>CM033449.1:138126891-138560866 GCA_019425775.1 Rafetus swinhoei
GAAGGAAAGCTCCAGTTTCCAGAAGAAAACACTCATCCTCCACTCCAGCCCCAAGATTAAGAGTGTCAGAAGGATCCCTAAAAGCTCTGTATCCAGTCAGAGAAGGAGTCTTCAAGGACCAGCACTAAAGACGACAGGTGAGAGGCCACCTTCGGAGAGCCACCATAATGTCCAACATAGGGGGCATGATGGGACAAGGTTGCATAACACAACACTACAGAGCTTTCAGGCGTAAGTTACACCAATAGCGCAACCAGCCTCCAGAGCAATCCAGGAGCAAGAGAGCCCAAAGGTGGCTTAAAGTCACCTGACTTCACCTTCTCCCCGCAGTCAGAGTTTGGTCAAGCATTGCTCACTTGGTTCTGGCAAGTAACCACTCTGACCACGCTGGACTCACTGGGGAGAGCAAAGAAAGCAGGATCTATTAATATCCAAATAGGTAAAAATTACCCTTTAATAAATGATGAACAAAAACCAAAGTCAGCAGACACAACATTTTTAACTTATTTCAGAAGTTGCTTCTTACGGAATGAGTGATTTTCTCTAACTTTCTAACTTGTGTTCATTGAACGTCTTTCATTGATACAAAAATGGGACAAAAAGAGGTAAGTGAGAGAGAGAAGTTTAGACGCAAGTTTATCAACTGACTTTCCCACCACTGGGAGAGGAGAAATCCTTTTGGATCAGAAAAAAGAACTGAGAAAAACAAAACAGAGTAATGAAGGCTCTTGCGGGGCAGGGGGAACAGCTCTTTCTTTAAATTACAAACGATGAATCGGCAGCTGGGTAACCTGATTTATGACCAAGATGAATTCTAGAATAGTTACATTTTATACTGGGGTACCCAAGTTCAGAACATTGACCATCAGGAAGTAATCAAGAGTTTTTGAGAATTAATTCCAAAGAATTAAACACCATTGTGAGAATTAGCTGTATCAGTGTAGTATTAGTGGCAACTTCCCACTGCAAGGCCACACCATCAAACTGATGATATGCTTCAACAGATTAGTCTAACTTGCCAGGCCAAGATGAACACATATGTCAAACTGGATGACAAAGCAAATCAAAAGCCTTTTCTGTGCTTCACAGTCATCTATTCCAAAAAGTATTCAACTGATTCTGTCAAAACCATCTTCTGAGAAAAAGCTCGGCATAGTGCAGTGAAATCCAGAGAGCCCAGCAACAGAATATTGGAAAACAAAGCATCAGCAATACTTCTCCTCTCTTTCCTTGTCATTAGTTTGCAAAAACAAAAGCAAAAAAAAAAATCATGCCAGTTGGTTAGCACAGGCTGATCTGCAGGGCCAGATAAATCTCTGAAGTCTGAAAGCCATGTTTTTGCTTTACAAAGTTAATTAAAATCATTTGCCTGAACTCTGTTCTGCATCATTGTTATTTAATAATGAAAAATAAATTTTGAGTTTGATTACAGTGGAGGGGGCAGGTTTCCCAAATTAGAACACATGACTTTACTAAAAGAAAAGAAGGGGAGGCTGCTCTCCTGTAACTAGAGGTTGTTCAAGATGTGGGCATTCAGTCTGTATTCCACGGAGGGTTATGTGCATATCCATACACCTGGAGCCAGAGCCTCTGAAAGTAATGCAATTTGGCAGTACACAGTTGCACCTAGAAATTGCCTCATGGTTTTGGGTGAGGGTGAAAGGCAGGGCGGACCATAAGCATTTCCAATTCCTCCTCCACTGCAGACCTATCAGCTACGTAGCAGAAGGAGGTTGGGACAGTAATACAGATAGAGAACACACATCTTGAAGAGCCCCCAGTTACAGGCAACCATTGCCTCTCTCTCCTTCCTGAGGGATGATCCTTATTGTATTCTACAGAGCGGGTCTGAGAAGCAGTTTCTCATGAGGAGAACATGCAGCAGCTTCCAGTCACAGAATAGAGGTGGCGGTGTCTGTTGTGGAATCATATATTAGAGCGCGGTAGGCGGGAAAGTGTGTACCAACCCCACCCAGCAGTCTTACACATCTCTGCAAGGAAGACATCATGATGCATGACTTGGCTGATGCCTGCGCTCTCACTGAGTGGGCCTATCACACTTGGCAGGACTGTCACAACAACCGATAAAAACCTGTAATGCACCCAGAAACCCATGTAAAGAGTCTCTGGGTGGAAGTAGCCTGCCTCCACTATGGTGACAAATAGCTTGGGAGACTTCCGGAATGGCTCTCCCCTTTGATTATATTACTAATGATTCCAAGCTTGAAATACATACACGTCAGTCTCTCCCTTAGCTCAGGTGTGGGAGCCATGTCGACAGCACTCTTGCCATGGCAGTTGACCAATGTTGGATCTGCACCATGACTAAGCAACAAAGAGCAGACTTCCACACGATTCTTGGAAGCAGCCTCGTGTAAGGGGGTAAACTGCCAGAGATCCATAGCATTAACACAGGCTCCGTGCTAGGAGTGAGAAAGAGATTTTGTCAGCAACAAAACAAAACAGTAAGAAAGAGGACAAGATTTTCCTTTGCACAGCATTAACGCTAGTTTAGTTATTACATTAAAATGAAAAATAATTGATTTATCTTCAGCTACCAAAATCTGAACTTTCCAAAGAACTTAATTTTTAATGAGATACCTTTGCATGAGAAAAATTCTAGTCATTTGAATTCCAATGCTTGGTACAAAGATTACGCAGAAAAACGCAGATTACACAGTGATACAGGCATATGTCTAAAGCCCCACTCCATAGTTAAAACAAAGAAGAAAGAGAGAGAGAGAGAGAGAGAGAGAGAGGAAGGAAGGAGAGAGAGACATGATTTTTTTAACAGAAATAAGGCTGCAGCCTAAATTGTTATATGAATGAACCACATCTCTCCATAATTTTGCAAGATGGCAATACCTATGTATTCTTTCATTCTCCACTTACCTTAAGTAGCAATTCTGTGACTTCATAATGTCCATATGAACACGCATTATGAAGAGGTACAAGTCCACTAGATTAAACAAAACAAAATAAAATTACCTGTCTAAGAAGCATTTATGAAGATTTTTTAACTATTTCATGCTGTAAAAATTAGCAGATTTCAAAATCAATGGAATTTTAACCAAACACGTTTACATTTATTTCCAAAATAATGCACTAGTGAAGAAAAGAATTAAAAACATTTTGACTAATGTAATATGGGTGCTTAATGTACCATATTTTAGTGTTTGCATTCAAAATTATCTTTCTTGCGGCCAGAAAGGGGGAAAAAGAGCTACATTACATATTACATACAATACATATTCAGACAAGTATTTTGGTCTATATACAACTATAGTTATTTTAAATGGTATGTTAAGGGAGAAATCTTCAAATAAAGATTGCCTTGCTGCTAGGTATATTATGAAGAGGTACAGATATTTATAGGCTGCAGACTGATATAGCTACTCCAGACTATAGAGCGAGCCAAATTTGCTGCATTTTTGGAGTGCAGATATAGACTTTGTTATTTTCCATTTTTATTTTTTATATTTGAAAGTTGAGAAATAGAGGCTGAAGAATAATTTTCTGCATCAGAGAATTCCACAAAAAAACACTGCCATCTTTCAAAATGGTTGCCATCTTCTAGTGTTTCCTTAGTAAAGAACACCACTGTCCCCATTCGCCTGGTCTTCTTCAGTGTCCCTATCAGCCTCTTGATCCTGCATTTTCTCTCCTCTCTTCCCTAGAGAGAACCTGACTTTGCTAATTGGGCATTTTTACAATGCCCATCTTAACGAGTAGAACCTTTGGCCTAAGTCCTCATTGAGAATAATCGGAGATGGAAGCCATTTTGAAAAGTGTCCATAAAAATAAATTCAAACTAATCTAGGTCCACAAACACTAAAATACACCAATGACAATCATATGGTGTCACTACAGACCAAAGTGAATGTTGTTTGGGTGCCCAAATACATCTTAATGAGTTTAGATTTAAATTCAAACTTGAACTACCCCAAGTTACTGATTCAAACTCTCAAGCGACCTAGTTTGTGCCTAGAATACATTTTTCCAGTAGATAATTCTAACCTTTGTATAAGGAGAGATTAAATTGGCTGGGCGTTCTATATACCTCTCTACAGTAGGATGATGATCTTGACGACCAAAAAAACCTCTCATCTGATCATCATCTGGACCACTCTGGAAATAAATCTACAGATTCAACAAATCTAGATAATCAAAATCATGTGCCTGCCTCCCCACCCTTCACCGTATAATTTTATATAACTTCTGCACTTACCATGTAAGAACATAATAGCCAGACTGGGTCAGAACAATGGTGCATCTACCCCACTATCCTGTCTCTGGCCGTGGGACAGATGCTTCAGAGGGAATGAACGGAACAGGATACTTATGAAGCGATAGATCCCAGCCGTGCAATCCCAGCTTCGAGCAGCCAGAAGTGCAGGGACACAGAGCATGGGATTGCATTCCTGATCATCCTGGCTAATAGCACTGGTGGATCGACCCTCCACCAATGTACCTAATTCTTTGTTTGAACTTTTCGTTGTATTGGCCTTAAAACACACCAGCAATCACACCAGCAATCACACCAGTTCTGCATTGTGAGAAGCAGTGCTTCCCTATGTTTTAAATCTGCTGCCTATTAATTTTATTGGGAAACCCCTAGTTTTTGTGTTGCATGAAGGGCTAAGAGTTAACACCTCCTTCTTGGCACCATTTGTGCAATTACAGACCTCTATCACAGGACTCAATTATCTCTTATAAGCTGAAGAGCACCCAGCCAATTTAATCTCTCCTTATACAAAAGCTGCACCATACCCCTAATCATTTCTGTTGCTCCTCTCTGTACTTTTTTTTAACTCTAATAGATCTTATTTGAGAAGGAGCAACCAGAACTCCATGCAGTATTCAAGGTGTGGGTGAGCCATGGATGCATGTAGAGGCAGTATATTTTCTTTTATTATTTTCTATCCTTTTCCCAATGGTTCCTAACATTTTTGAGTGATGCTGTACATTGCACAGATGTTTTCAGAGAACTATCCATAGTGACTCCAAGATCTCTAGCAGCTAATTTAAATTACATCATATTGGATATATAGTTGGGATTTTGTTTTCTACTGGGCATTTTCTGGCACTAATTAACACGGAATTTCATCTGTCATTTTCTTGCCTGGACACCCATTTTTTTTAAACCCCCTTTGTAACTCTCCAGTCAGCTTTGGGCTTAACTGCCTTGAGTAATCTATGAAATATGATAATTTACTTCAGCAAAGAGTGCTCTGCTCTCTCCTCACCATAGGATGTTTACTGCTGACAATAGCTATGAAACGAAGTGCCTGCTTGGCTCAGCAGTTGTGCATATGCCAATCTCATGGAGCTGCCATGCATGTACCTGACATGATAATCAGGTCACAGAAAAGCGTAACTGAGTATGCTTTTTGTCTAGAACACCTTGCAATCATTTGTATTGCCAAAATAATACCAAAGGGCCATAAACACGCAAAACTGTCCACATAGTAACACAAAGGACCCATAAGGAACCAAGCAATATAGATGTTTTAAATGCATTATCCATACAATAGAAGCAGCACACCATCCCATTCCAATCTTTACCAAGGCTTGACAAAAGATTATTTACTATAAAAACAAATTTTGATTCTGGAAACGATGTTATCTCCAATTCAAGAGAAACTCATTTTCAGATATAGATCGAATTATACCGTGCAACAGAACAATGAAAAATAATTCTTAATACTAGTGAAACTAGAGAATGAATTAAAAACTGATCTACATACCCCTTGTCCTTTGCATGAACATCAGCACCATGCTGAAGCAAAAGCTGGACTATTCGAACTCTGTTATAGCCTGCTGCTAAATGTAAAGGGGTGGACTGCAAACAAAAACAAGAGAAAGTAAACACAGGGAGACAGAATGAAGATACATTTTGTAATTTACACAAGCCACATCATGAGAGGGGTAGCCCAAGTTCATTAATAACTGAACCAAAGCATAAAAAAAGCTGAGTCTCATTTAATAAACTGGAAATATAGAAGCCAAGTCAGTAGTCTTATTCTGAAAATATCCTACTAACTTCAATGAGAATTGCTGGATGCTCAGCACTTTTGGAAGTCTGGTAACTTTTTTAGGAAGCTTCATATACACTCAGAAGCCTAACTTGAAAATCCTGTTTTTAAGCATCTATAGTTCTTAAATTTAAAAATGAAGCTAGTGAGTCAAATTATAGCCAACAGGTCTGCATGTGTGACTCTGGGCATCCATGAGAAAAGATCTTGGGGATTACAACTTCTCCCATATTTCTAATGAGAAATAAAGCATTTAATGTTATGGCAACCAAAGGGCAATTAATGCATCTACTTCCCTCTTCAAACAGCTGATCCTTGTACACTACATAATTTAGTAACAAAAGCCTTATGAGACATGCTATTATAATTTGGTAATTCTAAAGCTCTTCGTTGGACTACAGAACTTTTTCAAAACCTGTCTCATATCTCTGATCCCAAAACATTTCAGAACTGAATGTCCTACTGTCAATGCAAACCCAACATCACCAGAATTAATCTCATCTTCTTCCACCTCCCCAAACTTTCTTTACCCTAAATTCCTTTTATTTATTGTTCATAATTTCACTATCCATGCAATCCCCAAACACCAGAATATATTTGAGTCTTCCCACTGCATCTCTCCTTCAACCCATTCTATTATTACTTCCACTACAGCTCTAAAAAGTTAACCTCACTTCAAATACTAGTGTCAACACACTTCTCTAAGCCTTGGGTCAGCTCTCATTGAAGCCCTCAGTCCATGGAATGCTGCTGCCAAAAGACACCTTCCTCACGTTTCTCATCATTGCTTTCAAGGTTCTAAAAATATTCTGCTTCTGCTCACATTTCTGATCTTATCTCTTCTCACTCATTGCCTTCAGTCAGTATCAGCCAGACTTAGCTACTTCCTTCATTCTTCCTCACACAGCTATCCCTTCTTCTGTGGTAAACAATGAGTTTGGAATAGTTTCAACCTCTGCTTCCAGTTTCAAACTTTGTTTCAAATTACTCCTTAAAGGAGGATTCATAAGAACAGCCAAATTTGGGAAAACCAAAGGTCCATCTAGCCCAGTAACCTGCCTTCCGACAGTGGCCAATGCCACGAGCCCAGAATAAATGAACAGAACAGGTAATCATCAAATGTTTCATCCTCTATTTCCCAGTCTTCTGAACAATTTAGGATGATCCACCACACAATTTATTTTCACTAATTAGGAGTAATTCACTGAAAAAATCCAATCCTAACCAACAAAATAATTCAAGATTTTCTCCCCACAAACATACACACATGCCTCTGAAATATCCACTCTTTGCTCTTTTTCCCTCATCTTGTTCAAACTTCCCCCCACCATGCACAATCTCTTACCATCTTGTACTTTTTGTCCAGTTCTCAGTGGTTAAGGAGAACCATCTATCATCCTCTTTACAACACCTTTTACATGCCTGTGGCCACCCCCAGCAGTCCTCTTTCTCTAGAAGAAACTCTTATTTTTTTTTCCAATCCTTCCTTGTAATCAATGTTTTCTATCTAGACCTTTAATCATGTTTGTTGCTCTCTTCTGGCCTTTCTCCAGTTTGCTCACATCTTTCCCAGAGTGTGGTACCCAGAAGTAGACACAACTACTCCAGTTAAAGTCTTACTTCTCAGAATGATGTTCACTCTTGCTGCAACAGTATTACATTGATGACTCAGCTTTACTTTGCAATCAATTCTAATTCCCAAATCCTTTTCTGCTGTACTTTTCCCCATTTTGTACGTGGGCAATTAATTAGTCCTTTGGAAGTGTAGTATTTTGCATTTGTACTTAACTGAATTTCATCTTATTTATTTCAGACCCTTTCTTCAGTTTTTCAAGATCATTCTGAATTTTAACCATAAGATTCAAAGCATTAAGCAACCCCTCCAGGTCAGCATTGTCTGAAAATTTTGTAAACATAATTTCTATGCCATTATTAATATCATGTAGGAAGAAATACAGGATAGTGCCATGCAGGAACTCATTTAATGGGTCTTTCAGCTTAATTTTAAACCACTGATAACTAGTTTTTAAGTGTGGTCTTCCAACCAGTTGTGTTCCCACTGTATAGGAGGTCTGTCTGGGTTATATCTCCTGAATATGAGAAGGTCACATGAGACAATATCAAAAGCTTTGGTCTTCCTCTTGCTTCAAATGTATTTGTAAAATGTTTTCTTATTACACTTTCTGTCTCTAGCTAGTTTAATGGGGGAGAAAGGGTGTTTGTTTTAGCCTAATTTTGTCCCTACAAGAAGCTTGTGCTTATTTTATATTCACTCTTTCCATTTTTTGTCTGACCCTGAAGTTTCAGGTCATGGAAGATCTCTGTTTAAACCAGGGTCGTGTCTTATCACACTTCCTATCTTTCCTACACATGAATGTATTTTACTCTTATGCCCTTACTAACATCTCTTTAAAAAACTGCCAACTCTGCTGAACTCTTCCCACCTCCATCCCCCCCAGACTTGCTTCCCATGGGTTATGTGCCAATTTTCTGAGTTTGCTAAAGTCTGCTTTTTTGAAATCCATTCCCTTTATTCTATTGTTCTCCCTCCCACCATTCCTTACTATCATATAATCACAGGACCTAACCATATAAACCACCACATCAGAGGCTCATTTAACTGCACATCCACTAATGTGATCTATGCCATCAAATTCCAGTAGTGCCCCTCTGCCATGTGTATTGGCCAGACTGGACAGTCTCTACAGGAAAGAATTAATGGACACAAATCAGATATCCGAAAAGGCAACACACAGAAACCTGTTGAGGAACATGCCCAGGCACTCTCTAATGGATCTCAAAGTCACCGTGTTGTTTCAGGCCAATTCCACAAGCCAACTCCACAGGGAAGCCTTAGAACTTAACTTCATTCACAGGTTTGATTCCCATCACAAAGGCGTGAATAAAAACATTGGCTAGCTGGCTGACTACATTCCACATCCTAATGACATAAAAAAACAAACTATGGGTACTTAGAGAAGGTGCAAACTTTTCTTATCAGCTTCATGTAGTATGGACACTCTACTCTAATTGACTAGATCTTGCCTTTTTCCCTTCTTTTTCCTTCTCTCCCCCAACCCCCGCCTTCCCTATTTATTAACTGGACCTTTAGTAACTCCATTCATCTGAAGAAGTGGATTGTGCACACGAAAGCTCATTATACCATCTATATGTTTTGTTAGTCTTTAAGGTGCTGCTAGACTATTCGTCGTTTTTTAAGTTTTATCATGTCATTATCACTAAAGCTGCCTTCCACCTTCAAATTCTTCATTAGTTTCTCCCGATTTGTCAAAATCAAATCTAGAACAGCCTCTTCCCTACTCACTTTCTCCATCTTCAGTTATAAAAGAAAATTGCCTCCAATGAACTCCAAGAACCTGTGTATAATTTGTGCCCTGCTGGATTATTTTCCCAACAGATGTCTGGGTAGCTGAAGTTCTCCACCACTGCCAAGTCCTATGTTACTGATGATTTTGCTAGTAGTTTTAAAAAACTTCCTTCACCTTTTCTTCCTGGTTAGATAGTTTGTAGGAAACACACACCATGATATCACCCTTGTTTTCATCCCTTTTATCTTTACCCAGAGACTTTCAACAGCTCTGCCACCTACTTCACCCTCAACCACACAGAAATTAACATGAATATTTTTGGTTATAACAATGTGGCCTCTTGTACCAAGAGGCTGCCAGATTTTTACTGATGGGGCAGGTGTGGGGATTTTACTGGGAAGGTGTGTGCGGAGGGAGAGAGTAAGCTGTGCTTCACACCCACAACAGTATGGAGAAAATGGACAAAGCAAAAATAATCCACCAAACAGCATATCACAAAACCAGGCTTCCTGCACAGCCTGAGGACCCTGGCTCTCTGGCCAGCTCCAGAACAGTGCTCCATGGGCAGCATTCCACGCGAGGTCTGGTTGACATTCTTGGTTCTAAATGTTTTGTGGGGTTTTTAGTAGATCCCCCCCCCCCCCCACCGCCCAAATTATTAACTATTGAAGGAGGTGTTTTGTGAATTTTCATAAAAAACAAGAACATTTTGCAAATGAAGATTTTGGCCAATCAGGTGAATTTTCCCGTAAAACTAAACCTTTTATCAGAGTGGCCGCACTTTTGTGGGGTTTTCAACAAAAAAAAAACAAAGAAAATTGGAAAAACAGCATATTGCTTTTCTTCATTGTCTCTTTGCCAGAGAACAACAAATTCCTACCCAGCTCTGCTCCACATGTCTACTGACGCTTCTGTTCTAATATGGCCAATGCCCAACATTTTAACTTGACGCTTGCCATGCCTGATGCTTTTTGTGAAGCCTTGGACCCTGCAGTCATGGGACTATAACACAATTGCCAAGAAACAGGAAAAAATTAACCCTACAGAGTCAAAAGCCAGAAGGTTAATAAAAGGAACTTCAAATATATTATTCTTAAAATCACAACGTAAGCCAATCTAATGATTTTGGGGGCCTGTCCGAGGAGTTTTGAACTCTCCATAAATAGTTCGTTTTTAAACTGATAGTTGCACCACTTTAACCTGACTCCCACAGCTGTTACTAGCCATCTCAAGTGCATGTATTTGCGAATGACAATCCAGATAAATAAGGTGAATGATTTTGGGGTGAGAGGATCTAGACAGCAACAGATCATCCTCTCGTGGTGCTAAATAATCACCCAATTTCTTTAGAAATGCTCGTGCAGCTATGTACCCAATGCTCACTGCATATATTCAGGCTGGGAAATGTCATATGTATATATGAAACCTGCATGTGTGTAAAAATGCATTTATTTTTTAAAATGTGCTCCAACATTTTAAATTCAGACTACAAAAAGTCGAACATTTAAAAACTGGGGGAGGAGGTGTAGTGTGATGGCTGACCAAGGGATCGTGTGCCTTTTGTCACAGGGCTGTCTTTCTCTGGCTCTGCAGACCTTGTATGCAGCACCATACTTACGTACATAACCATGAATAAATAGCAAACTGTACAGGCTGTATAGTTTCCTCCCACTATGTCCAATTCTTCTGCAAACTGTGTATTTTAAATGGCAAAACATTTTGCTACTTAAACTCTACCCACATATTAAAATCATACCCTTTATCTCACCTAATTAATAAGAACACTAACTGAGTGCAAATGCCCCATTTTTATTCACTTACTCATAAGAAGTGTAACTAACTTAAAAGCTTTGAACTCAGCAGCAGATTGTTTGTACTTTTCTTCATTTGAATGTGCAAGTGCACTAACATAAAAGAGCAATGTTATTCCCATCTTCCCTCTGAGTTAGACACAAGAATTGGAGGGGGGGGGGGTTAATTTTGAGGAAGTTTTTTTTTGTTTTAATTTTTGCTCAAAATCCAAAAGATAATTCAAAGACAGTAATAACCTACATGGAAACAAATATTCACCAATATCTAGAGAGAGTGGCAAGTCATGTTACATCCTTTGTTTAGCCATAAGTCCTATAATTTATCACTACCATTTAAAATATACTGTATTAGAGGTGCTATGTAAGATTCTGTGTATTCATATACAATATGCATTTTCAGGAATTAATTCAGGTTCAGGGCGATTCTTAGTTTGAATAGTCTAGAGTATGTTTTAATGTTGTTCCAATATTTAATATCAGAAACAATAACTGCTCTAGACTACCAAGCAGTAAATCTGTACATCTCCCTGAGGGCATAGCTACCATTTGTAATGTCTGAAGTAACAACACTGACATGTTGTAGGAAAAACAGCTGCACTTACCACTTGCTAGATATTTATTTTTGGATTTTAAATTAGTTATGCGGTTTTGTAGGAGACATATGCCTTCAGAAGTATCTATTTTGTTTTCACAGTTCATTAGACTGTAAACACTAAACAAATACATAGCTCTTAATTTAGAAGCAATAACCCGAGCCATTCACCTTGCTACAAACTTCAAAGAGATAAGCGTAAACTCTAGTACTTTCTCTTCTTTTCTCCCTTATAAGCACTAAAGACTTCTTCAAATTTTAAGTCCTTGAAACTGTTGGGATGTTATTCTGCTTTTCTATCGAGTTCACAGTTTGGACAAAAGTAAGATGGAAGAAGTGGGATTGCCCAGGGTTTTTTATTATTATTTATATCTTTATATCTATATCTATATCATTTGTTAATCTCTAAGGGTATGTCTAGACTACAGGCTTTTGTCGACAGAGGCTTTGTCAACAGATACTGTCGACAAAGCTACTGTCAACAAAGAGCGTCTAGACTACATCCAGTTCTGTCGACAAAGCAAGCTGCTTTGTCGACATGAGAGTGTAGACGCAAAGGTCAGCGTCGATGCAATAACGCCTTCACTCGACAGAACTCTGTCGACAAAAAGGCGTTATTCCTCGTAGAATGAGGTTTACTGCCATCGACAAAACTGCCGAGTTCTGTCGACGTTATGTTGACAGAACTCGGTGGTAGGTATAGACACAGGTATAGTTTTGTCGACAAAAGTCTACTTTTGTCAACAAAACCCTGTAGTCTAGACACACCCTAAGATGCCACAAGACTACTCGTCCTTTTTAACTTAAATGGGGTCTGCCCCAGCCCAGAACAGTCCACTGTAAAATGATGGGTGTAACAATAACATTAATAGCTGGATATAAACTACATCACAGATGCTATGTCATAATGGTTGAGGTTTCAGAGCATACTTCAAGAATACTCAAATTGTGCTAATTGTCTCAACTGGCATAGCACTGACAGGCATCTGATGGAAATGGTTTGACAGTCCCAGTACCTGAACTACCCGGGCTATCTGGAGCTGAGATTAGATATTAGGCTGGAGCACCAACCAAGCCCCCCGCTCTAGGGAGGGGTGAGGAGCTAAGCCTCAAGCCACAGCCCTCCTGCAAGGTGGTCACGGACCACTAGTTGTCCATGGATCGCAGTTTGAGAACCATTGCTCTAGACAAACCCTAAGTCTGTAGACAGCTTACAACTATGGCTTTCAAAAGGGTGAATCGCCTCACTCTTCTTAGTCAAGGCCTTGCTGACTCCACCATTCCACAACCACAGCATACTTAATTGCTCCCCTAAAATACCATGTAATTGGCCATTTTGCTGCAGCCATTTGGTTTTCTGGCTCTGCCCTGCTGGGAGGTTTCCTGTAGTAACCTCTTGTTCTCTGGCTTTCCCTAGATCAAACTGCTAATAAAAATTATCAGTGGAGTTTATATTGATGGGTTTTCAGCAATGAGCCATAATTATGCATTGTTGTGTAGAGACAGAAGAATGGTGACAAAGGAAACTTTATGACGACTGAATATGTTAATATGAGCATGTAATTTAAGGTTGTTTCCTACAGAATTTAGTAGTTACTGCAATGGAATTTTGGGGTTGTTGCCTCATAATTTAGTCCCACTACATCATGGTGTACGCAGGGCACTGCTCATAGAAGCTTTCAAAATGCATAGAGAACTTCCAAAGGCCTTCTATGCCCGTATGCTGCACTTTGGCAGGTGGTGGTAGTTAAATGGCTCATTTATGCTTCATGCAAAGAATTTTTTTATTTCATAGCTTACATAGATTCAAAGGCCAGATAGGACCGTTATGTTCATTAGGTCGGACCTCCTGTATAACACAGGCGAGATAATTTAGCCAAAATAATGCCTACAGCAGATCTTTTAGAAACATCTAACCTGGATTTTAAAATTGTCAGTGATGGAAGATCTATCATGACCCTTAGTAAATTTACGTCTTACATCCAGCATGAATTTGGCTCACTTCAACGTCCAGTCATTCAATCATGTTGTATCTTTCTTTATAGTCCATGTGGATACTTACCACAGACCATAATCAAATCATCTCTCAGTTTTCTCTTTGTTACACTAAACAGACCAAGGTCTTTGAGTCTAACATGGCAACATGTTTTCTAATCTTTCGGTCATTCTTGAGGCTCTTCTCTGAACCCTCTCCAATTTATTAACATCCTTCCTGAATTGTGGACATCAGAAATGGATACAGAATGCTACCACTGGTTGCACTAATGCCAAACACAGAGGTAAAATAACCTCTCTACTCCTACTCAAGTTTCCCCTGCTTATGCATTCCGGCAACATCAGTTCTTTGATCCATAGGATCACTTTGGGACCTCATACTCAGCTGACTGTCTGCCACAACCCCAAATCTTTTGGAGTCCCTGCTTTCCAGGACAGAGTCATCTATCCTGTAAGTATGGCCCACAGTCCTTGTTCCATTCGCTTTTGAAACAGCAGGATGAATTTAACATTTAACAATACCTACTGTACATGAGCTAATTAATTAGACTAAGGCCTAGCCAGATAATGTCACACTACAGAACCTGATCATTGCACAAATTGCTAGGCTCACAGAAAGTAGCAGTAAATATTGCAGTAAATGGACTACTATGTGAAACAGATGGATTGTTCCTACAGAGGCTGAAGACTAGAAATCAGCTATCATGTAAATAAGCAACAATATTATATATTGTACTTTGCCTCCTACATGTTCATCTCAGTCTAACAGTTATACTTCCAGAAAACGACTTCTTAATTGTACTCTGAATTCACTATCTCCCCAATGCTTTCCAATGGAAGCCAGCCAAGTGGCCTACAGTTAGGAATTCCTAGATGACACTTACTTCACAGAAGTATAATTACATATGTATTAGCATATACCAGAGAATTGCAAACCTTTTTGCTGCACACGAGTCATTTTCTAATGGCTAGGCTAATTGAAAGGGTGTAGCTCCACTTTATAAAACAAAAGTAAATGCTTCTGTAAGATCCTTGTAGTTTAGAGTGCTGTGGTTTCTGTAAGCCAGGAAAAGTGGGTAGCACACATTTCAGCAGAGATCACTGTACACAGGATGGCAATCAATGCCAGATTTTATACACCAGATTTGTACTACAATAGATTTTTTTTACTTTAATATTTAAAAAAAAATGAGCTGCCTGGGAGTCTGAGAAGCAGGGCAATGATTTAAGTAAAGACACGTAAGAGGCGGATTTTTTTTCACTTAACCTTATCATCATGTGTGTACTTACAAAACTGTATTTGCAATAAACAAAGGCAAACCAATTTCTAAGACTTAAGAAGGGTAGCCGAGTTACAGATTAACAGGAAAACTTAAAAAACAACCAATAGTCTAGTAGCACCTTAAAGATTAACAAAACAGATTTCCAGTCATCTGAAGAAGTGGGCTGTGCCCACGAAAGCTCATGATACCATCTACGTGTTTTGTTAGTCTTTAAGGTGCTACTAGACTCTTAGACACAAAGTCATATAGCATTAATCCATTGGAACACCCTCTAGTTGCTTCCTGACCATCAAACAAAGGTATTTGAACTGTGCAAATTAACCACTAGCTGGCCTTACACCTACCAGTATTGCCCTGTTCTCCTGTCACTCCAAACCAACTCACTAGCCACTTGCTTGAAGTTGCAAAGTTCCCTTGAATAAGCTCATAACATGATAGATACATGATGAATGGCGGCATTCAGACGATGCTTTCTCAGGGCATGGCCCCATTCACAAGCCTTGAATTAGACACTGAACTCAGCAACATCGAACCCAGAATGAAGGTGGGATACAACAGTTCTTGAAACACCTTGGATTAATGCCTGTAAATGGCGACCCCAAATCCTGACTTGGGCTGTTAATGAGTTACTTGTCAAGGATTAAGAGGGTGTCAAAAATGATCACCCTTCTAAATTTTAGAGAGGACACACACAATGTGGCAAGCTACCAATCGATTTCTCTGATACCTGTCATTGTGAAAGGCCTGGAGTGGCTTATCCTCCAGCCATATCTTCAGAGGAGGAGATAATATTCAGCATCAACCAAAGTGGCTTCCAGAAGGGTCAACCCACAGGTGACCAAGTCCCAGCCCTCACTACATATACAGAATATGGGTTTCAACAGCACCTGAAGACAGGAGCTGTTTTCTTGGACTTGACAGTGGCCTTTGGTACAGTTCGGCACACCCATCGTCTGGTAAAACTGTCAAGAGCTTTTCCAGAATGGTTGGTGGACACTGTTGAACTTTTACTTCATACCAGGTACTGTGATGGAGTGAGCTTGTCTGACACTGGTAAAACAAAGATTAACTCTACTCTTTGGGCTAAGAAGACCATGCCTCCTCTGCCTCCTGGACATGCTCCAGCTGGAGACCAGGTATAAAAGGGAGCAGCCCAACTCATTTGGAGCTAGTTACCATTGAAGGAGACGCCTACTGCAGGTTCCAGTCTGGGAACTGCTGAGGCCCCAGAGGGCAGAGGCCAGAGAGGTTGAGACCCAGACACAAGGCCCAAGTTCCTACAGAGGTCAAGGAGCGATGCAGCTGCTGAAAGCCACACAGGCTGGGGGATTCACTGACTTCAGAGATGCCAGGACCATTACACCAGAGACAGGATAGAAATGCAAGCGCTAAACATGAGTTACACCTCTTCCCCATGGAAAATGACAAACATGAGGCAAAACAAGTCTACCTTGGTTACACTCCTCAGTTTCCACAACCATTTAAAAAAAACCTGCTGCTCAAGTCAGGACCAAGAATAATCTAATTAGCTGGTTCGGCCTGGGGCACAGATGCACAGACACCTTGCACATCAGCACAGTACCAGAGCCCTTCCTCCGTGTAATACTGCGTCCAACTGGTGACATTTGCCTCACGCTAAATTGGCTGACAAACTGAACTTGAACATGTGCCCACTCCTATCCTATGGCTACCCGCACTGAGCAACATAGCCTCTCCATGCACTCATCGCAGTCTACAGCCAGACTGACAGAAAAGTTATATGACAATCCAGGTCTCCCATTGTACACAGGCATTTTCAGTCACTTAGGTCAAGGCATCCACTGGGATTTCAACTGCTAGTTTGGAATCACTCAGCAACAACCCTAGGGTATGATGAACTGTTGATTAAAGATGTTTGGAATGGTTTCCTTGTACTGATCCAACCATTCAACCACCTGGATTTGACCTGCCAAGTCACCTTAGGACTCTGCTGAACAGGTTCCTAAATGGCCAAGGAATATGTGCAGTCAATCTGTACAAGAGGGGGCTGCACGACCAATCACTTAGTCACTGTGACCTCCATCAGTCAATGGCACATGTTGATGTGTCAACCAACAAGATTTCATGGTGGCCTTATAGCCCTTCATTATGCTGATGAAGCTGCAGCTGGCTGGCTCTGAAAGCACGGCAAGCGTTAGAATTCCTTAGCCTTTCAATGAAGGCTGACAAAGCTAGTGCTGAAATGATCAACTATGTAAAATGCTTCTTGTCACTTCTCTATTTACCACTGAGACTTGTGTGATGTACATTAGGGGGGAGGGTGATTTTTGTATATTTCTGCCAGAAATCAATTGGATGATCACTCCTCTATAGGTCAGAGTCACCAGGAGTTCCCTGAAGTCTTTAGATTTCTGTCCATGGCTCACTCTGAAATGAAACAGAAGATGGATAAAATAGGTGCCTGGCACCAAAAATCAAGCCCACAAATGCCACAACTCTAGCTGGTTGTGAATTTTCCACTGGAATGATTTTCTAATAGATATTTCATGTTCTACAAAAATCTGTTTTCCACGGGAACATTTTGAATTTGCTGGAAATGTGATTTTCTTGTGGCTCTCCCACTTCCCAGCAGCCCAAATGGTAGACTGCTAAGAAGACTGGCCTTCCAGATATCTGACTACTAGGCTCATCAGTAGCCCATATGTCTTAGCTTTCAGGCTCTCCAAGTTGCCAGCATGGCAGGGAGCCATGGGATTCGAGGCAGCTGGAGAAGCCTTAAAAATGTTTCCAACAGGTCAAAACATCACTTTGAATTTTTCAAAATAAGCATTATGAATTCTTCTGTCACAGGACATGTTAACATGCCAGTCCATTTCAGAGTGATTTTTTAATTTCAGAATTTCCTCCTGAACAGGAATTTCCATTTTCCAGCGTACTCTAGCCAAAATGCCAGCACAGGTTCAAAGGCTAGAAACACAGGCCCTGGGGACACACTGGCATGCTGTCAATGTACATACTGAAATGCTAAAAACACTGGGACTAGTGCACCCAAGTGCTGGCTGAAAGAAGTACTGCAGCACCAGAGCATGGCACCAATAGACATAGTGAAGCAAAGGGACCACAGTGCTAAACAAACAGAATTTAAAATCTACCTCAGACCTCACTGAAAGGCAGAACAGAGAGAAAAAGATGCATCATGCTTTCAAATCTGGCCAGCAAAATAAGGATCTGAAGGATCATCAGAGTGGTTCAGTCTTGTGAGAAGAATCTTTGCCTCACGTGGGAGGAAGGAACTTACTGGAAGGTTCTAGGAGTAGCAGATAAACTCAAAATATGGCACACAACATCCATCAGAGGCTAGCTCTCACTCCATCCCTGGGGGCCAATTTATTTCAAGAGCTCATGAATTTCTGCCCACCTTACACTGGGGAACCAGGAATGTAAGAGTGAATCCTAGCAGACAGAATCTTTAGAAAATAAGTATTTTAAACCCGAGGCTATTAAATAATTATACATGTCCCATATTATTAATGTCAGTGTTTGAAATAACACCTTATTACAACACTAATTCTTCTGAAACAATGTGAGTTTAAAATCTAACTGGCTATGTATTTAACAGTTAAAGAAGGAGGACTATTAATTACCGTCTGATCCTGAAAATATCTTCATATCGCAGTAACTTTGAGCAGTCCCATTAAAGCCATTTAGATAAAATTAAATATATGGATGAGTGTCTGCAAAATAAGATCCCTATGTTTTATCATGATTCAGCAGACAGTTTTTCTTCCTCCCTCTCTCAACCTAAATATTACATTGATATACCCTTTCTATTCTAGTTAGTATTAGCAGGAACAAATCTGGAAGGAGCATTATGCAGTGATAATATACTGATTACTAGAAGCAGCACTACCTTGAACAGAAGTAATTTTCCATCTATATGCATTTTATTTTGGTCTAGCTAGTTAAAATGCTGGCAACAAAGGGAAAATGATAGCTTCACTGTTCCACACTATTCTAAAACGGACATTATCTTCAATATCAGCAACTGAATTGCTGCAGCAATTGCTTTTAATCCCAAAAGAAATTACCTTCTTTTTTACTTTCTGCAACAAAACTTTCATCACTGCTGTGTTCTACAGTAATTGTAACACACAGCTTTTTTTCTAGATCACAGCCTGTTGGCCTGAAGTCCTAACACCTTTAGGCTACTATTTAAAATCTCTATCATTTTATACAGGGTGAGTCCACAGAATTCCATGCTGATGTGGTCTCTCTTTGTACTTTAGATTTTGCTGGAGAGAAAATAATTTCTTTTAACATTAAAAACGCTGTTCTGCAGTTAAGGCATTAAGTTTCAAGTGGTAGGTTTTCAGTTATAACACAATTTTTGTGCTTCTAAATATTTTAAGATTTGGCCTATCTTCATGGATCCTGGGTTTTAATCTAACATATATTTGAAAGGGTTTGTACATCTGTTTGTCTATGAGTCCGTTTGTTAAAGAACTCCTCATAAATGGTAAGAGCTAGGACTGCCAAATTTGCTAAGCAGCTTCCTCTTATCATAACTTAAAGCAAGTTCAGGGTTTGGTTGTGCCAGGAAAACAGGATGTGCCTGGAATTCAACTCTCTCTCATAAAACACTAAGGATAGGCCTACCGTAGGGGATATACCTGCTCCCTGATTTTGAGAGACAACTAACACACAAAACAAGTTTTGGCTGCTGCTCTAATTTGTGCCACTGACTTAAGGGAGACATCTTACCAATAGAGGATAGCACTCAAATAATAGAAATGTACTTTTCCCTCCTTTGGTAACACTGGCCAACAAAGAAAGGGAAGAGGAAAGAGAAGGGATTTAGACCCCTTTTTGCTCTTCTAGGGTATACAAACAATTTGAAGCCCTTAAGAAAAGAGGAAAAGTGTACTGCCTGCTATTTATGTAAGGATTATCCTGGAGTTCAAGCTTGGTCTTTGCTGGTGTCGCTAGAGAGCTCCTTGGAGGTCTCAGGCTTGAATTGTGAGCGTTCAGCTCTTAGGTGAAGGACCAGGAATGACGAAACCTCAGCGAGAACCACTTTGCTCCTTGTGTTTCAGACATTTATAGTCAATAGTAAACAAGCCAGAGTTTTGAACAGTGAATAAAAGTTCTTTTTCCGTGATTCTGGTTCACTTACATGATGTTTTGGATGCTGTAATCCTACTGGTTCTACAGTTGTCCATACAATCTTTCAGGAAAAACAGAATAGAGAAGATTCAAATTTCCTATGTAGAAACTATGCAGAAAATCTCAGAGATCCCACACTTTTCAGGACTGCAGTATACAAATCATAAAGAAAAAGGATTAGGCCCAATTTTCTTCTTTGCTGCCATACCATGGATTTTACTGTGTACATTAACAAAATAATCAATTTAGTTTTCTAAAGGAAGGGAGAAGAGGAAATACTACATTTTATACATGCAGTTTTCCCACCTTCCATACTGTCTGCAAGTCTGACACATTTACAAAATGCAACCAGTGGTGCAAAATTCTCACTCATTTTTCATTGTGTGTTACAAGTTACCTTTATTCGCATCAGAATGTACTGCCTGCAGAGAACAGCAGTAATAATGATAATACTTTGCACTTATTGAGTGTGTGTTAGAAGCTCACCCAAAGCATTGCATGTTTCTCTCTCTTTGAATTATGGGATTCACAGTGGGATTTCTAATCAGATAAAAGATCTCAGTTTCACAGTTTACATACAGCTGACTACTCTGAAAGATATCCTGATTCCTGACAAGATGACTGAATTTGGTAAACTAAGCTAAGCTTCTCCTCCATGATTTAGAATTCATGGTACAGGCCTGGGCCTATGTGACCCTGCTCTGTTACAGCCTTTTCTAAATCAAACCACATCACTCACAAGAGTGTATCAGGAGCACATTCCAAATGCAGGCAGAGCACCTCTTATGGCCACTGTATTATGCTGATTGACGAGAATGAGGAAACAAGTTGGTACCATGCTACAAATCTACAACAGACATCCCTGAACCTTTATACTACACACATGCTTATTTTTATGTAGCAGTTTGAAGAGTCAGACTACAGGAAATACGTTGCAATAATGTATCCAACTGTTGTCTCTTGCCCCCATACTTAGCTTGCAAGCTCTCCAGAGCAGCGAGCTCCTCGTTGTAATGCATTTGCACCTGCCTAGCACTACAGGGCTGGGAAGGCTAGATACAATCACAATAAAATAATGAAATGAGTGTTACTTTGAGAAATTTAAATTCCTAATAACAATGAGAGTATCATTCTTTAATATTTATACTCTGGTGCCCAAAGGCTCCACTCAGGTTTGGGGCTTCACTATGATAAGTGCTGTACAAAGAGGCAAAGAAATCTAAGAAATGGCATTAGATTCTCTGTCACTAGAAAAGAGTTAAGAGAGACATGGTAGTCAGCCACAAACTGCACCATTTCCGCCGCGCCGCGCCTCCCCTCCCCCAAGTAATTTTATAGCAGTCATGTGCTGTCTAATTCCATGGTTGACGTATCCCCCCTGTAAGGACAAATTTCTAAAAGCAGCTCCATGAAATCAAGTTAAGTCTTGCTGTTGAATGTAAATGGACAAACAGTAATAAATACAAACTCCAAAGACTGAACCACTAGCTATTGAGTTAAATTAATTTCTGTAAGTTATGTGTAGAATAAAAAAAGGCAACTTCTAACAACTACAAAATTTGAAAACTGAGCAAAGAACACATTTCTCACTCAACTGTGAATTAAGTTTAAATATTGAGATTAGAACTGCAAATTAACTTTAGGTCACTGAGGTAGATATCAGCATAGGACTAAAACAATCCTTATTACATTGTCTTCTGACTGGTAAATCTGTTTTCAAGTTTACCATATAAATTGCATTTACCAGTGGTAATTTAAATTTAGTTAAATTTAATTTAATCGAAATCACATTATCTTCAGAACACAGCGAGCAATACTTAACATGCTGTTGAATGGAATAATTTTAATCTGGTCAAATTCATAACAATTACTACTAAAAGAACCTCCCATGGTGCTTTACAACCAGTAATATATAGTCCCCAAAACATCCAGATCTGAACAAAATGCAGATTTAATTTTAGAATTGTCATCTCTGGTGAGAGCTGAAAGAGATCAAGGCAGTCGGAGTCTAACTACGTAAAGAAAGAAGAGAGGAGTGCTCATACTTTTCATCATTCCTTTATGCTGTAGGAAGAACAAACAAAGTGAAAAATTTACATGTGACCCCCACCTGTCTTTTTCCCCCACCACCACCACCCAAACCACCTAGGGTTACCAGGTGGCTTCAAAAAAAATACCGGACACACTTGATCTCAGATGGGGCGGGGCTGGCGGGGTAGGGGGGAAGCAGGGCTGGCCGGGGGAGATGGAGGACCAGCCAATGGGAAGCAGGGCTGGCCGGGAGGAGGTTAGGGGGAGCGGAACTGGCTGAGGGAGATCCAGGGCTGGCCGGGGGCAGTGGGGCTGGCTGGGGGAGATCGGGGCGGGGGAGGAGCCAGCCAGAAGGAAGCAAGGATGGCCAGGAGGGGGTCGGGGCAGCGGAGCTGGCCGAGGGGGGGAGCGGGACTGACCCGGGCGCATGCAGATCCCGGGGTGCTGCCCGTCCCACGCACAGTCCTGGCGAAGCACGAGCAAGTCGGGCCCCAGGGATTCCCTCCCACCCCGGCCCCGCCCCCTCACGTAGTTGCGTACTGCCTGGCTGGTAGACACACTCACGCAGCGTGAGCATGTCTACCAGCCAGGCAGTTCGCAACTTACGTACTGATACTCCTAATAATAATAAAATTTACCTAATTAGAAAATACTGGACATTTTATATGTCCGGTATTTTCTCAATTTCTTTTCCGGACAGAAAGCTCAAATACTGGACTGTCTGGTTCAAAACCAGACACCTGGCAACCCTAAAACCACCAGAACCTTCCCTGCAGGCCCAGCCTTTGGGTAGGGTTGCCAGATAGTTTCATCAAAAATACCGGACTCACTTGACATTACATTACAATCTACATTCCATCTTATTTTTTTCCCCCGAACAGAAAGCTCAAATACTGGACTGTCCGGTTCAAAACCGGACACCTGGC
Source organism: Rafetus swinhoei (assembly GCA_019425775.1). NCBI lineage: Eukaryota > Metazoa > Chordata > Testudines > Trionychidae > Rafetus > Rafetus swinhoei. The sequence continues at coordinate 138,150,036 of CM033449.1, forward strand.
AGCCCTACCTTTGGGCAAGGCAAGCAAGGCAATCGCCTTGGGCCCCGCGTATTCAGGGCCCTGCGCTGCCCAGCTCCCAGCCACGCCCACCCGGCCACTCGCTCGCTGCCCTGACTGCCATGGGCCCCGCAAACTCTTTGGCCAGGCCTGCTTCTCTGCAGCTAAATAATTTCAGGAGAAAGTGCAGCCAGAGCTGTGATACACAGGCCAGAAAACCTGCAGCTTCACAAAGGATTTATCTCCTAGAAGCATATGCAAGTGCTCCCCTAGGTCAATAAGCAACGGTGATTCTGAAGCACCACACCATGGGAAGACAGAAGGAAAATCCCTGTTTATAGGACTCTGACGCGATCACACCTGAACACTGAATTCATATTCGAGGTAGACACCTCAATACTAGCCAGATGTGGAAGAGCTGGGAATGATTCTACATTTTTAATTTTAAACCCTTACAAGCCTGGCTATGTGAAGATTAAAGGGCACATAAGTGATAGTCTATATACCTTTGTGGAGCAAACACCATGGCAGCAGAGGTAGCACTGGCGCAGCTCCAGGGTTTAGGAAGGTCTAGTTAGGTCTAAGGGGGTAAGATTACGGAAAGGAAAAATGTATCCAAGTTTTAGTACATGCTTCCAGACAGTAAGAGCTATTGAAGAACTTCCCCAAGGAAAGAGAAGTAGGGAGGTCCCATCTCTTTTGATATTTAAAACTAGACTGGACAAAACACTCAATGTGTGGAATGATCCCGCAATTGTAGAGGGATAGCCTGAGAGCTGGATTCTTCCACCTCTAATATCCATGGAAGTATTCACTGTTCACTACCAGAACAGTGCTCATGGGCAATAGATTTCATTCTAGTACATCTGACCTTTGCACAACAATGCAACTGTTTCAGAACTTATCGCTGAATACTCAGGGCAATGTAATACAGTAGGCCTAGGTCAGGGCTGGACAAACAGAAGTAATAGTAGTATTGTCTATGGACCTAATCAAAGAGCAGGAGCTCCACACATATACAAGTTTGGGCCATGTGGCCAGCTGGGGGTTGGGGAGGGGGAGAGAGAAGGGAACAAAAAGAGGGTTCAAGCACTGTTTCATATAGTGTTGGGGCCATCCACTCAGCTCCTACTGCCTTTTCAATTGTGGAGCTGCAGTAGGGTTTGGTCCTGGTCCCAGCATAAGCCAGGACTGAGCTGGGCTGCCTTCCCCTATTGACCAATCAATAAAAATTCTATCGACTGCACAATTAGTAAATTAACCACATTTTAACATCCCTAGTCTATGGGGCATAAAAATATACAGACAACAAATGAGTAAACTCTAAAACTATAGAAAGCATTAATGTGAATCCTGACAATGGCTAGAGGAAAAATGTTTGGGAAAACATAAGTAGTAGTTCTGAAGCCACAATCAGTTTGCATTTTTGAAAATTAAAAAGCACATTGTATGAAATCTATTGATATTTTTGTTATATAAAAATAAAAATAAACAAATATATAAAGGTTAGCATAAGTATACTCATCTACAATTAAACTGATGTCTACATAGTACAGAGATGGAGCATTACGCATGTTAATATCAGAGAAATGCACAAGAGGTGTTTTTCCTCCTGAAAATGAACATGAAGGAATGACAAACCAGTCTATCTATACAGCAAAACATTTAAAAAATATTGTGCTGGATCCTCAGCTGGTGTAGATCAACTGGAGTCAATGTAGCTACTGCAACATGCATTAGCTGAGACTCTATCCACTGTAATTCTTTGCATCACAGGCTCATCTAAACATTCATCTGAACTTCTTCGTAAGTCCCACAAAATAGTCTTGCATTATTAAAGGGCACTAACCCCACAACTTACTAATACAATACTTTCAGCTGAACAGCACTGTACTTATTAAAAATGCCTTCCACATGAATTTCCAATCTGCCCATTAATATTGGAAAAAATAAATATCCAAGATATAAATATCCAAATGCCAAAATAGACTTGTCTGTGGGTAAGTGGATTCAATTTATTTAGCAAAGAGATTTGGCTCTATACATTTTTAAGATACTGACTAATACTACAGAAAGGACATGGCTGTAACAGTTAACAGAACCACCTTATCTTACCTGAAGGCAAACCACCTCGTTGTTTAGAATGCATTTAGCAACCAGCTCATTTACTGACAAGTATTGGACAAACACACAAACCAATTCATTCTCTAAATGTCAGCATTGTTTAATTCTAATTGTGTGATACGCTTTCTGAACCTTGGACTTAAATTAAGCTTTGGTGTTAACTCAAGTGCTGTCTCACCATTCAATGATGCCTAGTAACTAAACAGGTAACCTTTTTCCTTATGTCTAATTTTTATTTCAGCACAACAAAAATTCTAGTCAGTATATTTCTGAGAGATCATTGGGTCTGGTTGACATAGTTGCAATCCTACCTTTTGCCTTTCATCAGTAGTGGTGGGGCCCTAGTGCTCAACCAGAAATGTGTTGCTGAGTTGTGTGCCTTCCTACTTAACTATGACAAAACAGTATATTATAAATATTTAAATAGTACTTCATCTGAACAGGTCTGCCTTACATTTCTAAAAAACACAACTTGTGTGTTAGCTATATTGTTATAATGAACGCACAGGGAGTACATCATATATACTCCTCTATCAGGACAAAACACTGCATTTCTCTTTTTTCGTGGGTCTTAAATTTAATCATGTAAGTACTTTGTTCTATCAAGATTCAGAAGGGCTCAATTATTGACAACAACCTTTAACATTTAAAAAACTGATTGCACAAGTGAAACGCTAGATTTATTTATGTGTCTAGATATTGCAATTCAAAGATATTTAAAATTTTTCCATCAAAAAGTTACTAGTTTCATTTACGCAAACATTAATCATACTGATGCCGGTAAAGGTCTGTCAGCACATTTTGACAAACAAAGCAGAACCTAGCAGCGAAAAAGCAGGCATTCTCCAGTGCTAAGGCAAGGGAAATTTTCCCTATGAATAAAGTGGGCCAGATTCTTGGTTAGCGTAAATCAGCATACTTCCATTGGCTTTAATGGAGCTGTGCTGATTTACCCTAGCTGTGAATGAGTCAGCAGTTTTATTATACTTTAAAAAAAATCATTGCATTGAAAATATTTTTAAGAACAGTAAGAATTTAACACACATGCTTTTCGGTGTGAAATACCTATCTACTGGATCAACTCAAACTCTTGAGAGTGTGATTTACAATTGAGAGAGATATTTTCTAATCTACGTGTATTAAGAAAATTCCAGCACACACTTAAAAATTGCCACCAAAGTCTATAAGCCTAGAAAGCTAGACAAATCCATGTCTGTTAATAAGAATGTCTACCATCATAAATCACAAAACCCTACGGACATTAAGCACAGAAATTAAGTAGCCAGATGCACGTTATGTAATTTTACATAAACATATCCTAAAAATCTTGCCAACATTCTGCCTTTGTTGTACACGTTCTTCCCTTCAATTCCAAAGAATCCTTATTTTCTTTCATTCAGCATCCCTAATAAATTAACCTACAGTTAAACCAACAATGCATGTCAAAGTTAAGAAAATTTAGTCAGTGCTAATTTCATTAATGCGTTGTCAGTTTTAACTGGCAAGGTACGAGGCCTATGAGAGCCAACTTCCTCTACCAAAGAACATACCCACCACCACCAAAAAAAAAAAAAGTGGTTCTCAAACTTTTCTACTGGTGATTCATTTCACACAGCAGGCCTCTTAGTGCAACCCCCCACTTATAAATTAAAAGCACCTTTTAAATATATTTTATACTATTATAAATGCTGGCGCTGTAACTGGATTTGGGGGTGGAGGCTGACAGCTCAGAACCCACCCCCATATAATAACCTTGAAATCCCCTGGGGGGGGGGGATCACACTCTCCAATTTAAGAACCCCAGTGTAGTACATAGACAGTACACTATCTTCTGTTCCTTTAGCTATTTTATTAACAGCCTAAAATGGTACATTTTGTTCTTATTATTAGATGGCAGCATCTTCAATTTTTCTATACAACACAGTATCTGATATTTAAAAGAAAAGGCACCCTCGCAATCCATGGTCCACTGGCTTCGGCCGTCTGTCACAAATGCCAGTACCAAGTATGGCAGCATTTAATTTCATGGTGAAAATACAATATTTAGAAGTCAGCCATATACTGTGCCCAGATTTAAATATCCCATCTTCACAGTGTGTTTAAATTTACCTCTCAAAATCTGTAAAAATATTAAATATATATTATCTTACTTTTCGCCCATCACTTGCATGGCAGTTCACATTTAAAGGAGTCAACAAAGCCATTAGTTTTTCTTCATTACCACTCCTGCAAAGGCCGGGGGAGAAAAGACATGTCCTTTTATAAAAGATTTTATAAGAATTTTCATATTTATGTAGTGTATATTGCTATTCTTCAAAGCAGAGTGGAAAATGTCAGTTTTCAAAATATCTCAAATGTTTTAGAACAGCTGATGAAATACAGAATATTCTTCTATTTGCTATTAAATCTACAGTCAATCATGCAAAAAAAATTTTTAAATATCTTTTTCTTACAGCCCTATAATAGAATCTTTTCGTTAGCTGGTTTTACTGATGCTGAAAGCCATTTTCTGAATTAGTAGTTGTTAACTTATTCTTCAAATCACATGCCAAATAACTCTGTATTTCTAAAAACATTTTAAAATACTATTGAAAGGGAAAATACAGTGTATGAATAACTGTTTTATAAGCTTTCAGAAAGATAAGGAAGGATAAAAGCATTCTAGAATTTTAGATTGAATTTCACACCTTTCACTCTTGCTCCTGTAGATTGCATTTTGGTAGGAAACATTTTGAAAATAAAGCTTTCAGAAAGCGAAAAAAAGGAAGTACTCCAACAATACAAAATTTACTCCAAAAAAGGACAATCAATAAATGGTAAATAGGATTTCTAACAGCTTAAAGCAAGAATTCAATTAATGTTAACCTCCTAATAATCATATTAGGGGATTTCAATTAAACAGACGTTCTATTCGCAATAGACTGTAAAATCCAAAGCAATTTATTGAAATTAAGTGGTTTATCTGCACCAGTTCATAGAAAGGAATGACAAAACATTACAATTTATGAAAGCCCCTTTTCCTCATCTCTTCCCACCCCCAAAATATGCTTTGTATTCTAAGCTGCACTTACCTAGCAGCTTCCAGGAGTTCGTCTTTCTTGTATTCACCTAAATGATTGCAAAATATCATGCTGTTAGCATTTGGTAGAAAACAGATTAAGAAATGCAGTAGGAAGCAAATACCGAATTAAAACAGAAGAGAAGAAAAAAAGCCCACACCCCGCTGGGTGATGGAGCTGTGACGTTAGCCAGCTTGTGAAGGCAGCATCACCAGTGCCTTGGAGACGGGCAGCAAATTGACGCAGCTTCTTGTCCAATCCTCAGATGAAATGGCTTTCTTCACACAGCCAATGAATGCTAAATGTTGTGTCCAGAAGCACATTCCCTCTGATAACAGCAAGCCAGCTGAAGACAATGTCCCCTCCCCCACTTTCCCAGTCAGTATGACACAGTATACTTGTAAAGTGTAATACATTCGAGACAAAGCAAGGAATTATGGCTCTTAGAAACTGGCAATTTGTACCTTTTAAAGACAGTTTGTTTTAAGTTCAATGTCTTTACAAACAGCAATGGCTCATAATGGCTTAGGAAATTCCAAAAATCAGAACTTCTCTAGACTTCAGGAAAACCACACACTTTTCAAATATAAAATATACCCAAAAGGGCACAAATCCTCAAAGTTGTAGTTTCAAACGTGCAATTAACTGCCACAAGCATGTTCTTAAATCAGATTTAAAAAAAAAAAAAAATCACATGAATAACCGTGGTACACTTTAAAACCCGAATCTCCTGATGTCTGAAGTGAAAAGAGCACACAGTGAAGATGAGCTGTTCTGGCATCTAACTGCAAACAAAAGGACAGTCAGCAAAGCTAAATCACAACTATACATGTTAATCATAAATCTAAGTGAAATGATATTCAAAATTCAGAAACTCGCTTTTAAACACCCTCAACAAGCTCTCTCACAGTAGGATATTCCTGGAGTATTTAATGCAAGGCTTGGAAAATGTACCAAACTCCTCCTAACGCGAAGATTAATACAACCACCCAAAAGCACACCTGAAAAATGGGATATGCCATTCTCCTGTATGAGTGAGGTAGGAAAGGATGGCCCTACTGAAAAATCCACACTACCCTACTATCCACATTTATTTATAACCAGCCTCTGGTGAAACTCCTGTTAACTTCAATGCAAGCAGCCCAACAATGAGCTCCTGTGAAAATCCCACTCTAGGCTGGTAAGTGGAAAGATGCCAATCAATGTTGCCTCGAAGAGCAGAGATCTTTTTCTCGCTCCCCAACCCAGACCCTAACTGTCGGGAGAAGTGCTTGGGTCATGTTTCCTTGTCAATAGCCAGAATCTAATTCTGCCATCACTTTAAGCTTTTCCAACCAGCAACAGAGTGAAACTGGCATAGTTCTTCACAGCTTCATGGCTGCTTATAGCAGCAGCATAACAGACCAAATCTCGTTAGCTGCAAAATTAAAAACAGCAGCAGACACTCTGAAGCTGGCTGCCAGACTTAGGAAAACAAGATTAGATTCATTTTGGGACATTCACAAAAACATGCTTGTAATGAAGATTTGAATGCTGCAAAAAAACATGGCTAAGTGTCCCTCTTACTCTTCAAATTCACCCAAAGGTGTTTCCTAGGCTAAGCCTACACCAGCACTTTATAGCACTGTAACTTTCTGGCTCAGGGGTGTGAAAACACTCTCTCTCTCAAAAGCAATTTACCATGCTGTAAAGTACCAGTGTGAACCAGGCTATATGTTTTGTTAGATTTTTAAGGTGCTGCTAGACTATTCATTGTTTTTTAAGTTTTTCCAGTTACAGACTAACTCGGCTTCCCCTCTGAAGCTTTCCATTAGAAGAGTGGACCTTGGGACAGAGAACCAGTAGGAAAACATCTGGCCTAAATGAAAAGCTGACACCACTTTTGATAGAAAGGCCACATGTGGACAGAACTGAACCTTGTCCTTATGTAAGACTGTAAGTCAAAGCTCAAAGTTCAGACACATGCCAAGCCAATGTTATCACCATGAGGAAAGCTACTTTCCAGAACAAATGAGACCGCGAGCACATGGCCAGCAGTTCAAACAGGGGGCCATGAGCCTAGACAGGATCAGGTTCAGGTCCCATGGCAGGACCAGAGGTCTGACTGGGGGAAAGAGAAGTTCCAGACCCTTAAGGAATCTGCCCATCATGCTGTGGGAGAAGACTGTTTGGCCTTGCACTAGGGCAGGGGTTCCCAACCTGGGGTACATGTACCCCCAAGGGGTACGAGAAGCTTGTCAAGGGGGTATGGGGAATATTTGGTAAATAACTAGATTAACCTAATTGAAATATTCCAAAAGTAGTAGTGTTAGTGAAAAAAGCTGTGGATTCTAGAGTCTAGAATGTATTTCCTTTCCTATTGAATAGGGGGTACGGGAAGGTTTACTAAAAGCCAAGGGAGTACGGGGACCGTGCCCTAGGGGATGGAAGGTGGAAATGTCCACCAGATGCATTTTGAGGGAACAGTGCCAACCCATCTTTCAAAAAAAGCAGGTAATCTAGGATTGATTGGATTGGGGCCTCCACTGGGGAGATGCCGTGGTCTGCTGCCCAATGCACAAACCTTGCCCATTTAGTCATGTAGCTTTGTCAGCTGGAGGACCTGGTGAATGCCCACTCCTCTGGGTTCAGCCATGCAGCATCCATGCCCCAAGGTGCGGAGATATGAAGATCGCCGCGGTCCTGGGACAGGAGGTCTGGGTGGAGCAGCAGCAGCCACAGGCTCGACAGGCTCCCGAACCAGTGTTGACAGGGCCACGGGAGAGCTATGATGACCGTGACTTTGTCCTTTTTGATTTTCTGTAGGACTTCGACGATGAACGAACATGGGGAAAACGTATAGAGCAGATCCCCCATCCAGGACAAGAGGGAGGCATTCAAAGAAAGCCTGCACCCAGGCCCTGTCTGGAGGACAGGGGACAGTGGCAGTGCTGCCCAGTAGCAAACAAGTCAACCCAGAGAGCCCCTCCCCCTGCAAGACTGCATGGGCGAACTCTGCATGAAGCATCCTCTCGCGGTGAGACGTCTCAACTCAAGCAGTCCATGAGAGATTTCAGGCTTCCTAGGAGGTGATAAGTCTCCAGATAGATATCATGCATGATACAGTGCGAGGGCCTTCTTTGTGTTCACCAACAGGTCTAAAGTGTGCACATGGACAGGAGGCAGGCGACATGACTGCACTTGGGATCTGGAGCTGTCCTTGACCAACCAGTCATCAAGGTTTCTCAGCATTTGGCAAACACAAATATATAATGTGCTGGAATTATCATGAAACTTTGCTACAGTAGTGAAATTCAGCTGCCAGCAATGTGAATCCACCAATACGTAGGGCTGCCAGCAAGCAGAATGCATGGATGAGCCGCACATCTCCCCAGAGTGAACTAGCATTTGAAATTAGGAATTGAGATTACTTCTCTGTTTTATCCCATCTAGTCCAGGGAACTCACTGTGAACTTGCTTATCTTACTCTGTTCCCATTTGGCTGTTCAAAGGTGGTTTACACAGGAAAGGGATTAAGTAGATGAAGATGACATTAAAAGACTCAGAAATGACCAACAAAAACAAGCTCCTGGCCATGTTCAATAATATGCACCTTGGACTACAGAAGTGACAAGATGTTCCCCATAAGCAGGTGGAAAAAAAAACATGTTGGCAGGAGGGATAGCTCAGTGGTTTAAGCATTGGCCTGCTAAACCCAGGGTTGTGAGTTCAATCCTTGAGGGGGCCACTTAGGGATCTGGGGCAGATCTGTCAGGAATGGTACTTGGTCCTGCTGTGAGGGCAGGGGACTGGACTCAATGACCTCTCAAGGTCCCTTCCAGCTCTATGAGATAGGTATATGAAGGTTGATCATAGGAGGTGAGTGGGCAGAGAAATTGTGATCAATGCCCTGTTGAAAGCCAGAAATGCTGCTGAAAGCTGTTTTCCCAAAATGTTCCAGTATTTGCACCAGTTTTTCAGGAGCACGCACAGGAGAGAAATATCCCCCCTCCCTCCTTTACCAAACTAAACACGATCATCACAGTCATTCAAGTAGGGGTTTGAAATTTCAGCATGAAGAATCAAGTGTGCAGCATGTCAGTGCTCTAATACTCCCAACTGACACCTGCAGCAAGCAGTGGGACGACTCAAGGGGAAGGGAGCTGGGAGTAGGGATGTGAATGACTCGTCGATTGGCCGATAAGCACCGGATAGTCGACAGGCTAGTCGACTAGTCGCTTCCCCCTCCCCCCCCGCCCTTGCTGCCGCTATCAGAAAGAGGCAGCAAGAGGGGAAGAAGCGGGGGTGCTTCAAAGTGGCAGCACCACGTGGAACCTGGGGCCGCCCCAGGCTCCACCCTGCGCTGCTGCTTCGGAATGCCGTGTGCAGCCCAGGGCCAGCTGGGAGTCCCCAGCTGGCCCGGGATGCACACGGCGTTTCACAGCAGCAGCGCCACATGGAGCCTGGGTTCAGCTGGGGACTCTGAGCCCCCAGCTGGCCCCGTGCTCCCTGCAGCGCTTTCGCCTTTGAAGTGTAGCAACAGCCCTGAGGCCCTTATCGACTAATCAGTGCAAACTGCACCGACTATTCAATTAGCCAAATAATTGACATTTTACATCCCTAGCTGGGAGAGGGAGAATAAGCAGACCTCTTATTCCCCACTCAGCCCTCCACTTCACCCCTCCTTCCCTCAAAAACATATCTGGCATTTTTGTGTTAGACACCTTTGGGGAGAGGAGGAAGAATATTGCAATGGATTATGCACTGTTAGGAGGGCTGGCACATATACAATAAATACAAACTCCCCTTTTTGTAAGAAATTTTTAATACTCAAGTTAAAATATAATGTATTATTTTAAGCCAGGACTCTTGCTTATTCTGTGATCACAGAATTGACCAAAAACCCATCCCGTTGCCAAGGAACTGTGCTGCAATGTCAAATCTGTCATTCAAAACACTGAGGCTCTCCTTTTGGTTACAAAAATAATCATCTAAACATCAACAGCCAGTAAACTGATGAAATAGGCTTTACCTGCACTGGAAAATGAGCTGTGTTAGAAAATATGTTGGCTATCTGGTTACAGGTTCCTTGATTCAAGCATGCAGCAGCGTTGCTTCAAAATGGCTGTTTTCTCACACAGAAAGCTACATATAGCTGTATGTGGCGAACTAGAGGGATTTTGGACTTGCAATATATAGAGGGATTTTGGACTTGTAAAGCTTTGAGGGTCAGATTTTGATCTTTACTGGAAAAGGCATACAACATGGACAAGTATTGTTGCTTGCCTTTTTCCCTCCTAAATGTCTATTATTGAAGAGTAATTTTTTTCCTGTATATCTGGAGACATCTCTAATATTTGGACAGCTCAGGAGAACTGAGCATGGCCTCCCCTGAACTATGTTGCCAAAATCGCTCTTAACACATAACCAGCAATAACCATAAGAAGCCAATACAAATTTTGTCAATCCTCTCATGTGGCTTAGGAAGAACAGCATCTGAAAAATTTACTCATATTAAAAGTGAGAAAGGAGACAAATGTTAGTCTCTACTCCCACTTCTGCCAAGAATGTCATCTAAACAGCAGCAGCAGAATGATTCATCAATATCTACATCATACAATTGGCCAGAATTAAATCAGTTCCACTTTGCTGTTGCCATAGTTCAAACACCTTCTTGCCAGAGATTCTCTTCGGTCTCCCGGATACTCTCAGTTATCAGTGAAATACAGTTATGTGCCTTCCTTTAACACAGTGACAGAAAAGGTTAAGAAACACATTGGTCAAAAAGCTGAAAAGGTCTGCCTCTTTCTTGCCAGAGGAAATATACAAGGGAGAGCTCTCTAATGTAGGATGTATATCACAATCAGACTTCTAAACAAGAGATTTTAAAAGCTGAAGAAAATAAAAAACAAAGTCAATTGCATCATGTCCCCATTACAAAGTTGCTGGAATTGTAAAGAAAAAAAAGACAACTTCATATTTGTATGTAACTTTTACAGCAAACTATGGCAAATAATTTATCATAAAAAGAATGTCAGAACAAAAGTAATAGATTTTGCTATAACTAATGACTACCTGTGTAAAAAAACTGAACTGTTGATAAATCAGTTCTCTAAAGGTTTTTGAAAAATATTGTTTCCCACAGGAAAAAAAAACAAAACAAAAAAAAACAACTTTTCCACATTTATTTTAAAAGCTACAAATCTCAAAAATAATTTTGCCTCCCAGCTGCAGTTATGATTCATTAACCCTCTCTTCCCTCTGGCTACTTAGACTGTTTGTCAGTTACAGACCCAAAAGCCATGCAATTAGCAAACAGGAAAAGAATTCAGAACAAAATATTGTTGGAAAAGACAGTAGCTTAGATGGTATAACACCATGTGATTATTTGCTATAGTATATAATATTCAATGACCTCTGCATATTACCTGGACCCAACTTCCCTCTTCATATCTCAAATAAAAAACAAAACCCGATGATGTAACTTAAGGAACAAAGTAATATATACTAGATATGCTTGTGCAAACTCTGTAGGGAAGACCTCCAGAATTTTGTTCACAAGTAATGTTTAGATTCTCTACAAATGCAGTTTGTTTGTTTGTTTGTTTGATCTATTGAGGTGGCAGCTCAGAAAATATAATTTGTCTGCTATTTAAATCCTGGTATCCTTTGCTGCTGCAGAAATAAAGCACAAGATGGCTAATATTACAGTAATATAGGACAAAACTTTGCTTAAAGGTCTAGCTGAAAGTACTGTTACTCATCCTTCACTGAAGACAGAATGTAGGACTTCGCTCAGGTCTCCAGCTGAACTTGCATAAACATCTTCAGGCCCATGTGCTAGTACGTTTCACACTTATTTATTAATATAAACGCTCTGTGTTTGTAAAATGCAAAAAGGGTCGGTCATCTACGAGAAATATACCAGAAAAAGGCAACCCATTTATTTTTTAAAGTTATCCTGTGAAACAATATACTTCACTGTCTGAAAATCTATCTATCTATCTATCTATATTGGAAGTGTCCATCTCTCCATCTGTGAGTCTGTTTGTTCTAAACTCCTCCAAAATGGTAAGAGCTAGGACTACCACACTTAAAGAATCATAGAATCCTAGGGCTGGAAGAGACCTCAGGAGGTCATCAAGTCCAGCCCTCTGCCCAAAGGAGGACCAATCCCAACTAAATCATCCCAGCCAGAGCTCTGTCAAACCGAGACTTAAAAACCTCTAGGGATGGAGATTCCACCACCTCCCTAGGTAACCCATTCCAGTAGCTTCATCACCATCCTAGTGAAATAGTTTTTCCTAATATCCAACCTAGACCTCCCCCATTGTAACTTGAGATCACTGCTCCTTATTCTGCCATCTGTCACTACTGAGAACAGCCTCTCTCCATCCTCTTTGGAACCTCCCTTCAGGAAGTTGAAGGCTGCTACCAAATCCCCCCTCATGGTCTCTTCTGCAGACTAAAGAAACCTAAATCCCTCAGCCTCTCTTCATAGAGCATGTGCTCCAGCCCCCTAATCATTTTGGTTGTCCTCTGCTGGACCCTCACCAATGTGTCCACATCCTTTCTGTAGTGGGGGGCCCAGAACTGGACACAATACTCCAGATGTGGCCTCACCAGTGCCAAATAAAGGGGAATAATCACTTCTCTAGATCTGCTGGAAATGCTCCTCCAAATGCACCCTAATATGCCATTAGCCTTCTTGGCTACAAGGACACACTGTTGACTCATATCCAGCTTCTCATCCACTGTCATCTCCAGGTCCTTTTCTGCAGAACTGATATTTAGCCAGTCGGTCCCCAGCCTGTAGCAATGCTTGGGATTCTTCCGTCCCAAGTGCAGGACTCTGCACTTGTCCTTGTTGAACCTCATCCGATTTCTTTTGGCCCAATCCTCTAATTTGTCTAGGTCACTCTGGACCCTATCCCTGCCCTCCAGCGTATCTACCTCTCCCTCTAGCTTAGTGTCATCTGCAAACTTGCTGAGGGTGCAATCCATCCCCTCATCCAGGTCATTAATAAAGATGTTGAATAAAACCGGTCCTAGAACCGATCCTTGGGGCACTCCACTTGAAACCACCCGACAGCCAGACATTGAGCCGTTGATCACTACCCGTTGGGCCTGACAATCTAGCCAGCTTTCTATCCACCTTACAGTCCATTTATCCAATCCATAGTTCCTTAACTTGTTGGCAAGAATATTGTGGGAGACCGTATCAAAAGCTTTGCTAAAGTCAAGGTATATCACATCCACTGACTTTCCCATATCCACAGAGACAGTTACCTCATCATAGAATCTAATCACATTGGTCAGGCATGACTAGCCCTGGTGAATCCATGTTGACTATTCCTGATCATTTTCCCCTCTTCCAAGTGCTTCAAAATGGATTCCTTGAGGATCTCCTCCATGATTTTTCCGGGGACTAAGGTGAGGCTGACTGGTCTGTAGTTCCCTGGATTGTCCTTCTTCCCTTTTTTAAAGATGGGCCCTACATTTGCCTTTTTCCAATCATCCAAGGCCTCTCCTGACCTCCACAAGTTTTCAAAGATAATGGCCAAAGGCTCCGCAATGACATTTGCCAACTCCCTCAGAACCCTCGGATGCATTAAATCTGGGCCCATGGATTTGTGTATGTCTAGCTTTTCTAAATAGTTCCTAACCTGTTGTTTCCCCACCAAGGGCTGTCCACCTCCTTCCCATACCGCGTTGCCTAGTGCAGTAGTCTGGGAGCTGACCTTGTCTGTGAAAACGGAGGCAAAAAAAGCATTGAGTATTTCAGCTTTTCCCACATCATCTATCACTAGGTTACCTCCCTCATCCAGTAAGGGCCCCATGCCCTCTCTGATCACCCTCTTATTGTTAACGTGCCTGTAGAAACCTTTCTTGTTACCCTTCACATCCCTTGCTAGCTGCAATTCCAATTGTGCTTTCGCCTTCCTGATTACTCCCCTGCATTCTCGAGCAATATATTTATACTCCTCCCTCATCATCTGTCCAAGTTTCCACTTCTTGTAAGCTTCCTTTTTGTGTTTAAGCTCACCAAGGATTTCCCCAGTAAGCCAATCTGGTCGCCTACCATATTTGCTTTTCTTATTGTGCATCAGGATGGTTTCTTACTGTGCCTTCAATAAGGCTTCTTTAAAATACTGCCAGCTCTCCTGGACTCCTTTCCCCTTCATGTTAGCATCCCAGTGGATCCTGCCCATCAGTTCTCTGAGGGAGTCAAAGTCTGCTTTTCTGAACTCCAGGATGTGTATTTTGCTGCTCTCCTTTCTTCCTTTGGTCAGGATCCTGAAATCTACCATCTCATGATCACTGCTTCCCTGGTTGCCACCCACATCTACTTCTCCTACAAGCTCCTCCCTGTTTGTTAGCAGCAGGTCAAGCTGTGCATGGCCCCTGGTCAGTTCCTTCAGCACTTGTATCAGGAAGTTATCCCCAACATTCTCCAAAAACTTCCTGGATTGTCTGTGTACTGCTGTATTGGTTTCCCAACAGATGTCAGGGTGATTAGAGTCCCCCACGAGAACCAGGGCCTGTGATCTGGAAGCTTCTCTTAGTTGTCTGAAGAAAGCCTCATCTACCTCATCCACCTGATCCGGTGGTCTATAGCAGACACCAACCACAACATCACCCCTGTTGCTCCTGCCTCTAAACTTAACCCACAGACTCTCAACAGGCTTTTCTCTCTCTATATACTGGAGCTCTGAGCAATCCTACTGCTCTCTTACATACAGTGCAACTCCTCCTCCTTTTCTCCCCTGCCTGTTCTTCCTGAACAGTTTACACCCTTCCATGACAGTGCTCCAGGCATGCAAGTCATCCCACCAAGTCTCCGTTATTCCAATCAATCATAGTTCTTTGACTGCGCCAGGGCTTCTAATTCTTCCTGTTTGTCTCCCAGGCTTCTTGCATTCGTGAACAAACACCTTAGATAAGTAGCTGATTGCCCTACCTTCTTCATTCGAATCAGGGGTCCTCCTTTGTTGCTCTTTTCTCCTCATGTTTCTTCCCGGTATCCAACTTCCCCACTTACCTCAGGGCTTAGGTCATGGTCCCCCAACAAACCTAGTTTAAAGCCCAGGTTTGCAAGCCTGCCCGCGAAGATGGTTAGGTGGATCCCATCTCTTCCTAGTAATCCTTGTGCCCAGATTGGTACGCAGCTTCCTCTTATCTTAACTGAAAGCACGGTCAGGGTTTGGGTGTGCCAAGAAAATGGGAAGTGCCAGGAACAGGACTGTTTTCCTTAACATGGAAGGGGAGGGGGCAGAGAGAAGGGGAACACAAAAGAGGGGCACAGAAAAGAGGACATGATACTGAGAGTGGCCACTGGGGGGCAGCTGCACCACCAAGACAGTGGCCAGCAGGGCTGGGGCTCCACCATCTTGCCTGCCACCAGTCCAGGTAAGTAGCCCTTTCTCCCCCACTCCGCTCTTGGCTGCAGCGCCAGAGGGAGAGGCAGAAAGCCACTGGCAGCTAGGGGGTCTGGCGAGGTGAACACGCAGCCCCTGGTGGCCAGGAGAGGGAGCAGAAGGTCCTGCTAGACAGGACCCCTCATCTTGAGCCCCTCCTTACCCTCAACTCTCTCTCTTGCACGCTCCCAGCCTCCTGCCCTGCTCTGACTCCTGCACCCCCCACACCACCAGCCCCCTTCCCTGAAAGACCCAGGCAACATGGGGTAAGTTTTCTAATGTAGTATAAATAAAAGCTTAGCAGCTCAGAAAACAGATTGGCAGGAGGAAAGAAAAACAAGCTCATAAATTAAAGACAAAATCCTTTAATTTACTAAGCTGCTGTGATTTACTTTTGATTTCAGAGCACTGCATTATTAAACACTGCGTTTATGCATGAAGAGGTTTATCTAACACGTTACAGCTGCCCGCTCCCAGTATATGCAACATGAAGATCAATCCATCGGATTTCATCTCAGATTATTTCCACCACGCTGACAGTGTCCACATACAAACACATACATTATTTATGTAATTTTTAAAAAACCACAAAGTGCTCGAGATTGTGTAGCCACTGTATGCACAAGACCCCGCAGAACTGGCGCACCCAAAATCTACTAGCCTGGGCTCCACTAAGCTCTGGTGTGTGAGGGGAATGTGGGGCGAGTCTCTCCCCTCCTCAGTTGGGGGGGCCACGCTTTTTTTGCTTCTCATATGTGTGTGGCCCCCAACTGATTTTTCTGTGGGTCAGTGGCCTCTGACTCAAAAAAGGTTCCCCACACTGGTGTCGTCGATACAATCACAATTAGTCAATTATCCGCTTCTTAACATCCTTAACTGAGGGTTGCCAACTCTCCCGGACTAGCGGAGTCTCCCAGAATTAATCTTCCGGCAACTACTGAGATCAATCTGGGAGACTGTAATAGACTGCTAAGAGTCCAGTCAACAATGCAGTGGGGCTAAGGCAGGCTCCCTACCTGTCCTGGCTCTGCATGGCTCCCAAAAGCAATCTGCACGTCCCTCTGGCTAACAGGTGCAGGAATGGCTACAGGGACTCTGCTGCTCTCACTGGCCAGGAACCATGGCCAATGAGAGCTACAGCGTCAGTACCTGCAGGAAGATGCAGAGCCACTTGCCTGCCCTAAACCTAGGAGCCGGACATGTGGATCACTTCAGGAAGCCGCACCAGGCAAGAGCCAGCAGGCCGACAGCTCTCACCCCTTCCTGCCCAACCTTCTGCCGCAGTCTTTAGTCCCTCCCGCCACATTCAAACTTCGACCCAGAGCCCACACCCTTCATTCCTCCCTCATTCCAATCCCTGCCCAAGGCTCATCCCCGAGCCCCCTTGCAGGAGTGGGATTTTATATTTATATTTCAGGTTTAATAATGTAGTAATGTATGACTTAATTTCATCCTGCCAGCCACCCTCTTTATGACCCTCTGGGGCATTGGTAGAAATGCATCTGACAGACTGCCAGTGTCTGTACCGATGTTAAGGCAGGGACAGACCATTAGGCCCTTTAGTTAAATATATTTCTTTGTTTTAAGGTTTAGTAAGTAAGAGACAGGATCTTGTATTGTGTCTATGTTAATAAGATTAGAGGAATGTTGAAGGCCCGGGCCACAATGTGAACTGTTTTGATTACAAGATTGAGTAAGGTTTAATTTACAATGCTTTTTTATTGCTCAGTATAAAACACTGCTGTTTGTATACCTTTGAAGGTCTCTGTAAAAGACTGTTTGTGTGAACGAGGAATGTATGCATCAGAAAAAGATAAGGTGTGAAGGCCGTTGTTAAAACCAGATGGTCAAGAGGAGGGGTAAAGAAATTTAACGAGACTTCTCGATGGCAGAGAATCATCAGCGCACATCCATGATTAAGGAAGGGCAGATTGACAATCCTAAAGTGGAGCTGGCACCCCTAAAGACAATTGATTAACTCAATCCAGGACAGGATGACTCTCTTGGAGGTGTTTTGGAATGTTAACATCAAAAGATAACACCAATTAAGGAGTAACCGGTCACAAACTGACAGCAAAATCCATAGACTTCAAGAGCAAAATGAGGATTATCAGAACAGGGTGCTTTGCCATGGAACTTTGGGTTCGTCTTGCCACCAACTCCAGGAACATCGGATCGCAACTGACAAAGCCCAGCTCCCCTCTGCGATCAATCTGGCCAGCCACTAAATTGATCCAAACTCTGGATTGGTAATTATAACATCGACTGGCGGGACTCTCTCACTCTGTGCATGCGCACGCGCATGGGTGACTGAAAAGCATATGCTAACTGCTGTATTCTCAATAAATGCGGCGTACTGCATTCTCCCCTATAAAAGATCTCGTGTGCTTTGTATGGGCATAATACTCTCTCCCCCACACTGCAAACCTCCCTGCCCAGAGCCCACATGCCAACTCCCTGCCTCAGTCTGCTTAAAGAGGAAGGGGAAGAGCAAGCGATGGAGAGCAGGGTCTGGGCCCCGGGGGAGGGGGAGGGCAAGGGTGTCTGGGTTTGTGCAATTAGACAGTTAGCAACCCTCATACCAACAAATATTCCTTTATCAACTATCAATCAAAAGGAATCAAATATTCCTTTATCCAGATTTAAAAGACAGACTGTTGTGCCCAAAATATTTTAATATTAATTGAAATGGTTGTACCCTCTGCGTCTTCATGGATGACACCAAGGTAGAGAGGTAGATAAGCTGGAGGGTAGGTCCAGGGTCCAGAGTGACCTAGACACATTGGAGGACTGGGCCAAAAGAAATCTGATGAGGTTCAACAAGGATAAGGGCAAAGTCCTGCACTTAGGATGGAAGAATCCTAAGCATTGTTACAGGCTGGGGACCGACTCGCTAAACCATAGCTCTGTGGAAAAGACCTGGGGATTACCATGGATCAGAAGCTGGATGTGAGAGTCAAGAGCGTGCCCTTCTTGCCAATGAGGTTAATGGAATATTGGGCTGCATTAGCACTTAATATCTGAATTTATCAGAACATATTTAATCCCTCCAAATATGATTCCATCTTACTTCTGTAAAAATGAAATGTGAGGAAGTCACATGTATGTTGTTTTCCAAGCAAACAAACTTCCTGATGCTTAGCTGAGCATATGCCTATAATGTAAAAGTTGTATCAAAGTCTTATTATGCTGACATAACCCTATTACAAAAATAGGCTTAATTATTTCCACATGACCTCTCACCCAAAACTGCTGTCCATGTACAGCATGCAGAAGAAGATTAAAGTTGGAAAAGGACTTAAATCCTTCCAACCTCCAGGTTCAAATTGGATCCAAACAAGGACTTGAAAAAGCCATTCCCACCAAAAAACTGCCATCAGCTTCTGCAGAATCATTTATATGCCTTATGATTGTGAAGATAAACTGCTAAATATGAACCAAGTGTAGTGATGCAGCGCAGATCTGCAGTCAGCTCCCTTGCCTCTCTCACAACTCCCAGCTTCTCCAGCAGCTGTAGAGTGAAAACTGACAAGACATCTCATTAGTTTTCCTGGCTGCTCTTCTGATCAATTTCACTCCTCTGCAGCTTGGGAAAGTTATGACCAGCACTGATGCTATTCGTCAGGGGGAGGACTGTCTGTCCTGGTGGAAGGTCACCACCCTTGCTGCAATCAAGAGGCTCTGAAGTGGCAGGAAAAAGAAAGGATCCTTCGTGCAGCCAAACTGAGTTAGGGTGACCAGATTCTGATTCATCAGATGCCTATAGGGCTGAAGCAGATACAAAAGACTCAAGCGGGATCTTCCTTTTTCCCAGCAGCTGGGTCAGGAGGTTGGCAGGATGCACATGTGCTGGATATGTACTCAGCACAGCTAAACTGTGCCATCACAACTGCCACCCTTTCTACCATGGCAACACTGCTATTTATGCTGGGGCTAGCTCCCTGAGAGCTGTGCCAGTACACCCCTAGCTCTTAGTGTAGCCATAGCCTGAGATCACAGGTAGAGACATCTATAACAACGCACCCACACAAAAAGGATGCCTTTCCCAAGGGCAGGAACATCCTGGCACCCCCGGCTGATGCTGCCCTGGTAAGTACACAGACACAGCCAAAGCCCCAAGTAGATCTGACGAGAACAACATTTTTCAGGGCTGTCTCTCTCCTAACTGTGGAATTTGAAGTGATTGCTGTTCTGAGAACCCTTTACATTACCAGAATGGCACAGAGAGGCCTGAGAACCAAGGCCTTTATCTAAAGAAAAAATTATATGAGGAACTATGGACAGTCTTTCAGGCCTTAATATTTTTTTTCCCCTTTTCACTAATTTTTCTTCAGTTTTTCTACCTATTTCTGATACTAAGAAGTCACTCAATACTTCGCTGACCTCACTATTCCAGGAGTAAGGCACAAAAGTAATATAGGCAAAGAACTTTGTGGATGTGCTTACTTTGAAGCACAAAAAGTATCCCCATTGTCTTCAATGAGGCTACTTGTATGCTGTGCTTTCCTGGATTGGAGCTGCGAAGTGATGTCCCTAGATATGCAGACCAAAACTGCATTGGCCCTTTACATTAATTGGGATGGGATTTGCAATGTATCACCAGTCAGCAGGAAGAAGGCACAATTTCTCTATATTCCCCCTAGGTTTCTTTTCCTGGTTTACCTTTTTTTTTTTTTTTTTACAAAATACATAAACCAACAAATATTACATGAGTCAGTAGTTCAGAGCATGCTCCTCTTTCCTTCTGATGAAGTCTGGCTGAAACACAGCAGTATTTACTATCCAAATAGGATTCAAACACCTGGCAGCTACAGAAGCACTACCCCTGAGCCAGCCTGTACCCCTGAAATTGCCCATGTATAAAATGTGTTTTAAAGCTGTATAGAGATAATAGCAGTGAAGTGAGCAGATTTTCAGAATTGCTCAGCAGCTGCTACTGAGAGTAAAACAGCTGTTGGGTATCCAACCTTTTAAAGTTTGCCCAAAATGTCTAAGTACTTCCTTCTACCTTCACTTTGTCTCAAGTCTGCTCCCATGTGCCACTTCTCTCTCTCCTTGTTCCTCTCCATCTCTCTCTCCCCTGTCTGACTTGTTTGGAAGGGGTGGACCTGTTCTTCATTCTTCACAAAATCACTAGATGGGGGAGATGGAAACAAATTTAAGATGTGTGTGCCAAAACTGCTCTCAAAAGAGGTAGCCTGCTGCTCTGAACTGGAGAAGGAGGACACTTGGGAGAAAAGAAAGGGTAATCAGGGAAGAGTAAACCAAACTGGAGTGAAGAAAGAACTGAGGCAAAGAAAAAGGGAGAGAACTGTTAAAAGATAATCTGAATATCATGTTACAAGCTTGGAGGACAAACCCAGGTAGATAAATATATTTTTGTACACAGTAAAACTGGCTAACGTTATCAGCATACATAATGAAGCAAGGTATGGTATTATAAGTATTGACATATTATCCAAATCCACAGCCAACTGTTCAGCTACCCTGATTTGTGCTGCTAAAACAAAACCTGCTAGTAGAAGAGCAGCAATTCTACTCTCCCTGATCAGAGGAATGGTGCCAAATTGGTTCTCCCTGAAATAAACTGCATTTGAAAAACAAGAGAGTGTTAAGCCCTATTGGTTAAACCAACTTGATATCTTTGCTGATGAGATTACAAGTTTGGCTGATAAAAGTAATAGTACTGATGTAATATACTGAGGCTTCTACAAGGCAACACACAACATTATGATTAAAAATTGGGCCAGTGCCTTTTGCAGTCCTTATGGAAATCCAACCAAATCTGGCTGAGTTATAAAGCCATTGAAACTGCTATTTTCACATGCATAGTAGAGGTTCATTAGAAGCTGGAAGATAAAGTCTCCTAAGAGTATCCATATTAAGTATGCTCCTGCTCAGTGCTGAGAAGGATTTTTCCTACAATTGCTCCTCCCAGCTGGGGTGTGGGGACAAACTGAAGTCCTGGGAGTCTGTGCTTCTGTGCTCTCAATGCTCCCCCTACTGGTTCCCACACAGCATGAAGGAAAAGGAAGCAGCCTGACAAATCTATAAGGTGAAGCACAGGTGCAGATGTGCCAGGCTGGGGGAACAGGCTGAGTGAAGAGATGCACAGGAGTAACAGAGGATGGGTACATGCCAATAGATAGGACCACAGAGTCTGTTGCTATCAGAGCACACTCCTTCAGAACCTAAAATAAATTACCTGGGCCACCTTAATTCAAGTCTTTTGTGCATATGCTTTCTGATACAATTTTAATGACTCCCCCCACAGGATGTCTGCCTCATTCACAGCATGCAATGAACAGTGCTCAAGCAAGCAATCAGGAAGGTGTGGTCAAGGAGGCCGTTATCAGCTGGACCCTTATCGCATTTACTGCTGAAGTCGGAAGGCTCAGAGGGACTGCAGGAAGAGAACAGGGTTATGCATTGTGACCCAGGAGAACACCAGTCCATCCCAAGCTCTGCCACAGAACTTCTGATGTTTAGGCAAGTCACAAAACTAAGCTTCTTGCAAGTGGCCATGAACTGCATTCCTCATTTTCTCTGTGCTAAACTTGACAAACATGGGGCCTGATTTGTAGAAGTGCTGAATGCAAATTAAGTCAATGGGAGTTGCGCTTTGAACATAAAGGGCTATAAAAATATCGCAAAGTCTACAAAATCAGACTTCAGATGTCCCAGACTGGGCACACAGAGTTAGCTAATCCTTTTGATTCAATCTCTCTGTGCTCCAGTTCTGCCTTCTATAAAATGGAGGCAATACTACTTTACCTCAGACAGGTATTTAAAGATAATTTCATTAATGTTTCAGAGGTAGCCGTGTTAGTCTGTTTCAGTAAAAACAACAAGGAGTCTGGTGGCACCTTAAAGATTAATAGGTTTGTACACCCGCACATCTACTAATGTGATATAGGTCATCATGCGCCAGCAATGCCCCTCTGCCATCTACACTGGACAAACTGGACTGCCTATGCAACAGAATAAATGGACACAAATAAGGCATCAAGAATGGCAAAGTACAAAAACTATCAGGAGAACATTTTAACCTCCCTGGACACACAAAGTTGCTATCCTCAAGCAAAAAAACTTCAAAAACAGGCTGCAACATGAAACTGCTGAGCTGGAATTCATGTGCAAATTTGACCCCCTCAGAATGGGTCTGAACAGGGAGTGGAATGGGTCTCTCCTTACAATAAGTAATTTTCCACTTTAGGTATTTTCACCTTCTTATAAACAGCCACTCTGACAGAATTAGCTCTTATGTAACACTCCCATCTCTAATACTGTTTCTTTTTTCCCCCCTTCATGCATCTGATGAAGCGAGTTGCAACTCATGAAAGCTAAACACCATAATAAAACTGTTAGTCTTTAAGGTGCCATTGGACTCCTTGTTGTTTTTTTCATTGTTTGTGAAGCACTCAGCTAGTACAGTGATAAGCAACTTGGAAAATCCAGTGAGGAAATTAATAATTTGGTATTCAACACAGCATTTGAATAGAGCGCAGGAAATAAGACCTGGAGCCATGCACTGAACAATGAGCAGAAAACAATATATTGAGTAGCTCATTAAATGAGCAGCATCTATTCCGTGCACAGGCTGAAGCAGGGATTCTGTTGGGAAAAGAGTGCAAGCCCATGTAAATACAGAACGTGCCATAATGCATACCCAGGAACCTCAATATAGCATCTGCTCATTTTTGAATGCTTGATTTTGCAACCCAACATAGGTTTGTTTTTTTTAAATTTAACTCATATTATGAGCCCCTGCTTGTGGAAGTGGCACTGGGATCATCACTATTGCACAATGTGAAATAACAAGAGAGGAGGTGGCCTCACTGTCCACTGCCAATGGACTGGAAACTACGTTCAGAGGCCCTTTACCTTCCTAAATCCAGGAGCTACACTGCTTCCCCTTGGCTCAGGAACTGCAATTAAGACGTACCTGTAATACTATCACTTGCATTCTTAGCATAGGAATGAGGCCCGAGAGCTATCAGGGAAACACACACTGTGCGGATACCATACAGAAATAACAGCAGTAGCCAAAAGCTACTCCCAGCCATCTCTAAGTCTCCATTCAAGCTTCTTCTTTCCATCTGCTTCCATAAAGGCACTGTGCCTTCTCTCTGCTCACACAAAAGAGGAAACTATCTGCATCTGAATGAAGAATGTTTGTTCTCAGTGTAGATATTATGCTGACGAACTAAGGGCTGTGAGATAAAGAAGAAAATAATGGCCTTTCAGTATCTACTGGAATTGAGAGTGCTTCCAAAAGAATTTAAAAGAGCTAATATAACAGTCTAATGTATTAAATAATCTCCCCTCCTTATATTTGTTTTTAAAGGAAATAATTGGAATAAGCTGTAGGAAGAAAATCCATACATGGCCAGCCACCATGCCCTCCTGTTCCTCACTCTCCCAACATAGCAGAACAGCAAAGCCTTGGAGCCTGAGATACAGAAGATAATCCAGGATTCAATACAGTGAGGCTCGCTCAGACTGAACACCTTCATCCAAGGTCCAGCAGGAGAACCGCCTCCATTTGGCCAGGTAGGTCACTCTGGTACAGGACTCAGTACTGCCCAACAGGGCCTGTGGGACACTGGCCAAGCACTGCTGCTCCTGCACATTTCACCGTGCCGTAGCCTAGCTGTAAGATACAGCACTGCAGGTTCGGCTTAAGGAGACTGCCGTGGTTTTGGGATAGCAGGTCCAGCCTGAGCGGTAGCTGCTGTGGAGCAGTCACTGAGAGGTTCAGGAGCATGCTGAACCAGTGCTGGAGCTACAAGGATGACATTTACCCTGTCCTGCCTGACCTTTATAAGGACTCCAACCATTAACAGTACAGGAGGAGAGGTATAAAACAGTCTCTGACCATGTCCATTGAGAACCATACTCCATGTACTCATGTGCGGGTTGGTGCGGCCATACCAATCAACCTTGACATGGCTTGCTTGATTTTCGGACACCCCCCCCACAGAGGAATGGGGGGGAAAACATGTAGAACAGGAGTAGGATGGCATCCGAGAGAAAGCCTGGGCTATGGCCATGCAGTGAGAAAAACTGCTGGCATTGCCTATTCTGCTTGGTTGCAAAGAGGTCTACACAGGGAAGCCATCACCTCTGGATGATGGTTCTAGTTACTTCTGGATGAAGGAACCCA
Source organism: Rafetus swinhoei (assembly GCA_019425775.1). Lineage (NCBI taxonomy): Eukaryota > Metazoa > Chordata > Testudines > Trionychidae > Rafetus > Rafetus swinhoei. The sequence goes on from CM033449.1 coordinate 138,174,779, forward strand.
CTTATGGTGAGAAGAGAAAAACCTATTGAAGTGATCTACCTCTGCAGAGGGGAGGAAGATGCTTGCACTGGCAAGAGGCCTTCCTCTTCTGCACCGACCACATCACACAGACCTAGGTCCTGAGTGTCGATACCAGGCACGTTACTGGAGTCCGGGTCCGGTGCTGCATGGTGTGGAGGAGGAGCCCTTCTCTCAGACAACACTGAGTATGAATGGCTGAAAAGCAGTCCCAGGGTCAGGAAAAACGCTACAGATTCCAAAACAGGTATTGTACATGCATCAGCCATTGTTTTCTGGGCCAGGGAGCTGGGGGGAGGGCACACACAAGATCAAGAGGTACTGGTGAAAGGGTGCAAGGTTCCATCTCCAACTCTGAGGACAAATCAACATGAGGAGACCATGGGGGGCAGTACCCTTCATTACCAGTGGCCGGTGCCAAGAGTTTCAGGCCATCAACAGGGTCAATTTCTCTGTGGTTAGTACCAGAGGGCTCCATGCCAGATAAAAGCTCAGGGTAACATGCTCCCTTCTGCCTGATGAGCTCACTAGTGTTGGGACTTTCCCCCACCAGCGTCGGTGGTGCCAGACTAATCAGGATGCTGACCACTGCAAAGGTCTCCGAGGTGGACAGTTCTGCTCTCCCAGTGGTGATATACATGCTGGTGTCAGTGGACAGTCCTACACCGGATTCAAGGGCATCTGCAAGCAGAGTAGAATCAATGGGGCCACTTAAGGAGCATGGCTGGAGGAGTAACCCCAATATGGGTCTGTAGTGGTGTCAAACTCACTGCTGTGGCACCTCCTGCTGGTCACACCGGGAATCAGCTCTGTCCACTGAGTGAACCACCTCTTGATCGGCATCTCGTCCATTGTTGTTCAGCTCTCCTTGTCTCCACCCTCAGGCTCTGGATCCATTTCTCTTCCTTGGTCTACATGTCCTTCAGGTCACTGCCATCTGGCATTGCCCCCACCATTCTCCCCTTTCCGTTGTATCAGCAATCCTCAGTCCATATGCCCACTTGCAGGACCAACTGCAGCCCCAAAGCATAGCTCCTTAGCCAGGGGCAAGTGGCAGTCTCCAAAGTCCATGCTCTTTTTTCTAATAATAAATTATCCATTAATGGGACCTGGGTACAATAGTGATGTGAATGGTTAACCCTTAACAGGTAAGGCTTACTGGTTATGGTTAACCAGTTAGGGCTGGAGCATAAAGTTTAACTGATTAACTAAAGTAAACATTTTACATCCCTAGTATACAAATGTGTACTTTTTAATGTAAACACCTCTCAGCCTATAAGCTATGTGTGATCCTCATTGGTTCTGCTGCCTGAGTTACAAAGATTTATAAATCGAAGAATGAAAGATGTTTTCAGAATGGCTGAACAAAAACTTCATATGAATATTTATGTACATTCTTTGAAACAAAACAAAAAATCACTCCTATGACTGTTCAGAGAAAACTAAAAAAAAGGGATCAAATACTAAAATAAATGGAAGGCTTATTCATATAAATTCTCATTAACACTTTTTGTAGCGTTAGCCCAGCTCCACTACCACCAACCTACCTGTCCCTAACATCTTTTTTAAAAATACCGGAGGGTGATAAAAACTGAATATATGATTTGAGCAACACTTTTTAAAAAAAGAAAAGTGGTATTTTTATTTTCATAAGTAGGAAGGTCACAGTCCTTCTTCTAATTTGGAAAGTGGATTCAATGAATGAACAAGAAATTAGTTTTCCTTAAAGTTACTCCTTTTATTTGGGGACAGTCTAAAACATTCAGATCTGAGCTTTTCATTTCTAGAGTAACTGTATCTTAATCTACCAAAGAATATATTTTCCACTCATTGCATATTTAACTCCCATCAATAGCTTTGGAAGTTGACAAATACACTGATGGTCAATTCATACATAAGAAACATCTCAGAACAGCAAGCAGTAGGAGTGGAAGAAATGAAGCTCATAATACCAACAACTTTAAAATGAACAGCTAATTTTCTCAGTTAATTATATGGCACAGCATACATGAAAAATAAAAACATTAATATTTAAAATGGAAATAAGTAGAACAATGCAATAATTAGAGGCTGTTGCTTATTGCATTACTATTACAATACATGTCCCAGAAATCCTATTAGGGCTGAATGTGCTAGGAGCTGTACAAGTTCAGAGACGTCCCTTGTCCCAAAGAGTTAATCACTACTTGGGGATTTTGGCACCCACAGTAGGGAGATTTGGACTGTCCCTGCTCCTCCGAGTCCCAGCTCAGGACCTTTGGTGTGTGGGGATGTTCACCGAGTCAGGATGAGTGATTCCTCAGTTCACTCACCAAAGAAAAATCTAATTCCTCTGAGCTGCCACCTACTTTTTCTCTCTCAGCAACGCTCCATGGTTTCCCCAGGTCTTGTGGGTCCTCAACTGTGTGCTGCCCTTTCAGCAACCTGCCCAGACTGTGTTGGGCTGCTTCCTTTTATACTCCACCTCCAGGCTGAGCATGCCCAGCAAAGTCAGAGGGGCAGGGCTTCCTCAGCCTGCCAAGCACCATTAACCTTTTTGGGACTGATGCAGGATAGATACACCCTGTCACAGTGATAAAAACCCTTCTTCAGTTAGCCTCATGGAACTGTTAGAGACAGTTGTACTTTGCAAAGAAAAGCATAGTAGTTTAAAAAATTAAAGGTAACTAACCACTGGGATGAAATGCTTATATCACTGCAGGGATGACTTGATTACTTTGCCGAAAGAAGGAGAACCTTGTTTCTGAGTGCAAATATCACCACACAATTTCCTCTCCTCTCAATGAATATAAAATTAATTTCAGGAAGCTTAAACCAGTTGCTTACTTAATTGCTGTTAGAGAAATCCAACTGTTCAGGCTGTTTCAATTTTAGAACAAACTTTAGAATGTCATTTCCATCATAAAACTAGTCCCTCATTTGCACTGTATCTTCTTTGTATAAAAATTAATTTTAAGAAAATGTATAAGAGGAGAAGCTGGAAGTCAATTCTGAAGTCCTCACATGATATACCCTTCCCCCCCCACATAGGAGATGAAGAAACTGGAACCACTGTGGATGTGACAATTGCCTAATATTACATGGAAAGAAAGTATGAAGCGATTCCCATGACTGAGCAAATGTAAGGTTTTTCTTCTTTCATAAATCTGGCTAAAACATTTCTTTTATGACTTAGCCAGTTATTGATAACTTCTCCGTTCACTTTCTCTCTCTAATTTGTAATTCACAAAAAGTTCACTGCTAAAGTTTATTCCCAAAACATGTATCAATGCATAAAACTCATTGGGCAACTAAATGAGCTTGCAAGAGGAATCTCAATGTTCCATAAACTATGCAGCAGTGACCATATTTCACACATGGATACTTAAACACTACATGAACAGCAGCAATAAATCAACATTGCTTTAATAAGTGAGTTCTCTAAAGGTACAGGCATAATGAAGGTTTGGGTGAGTTTTCAAATACAAATGGTCTAACTCTGCTCCCATTAAAGTGAGGAGGGACTTTTACCATTGCCTTTAATAGGAGCAGTGTAGATCAACACTGAGCCCCTCCAAAATTTCCATCATGCAACATACAAATACTGTGAATGAAGTGTAATCTAGTACTCCTCTGACTAAGCAATACCTTCTAAAACACTGTAATATCTGATCTCAGGTGGGCTGTCACTGCCAAAAGCTATTGTGAAATTCAAGCCACTAAACTTTTCTGTCAAATCCCTTTAAGTCAGAGGAGAGCCCCATAAGATGTGACATGCTGGAAATACATGGGAAAGCAGAAGCTTAACAGAGAATATATGCAGATGAATAAATGCCACGAAACTAAGTCATTAATAAAGAAGTTCTAATTTACCTACACCCTTTTTAACCCTATTAAGTTTGTTGTATACCAGCTGAATGTACAATGTGTTTCCAGTGTACAAAGAGGACCACAGAAGCATAATATATAATCTAAAGGCTAAAATGTAGCCAAGAGCCACCTTTAGGACAAAACCAAGGAACTGCAAGCTCTCACCATTAGTGAGAGTAAACAAAAACTGTGTTATAAATCTAAAAAGGAAGAGTACAAGCAAATTTGGTTCTATGTATATTTGAAGTTTATATGCAGCTTTGGTGAAGGCCTTTAGTTTCCATCAATTTGTCGAGGTACCCCTCAGTACTACAACAATTGGGCAATCGTGTGCTAAGAGAAAAGGGAGAACTGTAAGCTCCATTCTGCAAACAATGTTTACCCCAGGAAGAATCTGCAGCCTTCCAAAAGGCTACTTCCAGTCCACGCTCACTTGCTACAGACTATTCTCTTTTTGCCAAAGGCACACATTGACCTGATCCAGTGCCCCCGAAATCTGTAAAAAGATCCTCATTTACTTGAAATGGATATGGGCCTCGTGCAAGAGCTCTTCCAGAATTTACTGCTGACACCTGAATAGGCTGTAGGGAGAGCCAGAAAAGCTGACATGAATCAGTGGCCCCAAAGCTAAAAATTGTCAATGTTGCTTGTAATTAAATTTTCCATTCCCATTAATTCCATTCTAGATAGTTTAATTTAAAGTTGACTTGATTTCCATAAATATCCTACCTCTATGTAGTATCTGTACCACCTTACCTTCTATTAAGTGACAAAAATCAGATTAATGTGATTAGCACAGTTAACATTAACATTGCAGGAGTTTCTTTAAATTTCAAACAAGAGTAATTAAACTAAATCATGTGTTTAAAGAGCTTTTTCCACATACTCCAGAACCTGAGGCCAAGTCTACACTGGCAGATAAAAATCTATGCAAGATACGTAACTCCAGCTACATGAATTTTGTAGCTGAAGTCGACTTACCTTGCATCGATACACTGGGGCGGCCCCACAGCAGGGGGGGGGGGACAACAACAGGAAAAACTAGACCCACTAAATCCAACCCTGAAGGATTGATCAAAAGAGTGTTGATCCTCCGGTAAGTGGAGACGTGGCCTGAGATAATGTATAATAGTACATTGGGGGGGGAAAAAAAGGAAAAGGGGAAAGGGTTTTCTGATCAAATGTGATGGGAGACCTATTTGCCCTTCTTAAACATTAATGTGTAGAGGAAGATAGGGATTTGTATTTGCATATCAAATACAAATTAACTGGTCAATACAAAAGGGGAGAGAAGAGGGCAAAGACAAATACAACACTAGAAAAAAAATGTCTAGTTGTTGACAATGATGGTCAACTGCTGAATCTCATCCCCAGACCAATTATGCTTTTATAGCCACATTTATCTCCTTTTAACCTGTATTTCCAAAACTCACTCAAAACAAAACCAGCACAAAATGCATGCAAACTTTGGACACATTAATTCTTTTATGGAATACTAATTTTATAGAACACTGATATTTTAAAATAATTAATAGTATATATAAAAATACAGGTGCATAAAAATAACATGACAAGTAAAAAACAAATGTGCAAAGTATTCTTTAATGGTTAACAGTAAACAAAAAGAAGTCAGTGTGTCACCCATCACTTTTATACCTAAATGGCTAATGATGAGGAAGAGCAATATACAAATCTATAGCAAATATTGATTTAAGCTATAAAGTAGCAAGTTACCTTTCTGATCACAGTTATTATTATAGTAATACAAATGTCCTTGACTGTTTTAAGATCTTCACTGTTGAGTCAATGACCTTTTTTTTTTTTTTTTTTTTTTTTGCAGGGAGCGGAGGCTGCAATTCAACCTATATGAAGGCTAGCAATAAAAATGCAGTGAATAATGAATGGTGTTTTCTAATGCTATAATTATCTCAAATAAAATAAGCAATTCAACCCTTTGGAAGCATGGCAGTTAATGGCAGCTACATCAACTCAGAAATTAATCTGATCATGACATGTACATTCTTACTGCTTTTATGTTAAAGAAAAATGAAAGGCAGTCAGGGTTTAACAGGCTGAAACAATATATATACAATGATCTATGGAAGACAATTCAACAGAAACTTCTCTCTCCTACCTGTGAGTACAGCTTTTGCTGAAGGATCTGCCAGATCCAATGCTGATTTTCCATCAGTGTTCCGAATGTTTGGATCAGCTCCGTGCTGCAGCAGCACTGTGCAGGGAAAGCAGAAACAATATGTTACCTCAGGGATACACAGATTATTTACTGGTAAGGGTCTCCTCGTCATGGTGTAGGCATACACACATTGCACAACACCCCTCCTTTTTTTTATGATACACTGCAGCAAAGGATCCTCTTTTGGGTACAGCTAAGTTGGCAACTTAAGGTACAGTAAAGATCACATGACTCAGCATCATAATCATGAAACATGAATAATTTTCAATATACAGTTCTGGTTCCCTCCTGCAGGCAGCTATCTGGGAAGCTGTGTATATACTGACTCATACTATGAAATACGGCTAAATCTATGAAATACGCTAACAGTGGAACCTGCTCGGTCTTTACTACCTCTGTTGCTGTTGCTGCTGCTGCTCCTTTTACTGCTGAATATCCAGATCCTTCTGTCTCTGAACAGTAGTAATGCTCAAGTCTTTTAGTGGCTCACCACTTACAGAAAAACCTTACCACAATGTATGTGTCCAAGAAATATAATAAATAGGTTATCTGGGCTATTCTGGTACCCTGCAGTGTGGATGCTCAGAAGTTATTACCCTCCACAATATTTTTTCCACTGTAACAAAAAGAAATTCAATTACACAAAAACATTTGAAGCAGAGAGCAGTAGACAACCATATGGCATGTAGCATATTTCTACAGAGAACTGCCATGTGTAAGAACCTTTAAAAGAAACTGGAAATGGATATTCCACACTTAAGATACCATAAGCAGAAATAACTCTGCAATAATACCAGTTCAGACCTTTTACTTTCAAGACCAAAACATTTCCTAAAAAATAAGATGGCCAATAATGAAGTCCACTCCCCTACATCAAATATTAAATGTCAGGAGCCCAAATGTCCACTGCCCTCCATACTGTGCAAAGTAAGTAAAATGCTACCAATTCTGAATGACCATTTTGACCTACTTTACAAAGTTGTGAATGACAGTAGAGGGTCTAAGACAGTGAAGAATCAGTCTCAAAGACTCTATAGGTAAGAAGAAAAACAGATGTCGATGCAGCTCAAGCAACAATGCTTGTCATGAAGCGGCAGAACTACCATGGATTCAGGATGAAAAAATATTGTGAAGTATTTAATCTTGCAACTGATTTAACCCTAAATGTTTAACTGACAGCATTCCAGAAAGAGAAGATTAACTGATCCAACACAAAACTAGCCAGACAATAATAATTATATCTAACCAGTGAGAGATTCTTCAAACACTGCTTTATTACAGACTGAGATCGGAGCTCCACCTACACTGAAGGTGCGCCTGACGTGCATGTAAGATAATCCTGGCATTGGTTGCTTATAACTTTGCTAAACTTTAATAATTTAGCCTGACATTTCCTATGCCAAGCAACTGTCTCACTCTCGGATGAAAGTTTCAACAAAAGTAGTTCACCTGTTTCAAAGAATGACATCAAAGCAAAGTGTGGTTTTGCCCATGTTAAAGCCATACAGCTGTTCTGTTAAAAAGCTCTAGCACGTTCATGTTCTAGAACAGGTACCTGAAAAGTGGGAGGAGGAGATGGATCCTGGTGTCAGATGTGCCTTTTGCTGTTCTGGGCAGGAAACTCAAAATTTGGCCACATTGTGAGCCTTTAAATAATCTTAGCATATGGTCAGCAGAAACTTGTTAGAATTTCCTGCAACTGCTGATCCTGGTTGCAACGGCCAAAAAAACCAGAGAAAAAGGAGACAGTCTGCATTGCTAATGCTCACCCCAGTAGGCCCGGCAAAAGGAAAAAACGACCTCTCTCAGATGCAGAGGAGACAAGGCCTGAACTTGAGGAAGGGAAAAGACTGGTACAAAGAGCCAGTGAAGGGTACTGAGACTGGGAGCTGGACCAGAGAAGAAGGGATAGAATAGGTCAAAGGGGAGAGAAAGATCAGATGAGGAGGTTGGAGACTGGGGACTGAACACGCTAGGCAAGAAGACTGAGACAAGGAGCTGGGGGGGTTGGGATTGGAAAGGGGTTAAAGGAGATGCATGACCAAGACTAAATAAGGACTCCAGAAAGAGAGACTGGTAGTCAGGGTTAATGGAAGGGGGCAGTGGGAAGTGACTGGAAATCTGATAGGAAAACTGCAATGGGAAAACAGGGCTGACTGGGAAAGGAGACTGGAACCATAATGAGGGGAGTTGCTGGGGAGGTAGAGTGAGGTGAGTGTATGGAGATTAGGACGGACTAGATGGGGAGACTGGAACAGAGTGAGGCAGAAGGGTCTGTGACCACTGGAGTCTACTCTCCCCTCTAGAAACTGGAATGGAATACAAAATTTCCAAGTCTCTCTCTCTTTCTCTGCCACCAGCAGACATCTGCGAAACCCACTGACAATGCATGTTTCTCCCTCTGGTGCCATAATCATGAAGAGCATCTTTTCTCCTCCTGTAATCTTCTACTTCATTCACCACACCCCCTCCAAATTCAGCAACACAAAACAGGGGGTCCTGCAGACAACTGCATTTTTCACTACACAACCCTGATTTATTCCCAGAGCAGGTCTCGTAGCGTGCAGAGGTGGAGGTGCTGAGGGGGGAAAACGTAGCATGCAATCACACAATTACAGATGGCATCATAATGCAGAATCACTACTGAGAGAAATCCCATTCTGTAGCCTCACAATACAGAAACAGCACTAGACAATAACCCCTTCCAAGTCTGTATTTAATTCAAACATTCTTAAAAGTCTGGAAGTCAAAATACAACAAATATAAACAATACTACCTAGCTATTAGGCCTTTTCCAAAAGCTTTTGTAAAACCAGTCCAAGCAACTTTCTTTCAACTGATCCTTTAAATAAAATATGAGGAAATCAAAACCCCATAAACTTAACTATAAAATAAAACCATGCTATCCAAAAGCTTAACATAGAATTCAACTGCATTCATCATCATAACCTACACAAATTCCTGGTCTTCACCAATGCCTCATTTCTTCACATGACACATAAGAAGTTTCTTTTACTGTACTGTCTTACTACAGCATTCAGTTCAACAGATAATTTACAGAAAGGTGTGATTCTTTCCTTCTCCCCTCCCCAAAGGTTTCAAGAGCATGAACTACAACTATTAAGTGTATCAGATTACTCCCAACTTGATACACCAGCATGAACCCTAAAATTAAGGCCATGTCTACACTAGCACTTATGTCAGCAAAATTACTGTCACTCAGGGATATAAAACACACACCCCTGGGCAACATATCTGTAGCCTGCATAAGTGCTTGTGTGTACAGCGTAATGTCAGTGGGAGATGCTTTTCCTCTGACATAACTACCACCACTTATGAAGCTGGTTTTATGATGTCTATGGTACAACTCTCTCCCATCAGCCTACCACATCTACAGGAGTGCTCTTACAGTGGCAACGGTACTCCTGTAAGCTCGTAAGCGTAGATTTGTCTTACGCACTTGACCTAATGCCACTTGACATGGTTATTTTGATTGTTTAACCTTACAGTTCAAAACTACCGAACTTGATCATTTGGCTGTCAAAAACTTATCTATCATTTAAAAACACTGAGTAAATAGTTTCACATTTAAACACAGAGTATTCTTACCCTTCCAAATTTTCCCTGGCAGGACACAATGAAAGCTTTCCTAACATATTAAAACAAAAATGGAAGTAGTCTTCTAATTTGGTGGAAGAGAATCTCTATGGGTCTGTTCACATGCAGACTTTCGTCAACATAATATTGTTTTCACTCCCACTTTATCATCAATTTAAGCTGAAGCTATTTATAGCCTGCAGCCCACACTAAAAGAGCCTAAGGCCACAATGTGACCTAGTGACAGAGACGAGGACAATTGAATTCCCACGCTATGCTCAATCTACCACAATGCACAATGCCTTGATGCTGAGAACTGTGAAGCATCAACAACTACTATTTGCAATTGGCATTTCTGCCAAGCTGGCACCACATGCCCCAACCTAGGCAACCAGAAATAAGGAACCATCAGTGGTCAACTGTGATATTTTGGGGTAAATGACTCACCCGTGTACCACCTAAAAAGTCAGTGGCACAGCCAGGAATGAAACACAGTTATACATGATTGGATCACTCACAACATTCCAGAGCTATCTGAAGTCTCCAGTATGGGAGTACAGCATCAATTCATTCATAAAGTTATCTTAACTATAAAAGAATTTCCACAATCCTACAAAAACTAATGGGGCATTCAGAAAAATGATGGTGTGGTGCACCGGGCATACTAGGTGAGAGAGGAACTGGTATATACTCATCATGGACATAAATTCTTGTCGTCTTTAGTACCATTATTTGTCATGAGGATTTTGTGAGAGTCGGGTGATGTCTGAGTGTACAGAAGTAGCTACTAGCCAATAAAGTGTTAGAGTTTAGCAAGACACTTGAGATCCAGGAACACAGAAGTCCCTAGGGGTTACTGCTCAAATGATTTTCAGATTAAGTTGTTTCTTTCCTCAACTGCAATACATATAAAGTAAGTTTATTCCAAATGAGTTAGCTTTGATGTTCATCAAATGAATTTAATTAAATCAGTCTTCATCATGTTTTTCCACTGTACATTTTTACCTCACTGATTTTGTTCATTTCTGTTCTCCTTTAAATATCTTAATTTCATTAGTATTGATCTGTGCATGTCCTTCCCACTCCCCATCACGAACTCCTTTTGTCAACATTCCATTTTTTCCTTGGTGGGAGGGAGCAATGGGGGAGAGGGGAATTTTGCCTTTCTTAGGGTACACAGAAAAAGACAGACAGAAAGGACTTGGCAGCAAATCTCAGAGCCTAGGTCCATAGGTGTCAACTCACAGGGCTCAAGCTACAGTGTGAAAAACAGCAGTGTAGGTGCCCAACCTTGGGCAGGAGCTGGACTCAAGACCATCCCACCTCACCCAGGTTCAGAGCCTGGGCTCCAGCCTGAGGCTGAATGTCCACACCGCTCCACAGCACAAGCACTGCGAGTCCAAGTAAGCTGACCTGAGCTCAGATTCGTTACCCCGTCCCTCCCAAAATATCTCTCACTAGCCACCATATTTCCCCAGTAGAAGATAAACATTAACATACTCATCTGGGCCAGATTCATCCTGAGGTTTGGAAACGCTACGGCAACCACAGCAAGTACTGTGCACCTGTTATGTGTTGTGGCACAGATGGGGTGGCTAAGGAGGAGGGTTCAGATGGCATTGTGGCAGTTGTGACAGGTAGGGGAAGATATGGCAGTCAGATCGGGACTGGCCAGCTAAGGGGGGAATGAGGTTTAGACAATTACGTGCTATTCCTTGTTCTGGTCCTGTCCCCAGTCTCAATGATTCTGGGCACCTTAACACACAATGCTGTCCAGCGGAACTGTTTAGAGTGGTGTGGGGCCTGTTACAGTCTGGCACTTATGACAAAATGGAGGAGCTCTTGGCTCCCTGCTGTGATCTGTTCGCAAAGCACTTTGCAGATAAGATCACTCGCTTCTGGTCTGATTTGGACTCTGGCTGCTATGTAAGTGGGGTACGGAATGTGTTGAGCGCACCGCCCAGTCATTTTTCTTTGGAACAGTCTCAGCTGTTGCAGATGGAGGATGTGGACAAGGTGCTTGGAGGAGTGCGGCCGACCATGTGCTCGCTCGACCCCTACCCTTCATGGCTTATTAAATCTAGCCGGGAAGGGATGACTGGCTGGGTCCAGGGGATTATTAATCGTCTGAGATCTGGGATGGTTCCCGCCGCCTTGAAAAAGAGGCAGTGATAAAACGGCTACTCGAAGCATTCCCTGGACCCACATGATTTGAATAACTATCGCCCCGTTGCTAATATTCACTTCTTGGGCAAGGTACTCGAGCGGGCAGTGGCACTGCAACTCCAAGCTTTCTTGGAAGAAACAGAATATTTAGATCCATTTCAGTCTAGCTTTAGGCCGGGTTTTGGAACTGAAACCACCTTGGTAGATGACCTACGCCGGGAGACAGACAAGGGGAGTGCATCCTTGTTGATTCTCTTGGACCTCTCAGCAGCTATCGATACCATCGACCATGGTATCCTTCTGGAATGCCTGGCAGAGCTGGGTATCGGAGGCACTGTTCTGCAGTGGTTCCAGTCTTACCTGTCGGGACACCTTCAGAAAGTAGAGCTACGGGGCTGCTATTCAACCCCATAGCGATTGTGCTACGGGGTCCCACAAGGTTCCATCTTGTCCCCTATGCTGTTTAACATCTACATAAAGCCGCTGGGGGAGGTCCTAAGGAGTTTTGGAGGACGGTGCCATCAATATGCAGATGACACCCAACTCTATTTCCCTGTGACATCAGAATCAGGTGTGGCGGTGACCGATCTAAACCGGTGTCTGGAGGCGGTGATGGACTGGATGAAGTCAAACAAACTGAAGTTGAATCCAGATAAGACTGAGGTCCTGTGGATCAGGAGGCCATCTGTTTGGGAATGCGGCGTGGTTCTAGACCTGTTCTAGACGGGGTTACTCTCCCGCAGCTTGGGAGTCCTCCTGGACCCTTTTTTAACATTTGAGGACCAAATTTCTTCGGTGGCCAGGAGTGCGTTTGGGCAGCTTCATCTGATCCGCCAGCTGCGACACTTCCTGAACAAGCATGACTTGGCCACAGTGATCCATGCTCGTTACATCCCAACCGGATTATTGCAATGTGCTTTATGTGGGGCTGCCTCCGAAGAGCCTTCAGAAACTTCAACTGATCCAGAATGCGGCTGCTTGAGTTTTAACTAATACTCATTATACAGAGCACATTATGCCAGTGCTCCAGCAGCTGCACTGACTTCCAGTATGTTTCAGGGCACAATTTAAGGTCTTGTAAGCCCTAAACGGGTTGGGCCTGGGGTATCTGAAGGAATGTCTTCTCCCATATGAACCTGCCCAGGAATTGAGGTCAGCTGGGGAGGCTCTGCTCAATGTTCCCCCACTTACGGAGATAAGATTAACATCAATGCCAGGGTTTCCCAACCTATGGGTCGGGACCCAAATATGGGTCGCCATTACATTTCAAAAGGGTCGCCAAGTGTCTCCCCAGGTGGCTCTGCCCTCCCTCCTCCCCCCATTTTTGAATTGCCTTGGGTTACCAAGTCTTCCTGAATTGTCAAAATGGGTCCCCATATATATTTATATTGTGTTTTAAATATCTTTTAAGCCACCTCGAATATTTTAAATATTCCCCAGCTGATCCCAGGCTCCAGCATGGCATTTCAAAGCACGCAGAGTTTGAAATGACCTTGGGTTCTGCAGAAATGCTGTGTGGAGTCTGGGTTCAGTTGGAGTATCCCCAGCTGATCCCAGGCTCTGCTGGCAGTTCTAAGAGGCAGCACAGCATGGAGCCCAGGGTCAGCTGTGGACTCTGAGTCACACGCTGACCCCAGGCTCCATGAGGGCGCTTCCACTTTGAAATGCACAAGAGCCCCACTGGCCACGTGCAGCCTGGAGGCTCTTGTGCATTTCAAAGGGTAAGTGCCCTCATGGAGCCCAGAGTCAGCGGGACTTCCCATTGACCCCAGGCTGCACGCGGAGTTCCACATTCCTCCTTTGGAATATTCAAGAGCCACAGCCAAACTTGTTGAGTAGTTGATGGAAATTCCATTGGCTATTCAACTAGTCAATTACTCGTTAGTTAACATCCTTAGTTTACATGCAGGAGGGGTGAGGGGGAAGCAGCTCCCCAGAGCCGGTGCGCACAGCGAGTCAGCAGCCATCTGCCCCCCCTTCCTCCTTTGCTGCTGCCTCCATATCAGAGGCTGTATAATCTATTGATCACATTTGCAGCTAACAGGTTGAGATTTTATAAGAAACTAAACTTACTTTACTGCCCTGTGACAATTTCATCTCTCTCCCAAGCTAGACTTGGTGTCTTCTCCCTACATGCAGCATGGTGACTCAGGAAAACAGCACCGTCAAAATGAAATCTCGTCTACTCCCTGAAGATCTAGCTGTGAAGGGGACATTTTTTCCAAATTCATTTTGAATCACAGCATAAATTACTCTCTACTACTTTCCTCTACAAGATTATAGCTCTAAGGTATGCTGTACTTTGCTACCCAGGACCTGATAGCACATAAATCTAGGTACTAGCTTGGAGCATCATTCATTACCAAACTACATTTATCTGAAGATTTAAAGGCTTGCTTCACGCAGCATTTTAAAAGCATCCAAACAATACACTGAAGTCCAAATGCAATTCACACTTTTTAGGTAGACTAAAGATATTTTATCTCAACTATTTCTATACTTCAAACTATTGGAATTCTGAAACTTTTTTTGTTGAAAATAAGACAACTTCTTGCTTGAAATTCATTGTTTTATGTCTCAGCTACCCAAATCCCAAGTTAAGAGGTTACGAAGCCTAAAATGAAAACTGGCCTGGGGAGAAAAAAGTGAGAATTTAACCCATTAAAGAGTGAAAAGGAAATCAGCTCTCATTCCTCAGCACCTACCTTATTAATTTATAAAAAGGGATTAATCTGAACTGGTAGTTACCACGACATCAAATACTGCTTAGAGAAATTATGAATTGATGTCAAATAGCAATGGAGCAGGTTTAGACTACCAAGAAAGTTGGAATCCTAGTAAAAAGAACTCCAACCCATTAGTCCCTGTGACAGAAGACAGGAAAATGCACTTTTTTTGGGGGGGAGGGGCTAAATCTCAAGGTATTTTATCTCCATTTTTTAAACTTTATTTTCTCTGAAGATCACAGGTTGTCTACAGATAGGTATTCAACCTATTCTTCAGTTTGTGATTAATGCAAGTGCTATATCATATACAGTTATCATCAATTACTTGTTCACAAGTGAGCTCCTACCTTTGCTAGAACAGCTAAGTCCTAGCTGGATGGCACTATGTGTCTGATGTTTGAGCAGGCCATTGTTAATTTGAAAGGCAATGATCATGGAGCTTATACATAGCCCCAAAGACCAGTGTCATCACTTGATCCAAAAACTTGCCACAACTCAGCAGGGTTCTTAATTCATATGATGAGAAGAGATCATTGTGATCATCTAGTCTGACTTCATGCCGTAATTAACCACTGGAACAATTTAACTGGTGGATTTTTCAGCTCATACGATTTTAAAATCAAGACTAGATGTTCTAAATGATACGCTCCACAAATTATTTTGGTGACGTTCTCTGACCTGTGCCACACAGGAAGTCAGACTAGAGGATCACCAGCATTCTTCCTGGCCCTAGAATCTGTAAATAAATCAGGGCAGAGTATTTCACCTAGTGATTCCTGCATCTAGCCCACAGCACTGTTGTGATCAGGAGAGGCACTCAACCTAAGTACTGATTTAAGGGACAGGATTGTTGTCCAGGAATTTTCTGCATTGCTCTCTCCTAGAATGCCTGTTTCTCCTTGGTCCAGGATAGGCTGCAAGATTTATCATTCTCGCACACTTTCTTCACAGAGTGGCCTTTATTACATTAAAACAAGATGACAAAGGGAGTTGGGATTGAAGAACTGTTTCTATTTTACATGTTTCTCTAACACCAGACTTGGGTTGTAGGATGGGACTGTGAATTCTGAAGGTTGGTCTTCATTTTACCCTTCCCAAAAGGCAGCTTGAAATTCTGATATACAGAGTTCTCCAGACAGAGATTCATAGCTCAAAGAATAATAAAAAACGCTATACATACCCCTGATCTTAAATTATATTGAAGAAATCTGCCCCACAGCCCATAGAGCTAGCTTAGCCTATATTTCACTCAGCAGTAATGCAAGGAACTACAGGCCTGTATTCTGTAAACCACTGGCTGAGGCAAATCAGTGTAATTAAAGTAGGCCTTTGGCCCTTGGCATACAGCACATCAAATGGCCCAACAATTGCCCTAGATTTTAGGGAACTTGGAATAGCTTGCTCAATAAAGAAAGGGAGCTGGTACATAATTATACCAGACAAGTACAAGATCACTGAACTAATACTGGGCTTAGATATTTTAGGACAGAATCGCTTGCAGATATCAAAATCACAAACTTTTTCTAGTAAGTGATGTAATATGATCAGGGCTTGACAAATCCACTTATCTACTCGCCCATGGCGAGTAGATTTCAGCCTGTTGCCCTGTTCACCGGCGGTTCGCTCATGCGCAGTGCGGGGCTGGCGCATGCGCAGTGCGGGGCTGGCGCATGCGCAGTGCGGGGCTGGCGCATGCGCAGTGCGGGGCTGGCGCATGCGCAGTGCGGGGCTGGCGAGTGGTTTTCACCGCAGTTTGTCGAGCCCTGAATATGATAATGAGCTAAAAAGGCATTACAGGTTGCATCTCTATAAACTGGAACTCTCTGGTCCAGAAGGACCACGGATGTTCCAGGATCAGAGAGTCCCAGCACACTGCGAGGGGGAGGACAGGAGCCCAGCATGATGCAGTGGAGGGGGCACAAAGCGCAGCCCAGCTAGGATGGCGGGGGGTCAGGCAAGGGAAACGGGTGGCGCGCAGCTCAGCTGAGCGGTGGGGCAGTAGCCAGGAAGCCAGCAGCACAGGGGCCAGAAACGACCTCCCCATGTCCAGTAAATTCCCTCATCTGGTACCAGTCAGGTTACCAATGCCATTGCAGCTAACATGCCCATAGATTTGCACAAGGTATGTACCACCAGTGTTACACTCTGAAATCTGCCACCATAGGAACACTTAGCTTTCTTGAGACTCTAATACCAAACCTATTAACAGGATTTCTCTGCAGTAACAAGAAATCCAAATAAATTATTTCAGTAAGTCCCTGAGTCTGAAAGAGGTTGCAAGGCTGGCAATGATAGAAGCTAGAGTCAACATCCAAAAGCATAACTTGTAAATCTGTTGAACTTTCTTATGTGTGGGACTGAACAAAGACTCCCTTCTTCTGCAGTATCAGGAAATACCTGGAATAAAATCCTCTGCCCTTGATCCTTTCCAGGACCTCCTTCATAACTCCCAATTCCATGAAACCCTGAAACATTCTGATCTTGATAATGAGGAGGTCTCCTAACAGGGAGGGAGAGATGAAGGAACTAGGAGGATTTTTTTTAAGGGAATTTCATATCCAGTGTGGACAATTTCTAATATTTATTTGCCCAATGTCATGGATGACAGTTGGTGGAAGTGTTAACTTGGTCTGTCTCCAGAAGAAGAGGAATAGTTTGCAGTCCCTGAAATACTGTACATGTCAAAACATGGATAATAAAGACATCTCCTTGCCATCAGCTCTTGGTTTACTATTCCTTCTCCCATGCTGATACAGAAAAGGAGACTACTGATGTTGGTGATACAACTGGTTCTTCTCCCTACCACCACCTTCTACATGTAATATAGAAAGGCAAACTTCTAATGCTTTCGCAATCTTCTTCTGAGTGCTTTGTAAAAACCGAGTTATCTAGCCATTTACCTTGTATCCCTTCTTCTGTGAAATCGCATATGTTCTCATGCTGAATAATTCTTCTCCTCAAAAGGCATGGCTTCCACCTTAATTCCAGGGGTATGAGCCTAGCATATGCACACAGACGCTAGATAACAAGAGTTTTGGCAGCTGTATGTAAAGAGACAAATACTGTATGCAAAGGCAACTTTGCTAGCTACTGTTCTTCAGTGACTATGGCATTAACCAATTTTTCCTGTTCATCTGGTAACATTTTAATAAAATCAGATATTTTGTCCCAAAGGCAGATCTGATAGGGAATGTCCCACTAAGTAAGAGTAATTCAAACTCAGCGTAGAAGGAAGAGACCTCTCTTTTTAACACATCCCTTTTTATCATCCCAATCTGACCATGACAACATAAGAACGGCCGTACTGGGTCAGACCAAAGGTCCATCTAGCTCAGTAGCCTGTCTGCTGACAGTGGCCAGCACCAGGTGTCCCAGAGAGGGTGGACCGAAGACAACGATCAAGCGATTTGTCTCCTGCCATCCTTCTCCAGCCTCTGACAAACAGAGGCCAGGGACACCATTTCTATCCCCTGGCTAAATAGCCTTTTATGGACCTAATTGCATGTGGAATGCAATTGCCCATCTCTGGCTCTCTAAATAGCAACTTCTACCACTAGAGTTAGATACAAGGGAGGATGAAAATATGAAAAGCCATCCTCAGATAAGTGATACATTTTTCTGATTTTTGGACATAGACGGCAGGAAAGAATGTATCCAAATTAATTTTGCAAGTTGTAACAGACTTTCTGAAAGTGATTGTGATGGACCCCCCCATGGTTTATGAAATGGACTCATGGACATGAATATACATAACTCAAAGGTGGTTTGAGCGAATTATTTCATGTAACCCATCGATCTTCATGTCATGATCTGCTGGTTCTGTTTATCTTACTCTGTTGTATGTATCATTTGTGTGTGGAAAATTAGACACATGGAGTGGGGAATACTTGGTGAGTTTCAAATGTGTGAATGGGAGACATGGGGGGTGTTACCTGCAACTTCTAGAAGAGCCACTGTTAAACAATCTTTTGTCCTTCAGTCTGAGCAGTGGTTGGTAGGGAGTAGCCTCAACTCCTTAACAAAAGGAATAGGAAAGGAGAGGCCTGGGTCTTTTGGCTGGGCTGCACCTGAAGGAAGGAGCCTGAGACCCCAGGGTGGGGAAGAGACCCTGGTTTAGAGTGGCAGCTGGAAAAGAGGTTTTAGGGTGAGTTTAAGTTTGCACTGAGGTTTCAGTGGAGAATTAGTCAAGCGGTTTTGTTTCTTTTGATTTGTAACCTACTTTGCTCTGCCTACTTTCTCTTATTACTACTTAAATCCTACTGCTTCAACTTAATAAAACCATTTTTTCTATCAAACCCAGTGTAGCGATTGTTACCTGGGGGGGCAACCAGCGTGCACATTCCCCCTTTCATTGCTAAAGGGGGCTTACCTAATTCTTTGGGGTTTGATCCCATCTGGGGAGTGCTCTCTCAGGAGGCTGGACCCTAAACTGCACTCTCCTAGGACCTGAAGTGGTTCAGTGTCTGTACTGCTTCTCGGTGGGGGCAGGGACCTCAGCTCGGGCCTTGGCTGGGGGAGACAAGTGGAGCTGGCCTGGCAGGACCGGGCAGTGAGGAGCCCCAGAGAGCGGGAAGGCGAGTGGCAGTGGCCGTGTCAACACCCCTGGAGGCACCCCCAAGGGGTCGTCTGTGACCGCACCCGGTCACAGTGGTAACAATATTCTTCCCAAACATAGAGCATACTAGCAGAAATACCCGGCGTCGCCCAAGGAAAATATAGTAAAAGGTGTGATGAATGAACTACGTCAATTACATTAACATAGCATATTTTATTGGAAATACTTTAAGAAATTAACATATCTAGTGATGTGCTTACAAAACAACAAATCCCATAGGGTCTCTTTTCTCAAACCCCACAAATCAGGAAGGCCCATCTTCCCTTAAAGACTCTATGCAAACCAATGCCTGCAGCCTCCTTTCCAGAAGCCCTGAGAAATGGAGGGGATGTCTCCTGGGCTCTGCAGCAGCAGCAAATCACTGCTCCCCAAGTAGCCACTCCCTGAGTGCCTTCAGTGCACGCTCCATGGGGCAACCTGAATGGACTTCCTAGCGGCAGCTAGACTGGTTGCATTGATCAGACAAAGCGAAACATCTTCAGATCAGGTGCAATTAGTGATATCTAGATGATCAGAATATGCAGCACCTGAACGTACCTGTTCTAATGAGAATAGGCTGTTCTGAGTGTACCATGTCCTCCTCAGGCTCCACGGTGCTCAAAACCTTGTCCTCCTTCTCACCTCCTCTTTGTACTGTGAGCTTAATCCTGCGAAGTGCATAATGCCCTTGGCACTTAAAAACATAAGAACGGCCATACTGGGTCAGACCAAAGGTCCATCCAGCCCAATACCCTGTCTGCCAACAGTGGCCAATGCCAGGTGTCCCAGAGGGAGTGAATCAAACAGGTAATGATCAAGCCATCTCTCTCCTGCCATCCATCTCCATCCTCTGACAAACAGAGGCTAGGGACACCATTCCTTACCCATACTGGCTAATAGCCATTCATGGACTTCACCTCCATGAATTTATCTAGTTCTCTCTTAAACCCTGTTATAGTCCTAGCCTTCAGAACCTCCTCAGGCAAGGAGTTCCACAGCTGGACAATGCGCTGTGTGAAGAAGAACTTCCTTTTATTTGTTTTAAACCTGCTGCCCATTAGTTTCATTTGGTGGCCCCTAGTTCTTATATTATGGGAACAAGTAAATAACTTTTCCTTATTCACTTTCTCCACACCACTCATGATTTTATAGACCTCTATATAAAGGTATATAAAGGTATGATAACACACACAGCCCTGCAGGGGCAGCCCGAGATGAGCTGCCGGCAACTGGCGCCTCAGGCGGAATGTGCGATCAGCGCCCCCGCCTCCGAGACGAGCTGCCGGCAACTGGAGCCCTAGGCGGAATGCGCGATCAGCGCCCCCGCATCCAAAGCCCTCAACGGCGGTGAGTCATCATTGGGCGCCCCGTTTAACGCAGCGCCCTAGGCGACTGCCGAGTCTGCCTGTATGCACGGGCCGCCCCTGCAGCCCTGCCAGGAGAACGCATGCAGCCCAAAGGAGGCGAGTGGTGGGATGGCTCGTTTGGGCGTGGGGGGAGGGAAGCAACTTTAATTTCCAGAAGCGGTTCAGTCGGAGCCTGGCTGCATGAAGATGCTGAGAGGCTGTGATAGCTGGAGGCTTCTCCCAGCCACAATTAGCAAGGCTAGACCCCAGCCAGCTTCAGCCACATTTGGGTCTGTCCTGGAGACCTGTTGGTGCCCTAGTATAGGGGAGGTTACTGATTCCCTGCCCCACTGCAGCCTCTCCCCCATGGGCTTTCCTTTGATGGTGCTGCAGATGCCCACATTCTTTATCCTCTACGATCTCATAGTTGCAGTTTATGTTACACTCTTAACAAAAGAGTCCAGCAAATGCCTATGATCAGGCGCTATTAAAAGCTAATTAGTGGCCCAATTGGGGCTCTGGGGGGACCCGATTTCGAGATATAACCAATCCAGCTATTTAAGTTAGGAAATCAGTAGTATCCGTTCAAGATATGGTGTTTCTAGCTCTTACCGTTTCAGAGATCTTTCAGGACAAACAAACAAACTTCCGGAAATATTTATAAGCTAATCAAAAATGGGGGGGGGGGGGGGGATCCAGTAGATAAATCCAGAGAAAGTGAATAAGGAAATGTTATTTACTTGTTCCCATAATATAAGAACTAGGGGCCACCAAATGAAACTAATGGGTAGCAGGCTTAAAACAAATAAAAGGAAGTTCTTCTTCACACAGCGCATAGTCAATCTATGGAACTCCTTGCCTGAAGAGGTTGTGACGGCTAGGGCTATAACAAGGTTTAAAAGAGAACTAGATACATTCATGGAGGTTAAGTCCATAAATGGCTATTAGCCAGTATGGGTAAGGAATAGTGTCCCTAGCTTCTGTTTGGGAGAGAGTGGAGATGGATGGCAGGAGAGAGATCACTTATGTTCTTTTTTTTTTTTTTTTTTTTTCCCCAGAGAGTAAGTCAGTAGTTTCAGAGAAAAGGTCATCTTCTGTACTAATTCTTGGAATACTATTGAATCTTTATATAGAGAAATGGCTGATGAAATGCTTACATTTTCAAATGGGCAACTGTTGGACATCTGTTCCAGGGCCCAAATCAGTAAACTTCTGAAAGGCTATTTACTCTCCATCACTTCTTATAGATACAAAGGCATGGGTACGCCTTTACCAGATAACTGTCACTACATGATACGCAGACCTAAGAAAGCCAGTTCCATCAGTGCTGTAGCTACCATCTTCTATCGGTTGTGGATTCATAATGAAAGATTGGGGCTGCCAGTAAGTCAGTCTGTATAACAGTGACATTCTCCATTCCAACTGATAATTAATGTTCAGATCCAGTTCACAGTAAACATTCTTGAGGGAACAGTTGAGAATCTAAAAGTTTCACCCTAAACAAAAGCTAGAATCAAGGTTGTCCTTGAACTGATTCTCCTGTGGCACATCAGTGTAATCTAGGATTAAAAAACGAAGCTGTACACGCCAAAGTGCCCAGACCCAGAGAAAAATAACTAGCTGGGGTAGTGAATGGTGTCTTAGGGGGACAGATGAGTTGCTTCCCACAGTTGGTCTTTGCTGGCCCAGTAATAGGGAGACATCAGATGAACTTGAGTTTGCTTCACATTAGAACAGCCAGAGCCCATAGTTCTATTCTTGCCTTCTCCTCCCCCCAGCCCCGCTTTTAAGCAATTCACAAACATTACTATCAGATCTAATACCTCAGGATCCAAGACTATAGACATGGACAGTGCTGGAATCACAATCTGGAGTGTCTACTGCAAATGAGTTTGCCCAGTTCCAGGATAACGGGATTTGGGGTCATCATCAATTAAGGGGAGAAAAGGGTAAGCAGTGAGGTGGTAAAGTTTGTGGATGATACCAAACTGTTTAGGATGTTCAAGACAGAAGCAGACTGTGAGGGACTCCAAAAAGATCTCACCAAACTGAGTGATTGGGCAACAAAATGGCAAATGAAATTTAATGTGGATAAGTGTAAAGTAATGCACATCGGGAAAAATAACCCCAACTATCATTACAGTATGATGGGGGCTAATTTGTCTATGACAAATCAGGAAAGAGATCTTGGAGTTATCGTGGACAGTTCTCTGAAAACTTCCACACAGTGTGCAGCGGTCAAAAAGGCAAATAGGATGCTAGGAATTATTAAGAAAGGGATAGAAAATAAGACACAGAATATCCTACTGCCCCTGTATAAAACTATGGTACGCCCACATCTTGAATACTGTGTACAGATGTGGTCTCCTCACCTCAAAAAGATATTTTGGCCTTGGAAAGGGTTCAGAAAAGGGCAACTAAAATGATTAGGGGTTTGGAACGGGTCCCATATGAGGAGAGGTTAAAGCGACTGGGACTTTTCAGTTTAGAAAAGAGGAGACTGAGGGGGGATATGATAGAGGTATATAAAATCATGAGTGGTGTGGAGAGGGCCGATAAAGAAAAGTTATTTATTAGTTCCTTAAAGAGAAGAACTAGAGGACACCAAATGAAATTAATGGGTAGCAGGTTTAAAACTAATAAAAGAAAGTTCTTCTTCACACAGCATGTAGTCAACCTGTGGAACTCCTTGCCAGAGGAGGCTGTGAAGGCTAGGACTATAACAGAGTTTAAAGAGAAGCTAGATAATTTCATGGAGGTTAGGTCCATAAAAGGCTATTAGCCAGGGGATAGAAATGGTGTCCCTGGCCTCTGTTTGTCAGAGGCTGGAGAAGGATGGCAGGAGACAAATCGCTTGATCACTGTCTTCGGTCCACCCTCTTTGGGGCTCCTGGTGCTGGCCACTGTCGGCAGACAGGCTACTGGGCTAGATGGACCTTTGGTCTGACCCAGTACGGCCGTTCTTATGTTCTTAGGGATGTCTATACTAGCGGGAGGCCATATCCCCCATGGAATTTTCTTCTTGACTTCCTGACTTAACGATTTAGTTTCTTTTTTCTCTTCATTTTTTGAAGTTGGGTCAGTGACCAAAGTTGGTACTGACACACATACCTTATAATGTTTAATCCCAGATTCAGGCATTTGGTGTCAAAGTCAGCCTAAAATCTCTCTCAGTCACATCTCGCCCCTGAGCCAACGGGTCTTACTTCAAGGGTTTCCTGCTGCAGAATGGCTTGCAGTCTATTCTTTCTTTAAAACTGTGACACTCAGAACATGTAGACAGTAAATGTCCCTCTCAGAGACAATTAACGCACTGCATGTGCACATTTAACACTGGAAATACTGCTGTTAGGTCTCCATGCTTTCAGATCTATCACTTCTCTAGGTTCCAAGGATAAAGTTATTAGTGTTGGATTAGACTGACAATAAAATAAAACCTCTAATTTCTATGCCACCTAAAACTATAAGGTATTAGTTATTTAAAGGGCAACATCCAAGAAGGATCCAGATGGTTCTTTACAAAGCAATTCCTGGTCTGTTGCACAATCTGGTTGGAAGGTTAGGAGGCAATCCAGTACATTATCATGCACCAAGGACATTTGGGAACAGACGGGGAGGAGCATGTGAGTGTCCCAACAGGCTCTGAGAGTTTGGTTCCTTTAGGTGAGCTGACTGGAGCCACAGCATTCTCAAAGTGGGAATATGCAATTGCCACTCAAAGAAGAGTACTAGTTTTCAATTTCCACATCTAAAGCATTCTGGTTAGCCATATTGGATTTATATTTCTTTACAAAAACGCATACTTTTTACCAATAGTGTGGCAGTTATGTCTTGTTTCCAGTTGTACCACTAGCATTTATTGTAATCAACTTGCATCATTAAACTGAACAAGAAAAACAGAAAAGAGTAATATGAACTTATCCTATTTTACATGCTTGGTCTTCACTGTTTATGCCAATGTCAAAAGTATTAAGTCAGTCTTCCTTGCAAGCAATAATTCTGTCGATTATTACACATTCAACATTTGTTTTATTATACTATTTATTAACAGCAAGAAATCATAACTGCAGTCTCACTGTCCGAACAATTTATGTTCTAATCCATAACCAGAACTGAAAGCTACTTTTAAATTAAGGACACCAGCTCTTTTTAGTGCTTGGCTCTGATTTTTTTAAGAGAATAGAGCCAGTGAAGTTTTACTAGTTTACATTTTATTCAAATAAATGATGTCAATTATGTTACCGATATGGCACTTGAGAGATCAAGAGTGAACTCTGGGCACTAAGTGCCAGAATCAAAATGCATACACCAAAGACCAAAGAAAAGGCAAAACCAATAGGAATAGGAGATTTGCAAAACTGCTTGGACTCCAGCAACAAGGCTTACAATAGAAATATAGCTCTAGGTTTACACAATACCACAGTGAGGTAGATCAACATTTTAGAGTCCTGTAATTTGTCTAAGGTCACAGTGTAAATTAGTAGTAGGACACAGAAATCAAACGTAGAAGTCCTATTCCAATTCCCTGTTTTAGGCACTAGACACTTCCTCACACATGAAAATATGACGAGTTATTCCTGGTGATAGCCCAATTCTTGATTACACATGGAATTAGCCATACTACTTTTAGGATTCAGTCCTCTACAAACTACAGCAATCTAAAAGGACAAACCTTTGAAGTAACACTTTAAGTATCCTAAAAATATGTATTTTTATGAAAAATACTTAAAGTAGGGGACCGTCCCTCTGAGGTGAAGCAGCAACACACACACACACACACACACACAAGAGCAGGTTTTAAAAAAAATCTGGGGCAGCAAACCTCTACTAACTTTTTTGTGCAGAAGTTATTTTAAAAAGTTTTAAACGGAGGCTGAAGTTAACTCACCTTACTTACTGAGGGTGAAGGGTTAAAGCCTTGAAGTCTAAAAGTGCAGCTTTGTTTCGACTGCTGTCTCTGAGACAATCACCAATTAAAAAGGTTATAAACCCATGAGGAAGGAGAGTAATAATATTAGAAATTAAAAACAGGGAGCTGAGCTATGAACAGCAGTTCAGAGAAGATTTTATCACCAACCCAGAACTGAACATGATCTGAAACGCAACTTCCTTTATTTCCAAATTAACTATGTAATATCTTTTTCTTTTATTCCTAATCTTACAAGAATGTTCCAATGCTTCAGTTGCATTAAATCTTTGAGTTGAGTAGCTTAAACAACTAGAACCAACTCAGCACAGTGAATTGCTCAGACTAGCACCATGGCCAGAGCAAGTTGCTGATTTCCCCTCCCTCCCCACAAACACCTGAGGCTGTGCCTACCCCTCTCTCAGACATATCCTTGAGGACAAAGGAGAGGGTCAGACAATGACAGGAAAAATAGATATTGCATGGTTTAACCCATCACCCCAGCTCATAATTTGAAAATGTGACACATATTTGTAGACAAAAATTTCTGAATGACATTCTGTGGTGAAAGTTCCTAAACAGTGCAATAATAAATACTCTTTCACTAGGCATTATAATGCAAGAATAAGAACATATGACAATAATCTACAAGAAATGTATCTGAACTCGTTCAAACAGGAGTGGCTGAACCAGTTACCAAACAGTCCTTCTAAATTAGTATCTGAACTGGAGAATTAGGAAATATTGATGAACCTGAACTAGAACATAAACAAACTTTTTAACTGTTCAACCCCCTGATTAGATCAGTCTTGTATGGTAGACACAGCTCCCAAACTGCAATGTTTAGTTTTTATTTTTTAAAATCATTTCCCTCTTATTATGAAAACAATCTTTATGAAAGCTGCAAAAAAAATCTACATTTATATACTTCTGTCCTGCACACTTCATTTTGTGTAGCATGCACTTTTACATTTATTTTTATGCCAGTGGAGTCTAATGATGTAAACTGGAATTCAATTTAAAATGCATAAAAAACGGTCACTTTAAAACTGTATTTATTAGTTAACTAGACTACACTGAATGTGTTGGATATGTAAGAAAAAACTCAGTTAGCTGTGTTAGTCTGTATTTGCAAATACAATGAGGAATCATGTGGCACCTTAGAAGCTAACAGATTTATTAGGGGATAAACGTTCATGGATAGTCTAAGGTGCCACAAGACATCTCATTGTTTATCAAAACAAATTTTGCATTTAAAACTAATTTATTAAACAAAAGAAGTATTTATATAGTTAATGAGCTGAATTGTTGGCTTCTGGTCACCTGGTACTTCAAGATTTAAGAACTAGTAGATAATCCTCACACCTCATTCTTACTCATAGATTTAAAGAGGAAAACAAGCTTTTCTGCTTTTTTCAACTTCCCAGCCATTTTTACACAGTGAAGGATCTACTCATTGCATTTAATCAACTAAAAAAAATGAAGCAAATATTATATAATCATAGAGTACTAGAACTGGAAGGGACCTGGAGAGGCATCAAGTCTAACCCCCTGCACTCATGGCAGGACCAACCACTCTAGACCATCCCTGACAGGTGTTTGTTTAACCTGCTCTTAAAACAAATACCAGTCTGTGGTAGACAGGATGGTGGAGCCTTGATTATGTCTTAAGCAAAATGTGATGGCACAGCAAAGACTGACCACTTGAGAATATATTTCTGCAATATTCTCAGGCTTGGGAGGATTAATTTTTATCAATAAATTCTGACTTCACCATAAACATATTGACCAATGTTTAAATGATAATCAAAATTTGCAGATAGAAAAGGTAATAAAAATGCTGTTTGAGAGCTTCAGTCAAAAATCCAATAATACATTTTTTGATCTTTTGAACTAGGCTTTCCATGAACAGATTAGCGAATGAATAGTAAAAATTGGTATGACTTGTTGATAAGGTAATTTACTTTGTCAACATCGCATGTCAAAATACATAATTTTATGTTTTATAACAATTCAGCTTAATTATGCTGTCATTAAATAATTCTGATCCCCCAATAATTTAAAAATGCTGATACAAAAATGGATTCTGCCAACCCTAAGTGCACTGGACAGTAGTTATTTTTATCCAAAGTGTAGACTACTAATATAACTGCAATAAAATAAATTGGTCTATACAAATCAGTGTCAGGCAGACTTAAACAAGTCAGGCATGCTTTTTATAAAGCATAAATTTGACAGTCTGAAACACTGCCACAACACACAAGAATTTATTGTTGAACACCACAGTATCAGCTGTAAACCAACAACTTCTCTTTTTAGAAATGGTCTCTACTGACTTTTTTCCATACAACTCATTTTGGCTCTTGTTTGTTTTGAACATCTACCAAATGCTAAAATGCGATACACTTGCCCTGTCTGTTCTTCTTCCTCCCATGTGCATGCTTTTGTCCATGTTCTCCTTACCATGAGAATGCTGTTCCTGTGATATGGCAGGAGAGTAAAATGGTAATTGAAGAGCAATGAACCAGGAGCCATGGAAAATTCATGAACAATGGTCTTTCAAAGTCCCAATAAAAATCAACCAAATCAGAAAGCTAGAAAACCAGCAAAAACTAAATGGTGATAACTATAGATCTGAAGATTGCTAATGGTCTCTGGCTTTCATTTGTTACATAGTTTTATAATGGGAGATGCATACTTCTGCTGAACATTTTTATATTGCTTTGCCATTGACATTATTTTCATCTAACTGGACAAGGATGTGCACACATGAGAAGTGCACCCACACGTCACATTTCTTTCCCCTTAGGTGGAGGATGAGAGAACACAAACCATTCATGGCAACTGTAATATTGCAAATTAGATTATAAATAAATTTATACTAGTCTGCTTTGCAGAATTATTTACATACAGGATTTGAAGAGATAGGGACCAAATAGGAACTGATGTACTAAAAAGGGTAAAACAGACAGACCAGATACTAAATTGTCTAAATCTTGATCAAACCACACCAGAATCATTTCACACACATGTAGGAAAAAAAAATGTACACTGCATGTTTCCATATTTCATAAATTTTATGAAATCATTGAGCCTGGCTAGCTCAATCAGTAGAGCATCAGACTTTTAATCTGAGGGCCCAAGGTTCAATTCCCTGATTAGGCGAAGCAGCCTTCTTCAAGTACCTAAATAATATTACAAAGAGGAAGGAGAAAAATTTTCTCCTTGGCATCAGTTGATAGGATAAGAAGCAATGGGCTTAAATTGCAGGAGGAGAGGTTTAGGATGGACATCAAGAAAAACTTCCTGTTAGTGTGGTTAAGCACTGGAGTAAATTGCCTAGAGCAGTGTTTCCCAAATGGTGTTCCACGGAACCCTGGGGTTCCGTGAAGTGAAAATAAGGGTTCCACGAGAAAATTCCACTACAATAACATTTTATTATTTTAAAAAAATAATTAATATTTATGAATTTTATTGAAAACAATTTTCATTTGTGTTTGCCACGATAAGTGTCCCTGTGTAATGCCAGCTTCGCCAGAGACTGGAGACGATGTCGCTAATCAGTGCTGCGCGCGCAGTCAGTTGGTGGTGTGATCGCCTGTTATACATCATATATAAGACTGTTATTAGGGGTTCTGCTAAATTCTTTCGAGTTTAAAAGGGTTCCATGGCCAATTAAAATTGGGAAACACTGGCCTAGAGAGTTTGTGGAATCTCCATCATTGAAGATATTTAAGAGCAAGTCAGCTAGACATCTAGCAGGGATATAATGTTTGGTCCTGCCGTAGGGGCAAGGGACTGGACCTGATGACCTCTCAAGGTCCCTTCCAGTTCTAGTATTCTATGATTTATTCCTAAATATTGGAAGAATTAGAGTATACCTTTTAAGAAAGGCAATGATTCATGATGTAAAGATTTCAAGTTTATCATGCCATCCTCTGCTAAATGAGCTCTCTAGAATCAGGTCTCTTCTTGTGTAAATATTTATGGATCACAATTAAGTCACCTCTTAGCCTTCTTTTTAAAATCGCATTACAATGCAGGTTTTCCAGTTCTCAAATCATTCTTGGGACTTTTCTCTGAACCCTCTCAAGTTTTAACACCAGCCTTTTTGGAGTTTTGACAGAGAACTGGACACAGGACTCCAGTAGTGCCATATCAACAGGTAGCAATCTTCCGACTAAATTTTTAATGTTAACTGTCTTTAAGAAAACACTGGAGATTTTTCTAAATTGGTCCATATAATAAAATGTTCTCCAATTACAACTAAGATTCTAAATTTATGACAATGATTGGTAATATGATATGGCAACATGATGATCAAGTGTTTTTCCTCCAGATCTGAAATACCAACCAGACAATTTCACAAGTCTTCCCTTCGGAAGGAACTTTCAAGCCAATCTGCACATTTAAGAAAAAAAAATAAATTCTGCTTGAAGAAAGAATTACTAAACAGGCTAAAAACATATAAAATGAAATATTACTGAAGAGTATTTATTATAATCTACAGGGCTCAACAAATTAGTCAATCTACTCGCCCGGGGCGAGTAGATTTTAAGCCGGCACGGTGCCGCAGCACAATCAGCGCAAGCGCAGCGCGGTCTGCGCATGCACAGCATGCCAAACCGCATGGCTGGCGAGCAGGGCTCGCCGCCGCTTGTCAAGCCCTGATAATCTACATACATTTAAAATTATTGAAATGTTCAACTTCATTTGAAATTGCTTTGGCTATAGGTCAAAGCACTTGCTTTAAATATATAACTGTGCTGAACAACTTTATCTTGTAACTAGTCCCTCAAAGCTTTACAAATAGCAGTCATAAGATGGTTAACCTTTCATTCCCTATAACAAATGAAATACCTGTCTTTTCAGTTGGAAGAATACCTCAATGGCAAGTTTAAGCTCAAAAAGCCATGTTATTTGAACTCTGCCAATAAAATGGAAGAGCTGAGTCCTCATGTTATGTTTCTGCCAAAAAGGTAAATTTGGGATTTACAAATCTGTAAAGGGATTGTAAACTAACTGGATTAGACTACTCCTCCATCAAAATTTAGCTCCTGCTGTACCAGTTTAGCTTACCAGACACAATCTTACAAAACACTGGGTGATCAATCCTGTAACTTAACTAATTTTAGGTTACAATCTCTTTACTAATGAAAATAAAATCCTTCTTAAAAAGGAAAATAAAAGTAACGGGTTCCTTTCATTCTCTAGCTGAATGAAAACAGGCACTACAATTGTGAGCAATACAAGTTCATTTCAGTGTTTATGTATTTGCATTTTTAAACTAAATTAATGCAATCAACTATAAATACTTACCAATACACACATCTATTTTCCCTTTGATAGCAGCTTCATGCAAAGGAGTGTAATTCCAATTGTCTCTGGCATTTGGATCTGCACCTTGACATAGTAACAGGCTAACCACTTCAGCATGACCAAAGGAGCAAGCATTGTGAAGGGGTATTAGCCCTCCATCATCACGAGCATGAACATTGGCTCCTGTTTGCAGCAAGTGTTCTACTACATCCTTCCTTCCAAAACCTGCAAGAAGAAAGAAGCCTTTGTTAAATGTCTGTGCACATAGAATCTAATTAAATATCTATGTAGGGCTAGTAAGTAATAGGGAATAGGGGAACATCCACATGAGAAATAAATCCATTTTTTAAAAGCTTCTGTATTTCAATCATTTGGTCACTGACCTATACTTAACAAATGGTCTGGTAGCACTTTATAGACTAACAAAACATGTAGATGGGATCATGAGCTTTCGTGGGCACAGCCCACTTCTTCAGATGACCGGAGATGACAAAACTCCAATCATCTGAAGAAGTGGGCTGTGCCCACGAAAGCTCATGAGAAAGCTCATGATCCCATCTACTTGTTTTGTTAGTCTATAAAGTGCTACCAGACCATTTGTTGTTTTTTCTGTACAGACTAGCTCGGCTACCCCCTGAAGCTTCTATACTTAACATTCAGCGTTTAACACATTCCCCACCTGACAGATGCATTTAGAATGAAAATGGATATATTTACACCAGTCAGAAAATCGAGAGAACATCCCCTAAACTCACAAGCTCCCAGAGTCTTTTGCAGAAAAAGGTTCTGGAGGAGAGCGTCTTCCCGCCCTGTGGGGCACTTTCTGAGAAGACCTGGTAGGCATATCAGCCTTTATAAAGCACTCTTCATCTGAAGGTGGCACAATAATCCCATTCTTTTAGATGGGTCCCCTATTTTGGACAAGGCCTAAATTAAAGATTCAGTGAAATGCTCAGAGTTAAATAGTAAAAGCAAACTTTTCCACCTAACCCTAATTACAAAATAAAATAATTAGAGTTAAGTTTGTTGTTCTATTAACAAATGAAGGGATAGACCAGTTCTATGACCACTCCAGAAGTACAAATGGAAAGACCCCTGACATGTAGCAGTCTAAGCAATGGGAGAACTGCAACCAGAACTGCCAACTAGGGTTCATAAATGTTCCAAGGTTAGGTACAGAACTCTTACAATGTGCTCTGTGAAAGCACAAAGAGAAAATAAAAGTGCCTTGCTACCGAATGCTAACTGAGGATTTTAATGTCTTTCTAGAGGTCATCATTATATCACACATCCTAAATATCACAGACAATCCAAAGGTTAATTTTCTAGAATCTAAGGTTCCAATTAGAGTGCGCGCGCACACAGAGGGGTCCCCAATAAGAAGATGAAAGCCAAAATACTATCTTTTTTGGGCAACAGGTCTGGAACCTCCCTCCTGGGTACCAGCCTACTCTTTTCCAAATTTTATACATTCTGGGATGCCTTTTCAAAGAGTACAACTAACAAAACTTTAACATGGCCAAAGTCAATACTGACTTTAATCTAGCTATTGCTGCTGTTCCACAAAAAGGAAAGGAAGGGCTGTTAGATACTCCCTTGCACATGCAAATTAGGTCAAACTGAATAAAGCAAAGTTCCTCCCTCAACCCACTAATTTCAAGATGGAGATACCACCATCTGCCTCACTCAGTTTTGTGAAGAATTAATTGATGGCATGAAACTTTGAAGATTTAAAGCAAGAGTCTAATTAGCACTTTTTTTAAAGTCTTCTTTCCAGTTCTATTAATGAAGCTTTTTAATTCAGGAAATATCTGAGTCGGAGTTGGAATCATTAAAGAGGTTGCCACCAGAAATAAAACTAAGCTATAACTTAGATTTTTTTTCCCTTAATTGAACTGTCAGCAAGGCCATTTCTACTGCATAACACTGCAGAGGCTAACAAGCTGATCTAAACATTTAGTTTCTATTGGAAAATTTATGACAGCTCCATTTAATTTATAAAAATTGACAATTTAAACTCGTATAGGTTGTACCTCCCTAAGCCAGGACTCTCTGGTCCAGCAACATCTGGGATGTTCCTGGACCAGAGAGCCCAGGGGCATGGAGATCCAGCAGTGAAGGCAGGAAGCCCGCTGGCGGAGGGAGATCTGGCAGTGCAGCCAGGGGTCCTGTGACGGGCGGCGGAAGGATGGCAGTGCATCCCAACCTCCATCCCAGACTACAAACCCCCTCCACAGAAGTGCAGCACCTGACCAAAATCTTGCCAAAATCTTGGAGTGGCCCCCCATTAAAAATTATTGCCCACCCCTGAGATACAATCTAAAAAGCCACTCTTATTCTACTGATTGCTGGTTAAAGGAGTTATGTTAAACTCATCTCAAGTCTCTAAAGACAGTTTTGCTGATGAATATTACACTGTTTTAACGATTTTTATCTTGAGTTTTGCAAGTAATTGCTCCACAGTACACATGTATTTCGCTATCTTTGCAAGAGAGAGAAAGAAGAAATCATTGATTCCTAACATTCTTTTCTTAAAGGCTATTTTTCTTCTCTTTCTCTTAGAGAAAGATATGTGAGCCTAAAAACTTCATAAAGTTAAAAAACCTGAAACTCAATGTTTTTTTATTTAAAAAACCTGAAGCTAAAAGACTACTAATTAGAAGAATCAAATTATTACAATTTGGTACTGTTGCTAAAGGAGCAATGTCTGAACATGAGCAGTAAACAGTACTGTGAACTGGTGAATGGGGCGTAACGAGACAAAGAGCCAGAAAGAAGTGACTTGAGAGAGGAACTTCATCAAAATTCATACATCACTGTACTCTGGGTTTTGGAGTTTGGAGCAAGCGGGAAGGCTAGAAGTTGTTTACTTCTCTTTTATGTTTGTCTTAAACTTAGTGGCTTGAATGGAGAAGCGACTTGTAGCTGTAAAATGCTTATGTCCTAAAGCCACGGTGTCCAGCATGCTAGCCTCTAGCTACATGTGGCCATTTGGCCGGTTGAGAATGGCTAGTTCGCTATAGCAGTAGTCACTACAGTTTATAGCTATAGCTACTATAGTGGCTACTGCTTCAGAACTGGTTGGACACCATCGTCCTAAAGAGACAAGGTGGATAAGGTAATATCTTTTATTCGACCAATTTCTGTCGGTGAGAGAGGCTAGGTCTACACTAGAGAACTTACAGCAGTGGCATTGTACCAAGGCAGAAGTGCCACTCGATAACGACAGGAGAGAGCTCTTGCCTCAAAGTAATTAATTTGCCCCTAATGAGCAGTAGTAGCTATGTTAGCCAGAGACTCTCTCCTGCAGACATATTACTGTCCCCATCAATGTTTATGTCAGTGTAACTCATGTTGCTTGGGGGTGGTAATTTACACCCCTGAACAACACAAGCTATACCAACATTAATGCTACAGTACACCTAGCCAGTGACAAGCATTGGCGCTTACACAGAGCTCTTCTTCAGGTCTGGGAAACAGATATATCCAAGAAGAAACAGGTTGTTTAGCATAGGTAATTAACATGTATTTCAAGGGACCATTCAAAGTGGAAACAAAAGTGGGGCAGATTGTTAATGGGTTATATATTGTTGTAATAAGCCATGAATCCAGTGTCTCTATTCAATCCATGCTTTTTAGTGTACAGCAAAGTTACAAATGTAAACTCCCAGGCAGTATACTGAAAGCGTTGCGTAGGTATGAGATCCAACAGGTCAGATATACAGTTATCACTTTGTGAATGTTGTTTACCTATTAGTGAAGTGGCATCTCTCATTTTCCTGTGTGAGTTCATTCAAAAGCATGGCAATTGCCTGATTTAACTCATATAGTTAGTATTGGGGCATTTAGGGTACATCTACACAGCAATATTATTTCAAAATAACTAGTGTTATTTCAAAATAATTTAGCCCACGTCTACACAGCAGTCAGTTATTTCGAAGTAATGTCGAAATACTGTCAAGCTGGAGGACTTCTTACTCCGACTCCTGTAACCCTCATTGTACGAGGAGTAAGGAAAGTCGGAGGAAGAGTGCTCTATTTTGAAATAAGTGCTGTGTAGATGCTCCCAATTTAGAAATAAGCTACACAATTGATGTAGCTCAATTTGTGTAGCTTATTTCAAGTAGATGCACCCTTAGTGCACAATTGGCATCAGTAATCAATTGTGTATGGTAGGAATGTTAGCAAACGTTTATTTTTGTAAACGTGAAACTGTTGAATTTTTTTTAGCTGTTACACATTTACATGCTGGGGAGCAGCTCCCCACAAACACCAGCTCTCACCTGCCTCTCCAACCCCACTGCCTCCAATACACAGGCAGCAGCATGGGGGAGAGAGGGGCAGGCAGCTCCGCGGAAGCCAGCATGTGCACAGAGCTGGCTTGAAAGCCAGCTCTCCATGATACAGAGGCAGCAAGCAGGGGGTGCATGTAGTCATTAGGGTTAACCAATGAGTCCAGACTTATCAGTTAATTGGGTAAATGACTACACACTAATATCCCTAGCACATGGCTAACATTTGCAAACTTTTCCAAAGACAGGACCACCTAATACAAAAGTTTATCCTAACATCTTCTCAACATGAGATCCACTAGTACCTGATATTATTGTAATCTGATCAGAACAACAAGTTACATGGCACCAAGAAGGGTACCTAATCTATAGATACAGGAACAGAGTTAAATTTGATGCTGAGCAGTAAAGCTATGTCTACACTGGCGGGTTCTTGCGCAAGAATGGCCGTTCTTCCGCAGAGCGTCCACACTGCCCGCCCACTCTTGCGCAAGAAGATTTACAGTAAAGCGTGGGAAGAGAGGGATTCTCGCGCAAGAGCTATGCTCTTTTCTAATAAATGTAAGCCCTCTTTCACAAGAGCTCTTGTGCAAGAGGGCAACGTAGACGCGTGGCAGGGGTTTCTTGCGCAAGAAAGCCCTATGGCTAGAATGGCCATCAGAGCTTTCTTGCGCAAGAGAGCGTCCACACTGCCATGGATGCTCTTGCGCAAAAGCACATGGCAGTGTGGACTTTTTTTGCGGAAGATGTTCTTGCACAAGACTCCTTGTGCAAGATGTTCTTGCGCAAGAACCTGCCAGTGCAGACATAACCTTTATGTCGTCCTACACTTCAAGCAAGTTCTTGTTCTTCTATAAAATGTTAATATTTGTTAATACTGTTTTAAAGGGCAACAGTCTCAACTTCTCACATTTGTTCATCTCCCCCTCATTCAAAGTAGAAAAATATTTTTCATATTCACAATCCAAGTGGCTGAATAAGTTTTGCTTGTAAACTTTAGAGATAACTGTGTTTCACTCATGAAATGCAAGAGTGTAAGTATTATTAAGGATGTTGGTGAACCTTTTGTAAGCTTGAATTTAGAATAAGCAGGACCTAATTGAAGTCTCATGGACAGGGCTCGCCGAACCGCAGAGAGCCCCGCTCGCCAGCCGCGCTGTCCGGTGATCTGCGCATGCGCATGCGCAGATCACCCGAACCCGGTTCCTCCGGGTTGCAATCTACTCACCACAGGCGAGTAGATTGTATTATTTGTCAAGCCCTGCTCATGGAAATATCCGTAGAACTTTAGGCATTTGCACAGTAAGCCCCGCATGTCAGGGCTCCTTAGAATTAAGCTCTATCTGCATACTCCTTGAAGATAAACAGCTTTTATAAATTCAGCTAATACGAGAAGCTCATGAGTCATAGTGGTCACACTCGAGAATTCACAAGACAAAGGATGTGGGTTTTCCAGAGAAACATTGTTGGATGTTATAAACAGACATATCAGCTAGGTCTACACTAGCGGTTTCTTGTGCAAGAACTCATGCGCAAGAAAACGTCTACACTGCCATGTGCCAGCTGTGCTTTTGCACAAGAGCATCCATGGCAGTGTGGACGCTCTCTTGCGCAAGAAAGCTCTGATGGCCATTTTAGCCATAGGGCTTTCTTGCGCAAGAAACCCCAGCCGAGCGTCCACACTGCCCTCTTGCGCAAGAGCTCCTGCACAAGAGGGCTTACTCCTGTTAAAAAAGAGCATAGCTCTTGCGCAAGAAGCCCTCTCTTACCACGCCATACTGTAAATTTCCTTGCGCAAGAGCGGGTGGGCCGTGTGGATGCTCTGCGGATTCTTGCGAAAGAACTGCCATACTTGCGCAAGAAGCCGCAAGTGTAGACATAGCCAGAATAACCAAGATGATGCCAATGGGTAAGAAAAATGGACACACTTCGAAGTCTTTGATGGTGCTTTTCTTAAAAAATCAGCGCTTTTAAAGTAATCATTGCAGTGTGGTTGGTCTGAACCATATTTTAAAATTTACTATTGATCATTGTGTACATGTTCAAAGTATATGTTGTTGTATTATTAAATATTTTAAAAGTAGTGCCCAGAGGCCCCAATGTACATCACTTAGCACAAAAGACATACAGGATGCGCCAGAGAGTTTACAATCTGCACACGAGCCACAACACGTTAGTTAGTGGGCTATGGCTTATTTTGAACATCTTGCACATTTTCTTGTTATTCCCATTCTTTATTTGTGTTTTTATCCCTTTGTGTCATTTTCATTAGCCAGGAGTACATTCTTTAGAGTAGCATCTCGCTCTTTGCTACATGGCCACACTTCACACAGCTGTGCGCGGCCCAGGTTGATGCCCTAGGAACTACTGAACTACAAAGATTACCATCCCCCAAAAGGAAAATGGAGCCCAACTGTGTTCCAAAATGCCTTGATGTTACTTTCTCCCCTAACTATATGCACATTAGTGGATCAACTTCTTATATACTAGTAAGGAAGAACATTTTTTGAGCACTGTTTTTGTTTCTCCTTGATATTTTCTCTCCCCGACCCCGTACCTCACTGAGTTTAAGCTATCAATTTTTGCCTCTATTTGGTGGGACTGGAATGTTCGAAGAGTCTCCACACACTTGCAGGCACTATTAAGATTCTACCACTAAAGCAACTTTGTTCTCTAGAAATTCTTGTTAACCACAGAAGAACAGCACTTGGTGGCTTTGGACTCTAGGTGTGGAAACATGACATAGGTGTCATCTTCAGACAGTGTGCAGATAGCCTCTTTCCCTTAACTAGGAGGGATTACAGGACACAGATCCTACATCTCTCCCAGCAACAATTGAAAAAAAAAAGTGGCTCACACTTAGACCAAGATGAATTTGAGCAAGAGCATAGGCAGAGAGCAGTAAGGGCTCACTTTAAGAACGCAATGCTTATTATCACTAAACTTTTCCTTTAAAGAACATTCAGCAGCTTCAGAGGGGTAGCCCCGTTAATTTGTAGCTGGAAGAACGTAAACAGGGACTAGCCAATCCCATTCAGCAGTTTGTTTTGAAGGGCTATGAGCTTTTAAAAAAAAAAAAATCACGTGGGTTAGAAAGAACAGGATCTGTAAAGCTGATAACCCAAATCTCCTGCTCTCCAAACCTCTAACCCTCCTAACCTGTCTCCGTCCCCACGCGCAGAGCAAGGCTCGTGCGGATTTCCGGAAGGGGGCTGGGGATTAGCTAGGTGTCAGGCTCCAAGCCCGTCGGAAGTGCTCTCCACACGCGCCTGCCCTAGCCCAGCCCTGCGGAGGCTCAGCCTCTGCCCGGGCCTCCCCCGGCCCGGCGGCAGCCCCTTCCCCGCCGGGCGGCGGCGCTCACCCGCGGCGAAGTGCAGGGGGGTGGATTTCCGCCCCGCCATGTCCTTGGCGTTCACGTTGCCCGTGTCCACCAGGCGCTTGACCCGGGTCACGTCCCCATTGCGACAGGCCTCCAGCAGCTCCCGGAAGGCGCCGCTGCCCGCGCCCGGCCCGGCCGGCTCCGGGCTGGAGGCCGCCGAGGAGGCCGCCGAGGTGCTGCCGCTGCTGGTGGCGCCGCTGCTGCTGCTGCCGCTGGAGCCGGAGGCGGGCGGGGGGGAGGCCCCGGCCGCGCTCTCCGGCGGCTCCGGGGACAGCGCGCGCTCCGCCTCCCGCGCGCCGCCCGCCGGCGGGGCCTCGCCCTCGGGCCCGGCCAGGCTGTGGCGCTGCGGGCAGGGCGCGGCGGCCGCGGGCGAGAGGCCGGGGCTGCGCGGCGGCGAGGCGGGCGCGGGGGGCGGCGGGGGATGGTGGTGATGGTGCTGGGAGCGACGCGGCGCCGCCATCTTCCACTCCGGCCCTGTCACTGCGGCAACGGAGCGGCGCCCGCCCCCGCTTCCGCCCCAGCGCGGCCAATCGCCGCTCGGGACGCCCGGAAGTGACGCGCGTTGTTGTGGCGGTGGGAATGCAGGGAAGGGGGGGCCTGAGAGAACAACGGGGGGCGGGGCTTGTCGGCGCGAGCGGGTGGAGCGAGACGCTCGACCCCGCCATGGCCCTGTCTGCCCCTTGCACGCTGGGCCCCTCTGCGGCCCCCTTGCACACTCGCCCGGTTCCCCCTTGCACGCTGGGCCTCTCTGCGGCCCCCTTGAACGCTCACCCCTGCTCCCCCTTGCACGCTGAGCCCCTCTGCAGCCGCCTTGCACGCTCGCCCCTGCTCCCCCTTGCACGCTGGGCCCCATCTCTCTGGCTGCCTTGCACACTCGCCCGGCTCCCCCTTGCACGCTGGGCCCCATCTCTCTGGCTGCCTTGCACACTCGCCCGGCTCCCCCTTGCACGC
The DNA here is from genome assembly GCA_019425775.1 of Rafetus swinhoei. Taxonomy (NCBI): domain Eukaryota; kingdom Metazoa; phylum Chordata; order Testudines; family Trionychidae; genus Rafetus; species Rafetus swinhoei. The sequence goes on from CM033449.1 coordinate 138,214,116, forward strand.
TGGGCCCCTCTCTGCGGCCGCCTTGCACACTCGCCCGGCTCCCCCTTGCACGCTGGGCCCCTCTCTGCGGCCGCCTTGTACACTCGCCCGGCTCCCCCTTGCACGCTGGGCCCCTCTGCAGCTGCCTTGCACGCTCACCCCTGCTCCCCCTTGCACACTGGGCCCCATCTCTGCGGCTGCGTGGCACACTTACCCCTGCTCTCCCTTGCACGCTTGGCCCTATCTTGGTGGCTGCCTTGCACACTCACCCCAGCTCCTGCTCCCCCTTGCACACCTGGCCCTACCTCGGCTGCTGCCTTGCACACTCACCTCTGCTCTCCCTTGCACATGTGGCCCCATCTCTGCTGTTACCTTGCACACTTACCTCTGCCCCCTTTGCACGCTTCATCCCATCTCTGCTGCTGTCTTGCACTCTCACGTCTGCTCCGACTTACTCCTACTCCTCCTCCCTGCACCGTCACTCTTCATCCTCTGCCCCTTTGCATACTTCCTCCCCTGCACATTCACCCTTCCACTCACCACCTTGCAGACTCAACCCCTCTCCTGCCTCCCTTTGCTCAATGTGTGCAGAACACACATTTTTGGGGGAAAATTCAAAATGGGAGGATAGTGGGGTCACCTTTCAGAGAGTAACCACAGTTGGTGGGAGCTAGAGTGTGGCTGGTGTTTTGTTGGCCAGTTGCTGGGGTCAGAGCCGTTGGACTAGAGCTGTAGCTACACAGACCTATTCAGGAGTTGACCTGCATGATCCTTAGCTTGGTGTAGAGCCCAAGTTGGGAGCTACAGCAGGCAAGCATGTTGAGCTGCAGAGAAGTGATGACGTAGCCTGCGTTGGTCTTGATTGCACCGCATAACATCACAGCGAGGAGTCCTGTGGCACCTTAAAGACTAACAGGTTTATTTGAGCACAAGCTTTCATGGATCAAAACCACTTTGTCAGCTGCATGGATCTGATGAAGTGATTTTGACCCACAAAAGCTTACATTCAGATAAATCTGTTAGTCTTTAAGGTGACACAGGACTCCTTGCTGTTTTCACAGGGTATGTCTACACTGCATTCCTCTTTCAAGAGAGGAATGCAAATGCAGCCAAACAAAATTGCAATGGAGCAGGGATTTGAATTTCCCGCACTTCATTTGCATAATCGTGTCTGGCCGCTTTTTTGAAATACCGTATTTTGAGATTAAAAACGCTGTGTAGACGCGGTTATTTTGAAAGAAACCCCTTCTTTTGAAATAACCGTTAAACCTCATTTTTTTTTAGAAGTAAGTGGCCAGTGGCCAGCGCTGGGAGTGGGACCAGGTCTGTGGCACCATAACTTCTGTGAGCGATACAGCTGATCTTCTGGAAAGACACCAAGCCTGATTTGAGAATCCACCACAATGCTCAGGAAGCTGTTCCAGTGGTTAATCACCCTCAGTTGTTAATTTGGGCCATATTTCTACTTGAATGTGTCTAGCTTTGGCTTCCAGTCATGAAGCCTCATTAGACCTTTGGCTGATGGATTAAGAGAACCCTCTGCTCTCAGAAATCTCTCCCGCTGGCAGGTACATGTGGACCAGGAGTAAGTGACCACTTGACCTTCCTTTAGGAGAAGTACGTAGCTGGAGCTTAAGCTTCTTGCTGTGAAGTAGAATTCCAAGCATCAAAACACTTGTAGCTCTTTTCTGCCCCCTCTGCAGGCTTTCAACCTCCTTTGAAAATGTGGGTACCAGGGCCAGACACAGCATCCAGTAATGGTTTCTCAGATGCCCTCTAGAGAAGTAATAGCACCTCCCTTTTTCTACCTGTATTTCCCATGCTCTCTGGTGTGCTGCTGACTGTGCTCGGAAGGTTTCAGAAAAGCATGGGTTATATAGCTCTGTGCTGAAAAGCTCCTGCATACTAGAGGTTCTGTGTAGGGGACTTGAGTCCTGCTAAGCCAGGAAAGGGTGGCCATCTGAATCTGTGATTAACAGCTTATAAAGGCAACTTTTATCTGAATGAAGAATCCTTGAGGAATTTTCAAGCATGACTAACAGTCCATAAGTCACTGGAATTTCAGAACGGTTCTCAGGAAACCTTTATTGAAGCAGGGAGCATTTTTGTAATCCTCCAGAAATTTCAAGTTATCCTCTTGTAAGAAATACAGCAGAGCTTAACAAAAGCCTTCTGTAAGACCCAGCGCCCAGAAGGCATTGCTGTGGAATTATATGCCTGTCTTTGAAATAAAGTGTGCCACTTGCAGGTGAAGAGTAAATAAACTTATTTTAACACATTTTACCTAAAATCTGTTTCTGCACCAATGTGATATCCTGTGCCCCATGAAATGGTTCATACGTTTTGCACAAAGTATGCTTGGTGGGTATCATTTGAAACTCATAATCTACTGAATACCATTGTCCTGTTGAAATGTGTGCAACACTGCACGTCAAAGTATTTTGCTCTACGCTTGTTACCAAAATGTGTTGTAGTTCTGGATGAGACCCACAAGCTAGTTTTTGTGAGACCTGGAAACACTGAGGGATCAGCCTAATCAAACCAATCATCAGGGACTATACACTAGGTAATGGAGGAGGAAAGATGTGAGCAAGAATGTTACATGTCAGCATTGGGAAACAACTGGAGGTCTATGCAAAAAGACTGACTGTTGCGTGAAACCCACCTGGTGACAACCCTCAAAGGAGAGGGAATAGGAATACGAATGGAGAACACAGAATGCACAAATTACCTCTCCTTCCCTCCTAACCCTCATGTCTGCTTGAAACAACAAAAAAAGCCTTTGGAACTAGGGGAGGTGTCCTAGCTGGAAGGCTTTCTAGCTAATATGGACACCGTAAGCATTTGAACAAGGGGAAAAAACGCTTTTTTACTTTTAAGATCACTTAATTTGGTAAAAAAAAGTCTCAGAGGGGATAGCTGTGTTAGTCTGTAACTTTAAAACAACAAGTAGTCCTGTGGCAGCAAAGGGGATGTCTACACTGGGGAGTTATTTCAAAATCCCATTTTATTTCGAAACAATAAGGTGAGCGTCCACGCTACCAAGCCTGTTATTTCAAAATAATGGGCTTGTTATTTCAAAATTATAACTCCTGCTTGTGAAGAGGAATAAGCTTATTTCGAAATAGTTATTTTGGGAGTTATTTTGAAATAACTTGAAAGTGTAGACATAGCAGCTGTGTCTACATTGGCGCGATCTTGCGCAAAAGCGGTCGCTTTTGCGCAAGATCGTGCCAATGAAAAACTTGCTGCCTGTCTACACTGGCCCCAAGTTCTTGCGCAAGAACACTGATGTTCTAATGTGTGAAATGCTCCCGCTCAGGAATAAGCCCTCTTGCGCAACTGTTCTTACGCAAGAGGCCAGTGTAGATAGGCAACATGATGAATTTCTTGCGCAAGAAAGCCCTATGGTTAAAATGGCCATCAGAGCTTTCTTGCGCAAGAGAGCAGCTACACTGGCACGGATGGTCTTGCGCAAAAGCACATCTCTTGCGCAAAGGCATATGCCAGTGTAGACGCTCTCTTGCGCAAATACTTTAACGCAAGAACTCTTGCGTTAAAGAGTATTTGTGCAAGATCATGTTAATGTAGACGTAGCCAGCTTTAGGCTATGTCTACACAGCAGCATTATTTTGGAATAACTGATGTTATTTTGAAATAACATAGGGTGAGTCTACACAGCAAGCAGTTATGTTGACATAATGTTGAAATAATGGCAAGCTAGAGGACTTCTTACTCCAACTCCTACAACCCTCATTTCATGAGGAGTGAGGGAAGAGTGTTCTTCCTTCTGCTTCCTGCTGGGTAGACAGCACCAAAAGCTGAAATAAGCTATTTCGACTTCAGCTGCGCAATTGATGTAGTAGCTCAAGTTGCATCGCTTATTTCAGCTTTAGCCCTGCTGTGTAGACGTGCCCTTAGAGACTAACAAAAGAATATAGTAGCATGAGCTTTCATGGGCAAAACCCACTTTCTCAGCTGGTGAGCTGGAGTAGAAATAACAGGAACCAGGTATTTTATAACAGAAAAAAAAAGGCACCTGTCAGTTATAGGACCGGTGCTAATGAGGCTAATTAAGTGGGACCCTTGCCTTTAACACTGCATTTTCATGTCAAAAGCTAAGTATGGGACAATTCTAGCCCACTTAATTCACTTCCCTCTTACCTTTTCAATCAACAGATGTAAAAAACAGCAGCTAGCACTTAGAAATAATTGCAGACAACATCTAACCTGATTTTATTCTCTCCTTTGTGCAGTCCTAGTTGAAGGAAAATATCACCTCAGACTACAAGCAATGAATGAAGACTTGGATGTGGAGCTGAAATCACACAGGACAACAGGGCTGCTGATTGGTAAAACCTTAATTTGTTACAGATTTGTTCAGCTGTAGTACTTGATTGCAGCTAACCTATATTATTTCTCAGTCTCAGCCATAAAATCTGAATAGATCTCCCACCAAAATTATGTTGTGTAATTCTCCGTAAAGATTCTGGTTACATTAGAAAGTTAATATAAAAGGAAAATGCTTGTTATGCTTATAAAAGGCGTGGCTTTATTGGAGAGATTTCCAGATCTATTCAGAATGTATGTAACAATGCAGACTGTGTTTACTTGTTCCTGACATTGAAAATCAAGATTTGTTGCTCTTGGAGGAAAATATTGATATTGGCAACAATACTGCTTGGATTCATAACTATTGCTATTCACCTTAACAACAGTAAATAGCTCTTTGTAATATGGCTTTATGTCACACAGATCCCACATTTTTATGTACCTAAAGTATTTTAATCCGAATGGGAAAATTTTCAGGATCCCAAGAACAATTCTTAGGGAATTTTTCGTATTTGTGTAGAATTACCTTTGTGTATGTGGCATTAGTGAGCCCATAACAGTCAGTATTTTAAAATGGGTGTTGAAAGATTGGAATGTGTTCAAATAAAGAGTCACAAGAATGATCAGAGATCTGGGAAACCTGCATTACATTGAGATACTTAAGAAACGTATGTAGTTTATTCACTGGAAGGTAGTAATGGCACCAGAAAGAGGCCTAGAGGGCTCTCTGATCTGGCAGAAGAAGGTATAATGAGATGCAGGGGCTGGAAGATGAAGGCAGTCACATTGAGAAGAGGTATAGGGTACATGTTTTTAGCTGGGCTGTGCTTAGTTCTGGGCAACATTTTCTAGACATATTTTTGCACTGGAAAAGGCAGTCGGTGGAATGTCACAGGAATTTGTCAGTTTTGCTGGATTGTTGCAGCAAAATAAGTAAAAAATTACATTGGAAAAATTCAAAATGTTTTTATTTTGGCATTTTCAAACTGAAATGTTTGGGGTTTTTTTAGTTCAAAACTATTTTTCTTTAATTTTATTTAAAAAAACAAACATTTGTGTTATGTCTGACCATAACGGGTCCTGCTGACCTGAAAGTATATGCAGATTCGGTTTGTTTTAAGATGTGTTGAATAGCATTTCAAAGAATACAGTGTTAAAAAAGAGAAACAACACACAAAAAAGCCCTGGATTCTCCAATAGTCTCCTTTTAACAGTGGTGCTAATGAGATACAAGTGCCTGTCTATCCATTTGGGTTCTGCTCATTGGCTTCACTCAGCTTGCAGTAGCCATGACAATCAATAATAGAGTCAGCGATGAATCTCTCTTCCTCTGACACTCAGCTGTCACTTCCCGTCATGCTGCATACATTGGATCGTGTTGCATGGTGCTGCTTAGCCCTGACATGCTGTGGCACCGTCAGCCGTGTGAGTGATACAGCAGGCCAGGACTGATCAGAAGGCACAAAGGGATGCTGCAATATCACAGCCAGAACAAAGATTTGCTCTTACTGGATAGTGGCTCCAGTAAGTGAGAGAAACCTGCACTCTCCCTACACTACCTACAAGCTTCCCTTTGTTTATTACCAACTAAACACATCATGAGTGGTCTGGGCGTAGCATGCATGTAACACAGCTCCCTGTGTCTCTGCCTGTGGGCGCCTGTGTTACACAGCAGGTGAGAGAGGTTTGTTGCTTGGCAACAGCATCTCCGTGTGAGTGGGAGCCAGGTTGGAGGAACAGAGAACCAGCCATGAGGTCTTTCCAGCCGCAAAGAGCCAGTAACTTACTCCAGGTCTGTGAATGTTCAGGACCTTCCAGCACAGACAATGCTGACATGACAGCCAATAGCCTTGGTAAACTAACAAAAGAAAGAAGAGTTAGTTGGCAGTTAGAACAGGTGAAATATGCTGCAGGTGAATTAGAGTTCGCAACACTAGCACAGAAGCTACATCTGCTAGTTTCCTAGGAAGTCTCTTTGGGTTACCCGAATAGTTTTGGGGACCTTGGTTCTTTTGTTCAAAATTTCCCAGCAGCATTCCCCAGTCCAGAGATGGGCTAGGAAAGAGGGGCCAGGAACCTTTGTTCTCCCTCCCTTGACCCTTTTTGCAGGAAAAGTCCCTACTGTGTCGCGGGGTCAGGCAGTGCCATCAATCCTTGTTCATTGCAATTGTTTTCTTGCATCTACTGGATGTGTACCGGGGGGCTGACAGACTTGCCAGGCTCTGGGCAAGGTGTGTGTATTGGGGGCTCTGCACTCGGGGAAGGGGTGTGGCCTGAGGCAGAAGGGGCGGGGCTGGGTGCAGCCAGCCCTCAGCGCTGCCTGAAGTGCAATGAAGGGGTTCCTCCTACCCCCCAGCCAGTCCTGAGAGCTGCCCAGAGAGCACTGCTCGGTGCTCTGGCAGTGATTTGAAGGGCTCGGGGCTCCGGCTGCAAGCCCAGGGCACTTTTGAATTGCTGGGCCCAGAGGCAACTGCTCCCTTTTCCCCTCCCCATCCATGTGCCTTTTATGTACCATTTGGGGTGTCTGCAGGCCTGACATGCGATGGTTCTTGTTTACAGTCCCTTTGCTTCTCCTAAAGAGAGAACCTGTGGGCGTTTCTCAGCATGTTGGCGTTCCAGACACACAGTAACATTTTATCACTCCACACGCAATGTTGCTACCCACCTTATAACAAGATAACACGCGGCAGTGTAATAACACTTTACCAGTGATACCTCACAAGGCATACTTTGGACAAGACTTATCTCAGGTTTGTAAAAGTGGTGACCACATTAGTGTAGACAGTCACCTTTCCCTTCAAGCAGATCCCGGTCAACAACAAACAATTATTTGCTTTAGTAGCCGTTCAGGCTAAAAGATTAAATGATGTCTCTGTCTTTTCTGCCAGTCTCTCCAGACATCTATAAGGCTGCCCTCATGTATGGCCACCTGACAGACATCCAGAACCACAAAAGTATTGAGGTGTCTAACTCCCATTGCTTTCAGGGGGCTTCAGTGACTTGACTTTCAAATCCAGCTGGACCTTTGATCTCTTAGTACAAGAAAGGATGAAGTTCTAAGTGACAGGACTGGGGTGGACATTCATGCCTAATGGTCAGAGCAGCAACCGTTCTAAGGGTCAGAGCTGGAACCAGGAACCAGAGTCAGGGACCAAACTGGGGAGCAGGGCTGGAACAAGGCAAGCACAGCAGTGGGTACAACTGGTGATGTGCTAGTGTAGCGTAAGACTGGTGCTCCTGGCCGTCAGAGCACGCCTGCTGGCTTTCTTCAACCAAACAGGGGCTGGCCAATCACTACCTCAGTGCAGCCACCCAGGCTGTGCGTTCGGAGACACAAACCCCACGGGGACACAGCATGCTTTTCTTGTTTCTTGTCTCAGCTGTCAAGGAGTTCTGATCAGACTGGCCTTGATCCACGTGCCTCACTGCACAGGGTTCGATTGCCGAAGGAGATCACTCCTCGATGCTGGATGTCTCATTGGGCCGGTGTCAAGGCTTGTCTGGAAAGACAAAGCAATGCAGCAGCCAATGAGAGATGATCTCTGCAGAGGTGTCTAGTGATTGCAGATTAATTCATCTTTACCGACGCTTGTCAGCTCTCACGAGCAGCGGCTGGTTCTTTCCTTCAGTAGCTGTCCAGGGCCAAAAGAGCAAGTAATGGTCTGATTCTCTTCCCTGGCAGACTGGCCGTTCGTCTAAAAGGCTGACCCGGTTCTATAGCTCCTTTATTCCAGCCTTAGGTCTCTCTGCACAGCCCTGCAATAAGGCTGGAATAAAGGAGTCTGCCATGAAAGGACAGTCCTAGCAAGCGGCAAGCGGACGTGTTTCTCTTTGCCAATGGTGAAGGTGCCAAGGTTCCAGCATTTCTGGGACTCAGAAACCCAACACCCCTCTTCTTTTAAAAAACAGTCGCTAGAGTTTGGGAGCCAGCCAAGCCCTCTTGCTGCCCTGGATGCAGAAACCTTCTCCTCCGAGCCCAGCCCCGCCCGCGCACCTTCTCCTCCGAGCCCGGCCCCGCCCGCGCACCTTCTCCTCCCGAGACTCATGCAGCAAAACAGTCTCATGGGAGGAGACCAACTGGATTCTGCTCCTGGGGTTAAAGTGGGAACTCAGAGCTTCATCTGGATTTTGCTTCTTTTGATTGGAGGAAGTCAGTGAAAGACGCATCCACGCAGCACCCGCTGCCGGGAGGGGGAGGAGGAGGAGGAATGCCGTGGGCCTCCCCAGAGGAGAGTCGGCATGAGACAATGATAAACCCGTGAACAACCGCTTCCCACAGCTCCCATTGGCCGGGAACGGCGAAGCACAGCCAATGGGAGCTGTGAGTGGGCATGCCTGCAGACGCTCAGGTAAATAAAGCATCTGGCAGCCCACCAGGGGCTAACCTCCTTGTGTGGGTAAGCTAGTTTGTATCTTAGTTTTCCTCCAGCTGGAAACCCTTTGGAAATCTAAAAAATGCATCTCTTGTTTTGGGCCTCCCCCCCCGCCACCATTCAACCTACAGGTGCCATTGAGTTCCTGCAGGAGAAAGAAGGACACTTGTAAAAATGTTCCATGGCATCTTTTTTAATATCATCTGATCCCTCGTGTATTGTGCTGTGTCCTGACATTTTATATAAGCCAAGAGCTCTCTCTTACAACAGCTCAGCTTCATGATAGAACTACAGCAAAATGGCAGTGCTCTTCGCAGAGCATCCCAGTCAACGTGCGTTTGTTGCAGGAAGAGTGTTTCACTTGGACTGTCTGGCGAGAATGGGGCACTGGCATTAGCTAAAGGATAGTTGTGCATCTGGGTAGTGATCAAGGTTTTGCAGTAATTACTGTAGCTCAGGGCTGCCACCTAGAGCAGCATGGGAATTGTCTTGTGCTTTTAGCTGCACACACCGATTTTGGACAGAAGATGGCCTTCGAGATACAGTGCAGGGCAAGGCAAGTCGTTTCTCAGCTATACCTGGGACCGTTCATTTAGCATCACCTACACTTCCAGACACAGACACTGCTGTTGGCTAGGCCCTGCCTTCACTGCAGCAAAGTGAAGGGCTTTTGTTGAACTGCTGTCCTGCCTGTCTCTCCTTTCCCAGCACGACTTTGCAAACAGTGGGAGGAGCTGCTGGTTGGACACAGGAGAGGAGTGCTTGTCTGTAGTGAACAGCCTGAGCAAAAGAAGGGGTCATGTTAATGTTCCACAGTCTGGAACAACCAGGGCTTAGACCTTGAAGGGTATCTGCTGGCACCTGAGGGACTTTAAACCCCAGATATATCAACGCCCTTGTGGAATCAAAAAGAATTAACTGCATTGTACAGAAGTCTGTGCAAAATCAGTCACTGCAACAGCAATAACTTTACACCTGCTGGATTTCTCTAGTAATAGACTTCACAGTCCCGTGTCTGGCGTACATAGCACCGAGACCTTTCCTTTCAGCGGGGAGGGAATCATCTTATTTACATGGGTGTAATGAAGCATTGACAAACTACTAGTGATTCACTAGGCAAAGAAACACTTTTAAAACGTTCTTGCAGAACGAATGTCTGAAGCAAAAGCCTCTAAACCAACCCACTGTTGGGTCACAGCACTAGAGAATGGTGCGATTGACGGGCTAACAGTAATGCCCCAGATCATGCTGTGCTATCTCAAACTGTTCATTATCTGACCAAGCGCCAATGCAGGCAAGGAGTGAAAAGCTCAGAAGGGCCTATGTGGCCATCCCCATGCCCTTAGCTTGGGTGCTCAGTAAGAACTATGGTGGCATTACTGTAAAAAAGTATTTTTTAATAGCTTCAGTAGTTATGGGTACTTAGCAGGGACAAGCTGGGCTGCGGAGAGACTGTCCAGGCCCTTGGTCAAGGTTGGGGGGCTGGCTGCGTGCCCCCAGGGAGCTGGTGGCTAGCCTTCTGTAGTGCCTGGACTGTGTGGTCTGGGACTCCGGCTGTGATTTAAAGGCCCGGGGGTCTGCTGACCACTGCCATTGCCTCCGTGGCAGCCAAAGCCCTGAGCCCCTTTAAATCACCAAGTCCCTTTCAATCACAGCTGCCCCCTTAGTCCTCTTCCCCCTGCCCTCCCCCACTACGTTAGGGGCCCTGGAGACAAGCACTGATACATTCAAACTCAGTGATTTGGATTTAGGAACCCAAAGCCCTTACGTTGCCACAGCCCAATCAGGAGACAAACACGGCTGTCCCTTTGTTTGTATCTACTCACCTGTCCCTTTGACTCCCAGCTGCTTGCAGAATGTTTCCTGCACCGGCTAGTTCTGCACAGGACAGAAGCAGTGAGTCTGAGCTATTACATATTCAAGGCTTTGAAAAGGAAGCTCCTATGTCTGTTGTGGCAGAAGCTCCAAACGCAGGCGGCCTGTCACTTGGCCGCTTTGAAAATGTTCCTGTCCCATGCATGGAATATACAGACATTACGCCCAAACATAGGAACCGTACAGAGCAGAGAGTTTCCTACCAGCTGTAGCTTCATTGACCTGGCTGGAATTCCCTGCGATAGCCCAGTATTAAGGGCCAGATTCTGCCCCTCCGAGGAGGTGCTCATCCCCAGAGCTAGTCGGGAATGTGCTGCTGAGCTGTCGGTCTGAAAATGGTGATGTATTTAAATCAAAACACACTGCAGTAACCTCATCAGTTTTGACAAAACTCTTGCTGGGAGGACTTCTCAGGCCCAGGAGAGCTATGCTGGAGAGCTGCCCATATATGGGTATCTGCTCTACACCAGCCAAAACAAGACTTTTGGGGACTTTTCTTTAAAGAAAGTGGAGTGCTGGATCAGTCACGAGCCTGGTGGGCAGGGCACTCCCCAGGATGAAGGAGCTCCACTTTCAAGTACTTGCTGCAAATCAGGCAGACCAGAGACATGTCCCTGGATCTCCCACACCCCAGGGGAATGCCCTGACTCCTGAGCAAGTGGCTAATTGGGAATGGGTCTTTTGAGTTCACACACACAGACACACACACACAATCAGAAGCCTTGGTTTGATCCAGATGCAGAACAAAACAAATTTGGAAACTCTGAAATTTCTGGCAAAAGTGGAAGGCCAGTTTCCTGGCTAGCCCTCCTCTTGAAGTGAGTCACTACCTAATGTGACTAAGGGTGGCAGAATCTGGCCATGGTTGTTTGCAGGATTGGGCCCTTAACTGTTGAGATTTTTACTCCTTCTTTTTTACAGCGTAAGGAGGCTGTGTCTGTGGTTGCACTAACACTTTACCTTGACATGCTGTGACTGGCAGGTCACTTTTTTCCCCCTAAATAGGATTTTTTTTCCAATTAAACAAATCTAATGTTGGTTGCTCGGCATCTGAGTGCAGTGGAATGGCCTCGACGGCTGTGGAAACCCATTTCCAAAGTGCACGGCAGTGCGCTGTGGCTTTCCCAGCATTCCCGGGATAGTTTTTCAGTGACTCAGTGTCCAGTGCTGCAGACAGACGCTCTAAAAACACTGACAACATCTCCTTTCAGTGTCCCACACAGCAGTTTGTATCTGTCATCCCACGCATAACAGACAGGAAGCAATAAAAATATACCCTGGACAGGATCTGCTGCACTCATCCTTGTCAGCCTTTTTCCCAAAGGAATGTTCCCCAAAAGAAGAGTAATAAAGGCCAAGCACAGCCCATGCAGCAGTAAATCTGAGCAGCCATGACTCCACTGGAGAGCGAGAGTGAAGGAAAGCGTGGTGGCAATGAAACTGGAGGGACAGGAGTGGCGCCAGGACGGAGGGACAGGAGTGGTGCCAGGACAGAGGGACGGGACGGAGGGACAGGAGCGGCGCCGGGACAGAGGGACGGGACGGGACGGAGGGACAGGAGCGGTGCTGGGACAGAGGGACAGGATAGAGGGATGGGATGGAGGGACAGGACGGAGGGACAGGAGCGGCGCTGGGACGGAGGGACAGGACAGAGGGACAGGACGGAGGGACAGGAGCGGCACTGGGACGGAGGGACAGGAGCGGGGACAGGACAGAGGGACAGGAGGGAGGGACAGGAGCGGCGCCGGGACGGAGGGACAGGAGCGGCACTGGGACGGAGGGACAGGACGGAGGGACAGGAGCGGCGCCGGGACGGAGGGACAGGATGGAGGGACAGGACGGAGGGACGGGAGGGAGAGGAGCGGCACCGGGACGGAGGGATGGGACGGAGGGACAGGAGCGGTGCCGGGACGGAGGGACAGGAGCGGCGCTGGGACAGAGGGACGGGACAGAGGGACAGGAGTGGCGCCGGGATGGAGGGATGGGATGGAGGGACAGGACAGAGGGACAGGAGCAGCGCTGGGACGGAGGGACAGGAGCGGCACCGGGACGGAGGGACGGGACAGAGGTGCGATCAGGCCGCCAGAGAGAGACTTGCTTACTGAAGAAGGTCGGGGAGCAGGTGGAGCCCTCCTGGCGGGGTTGCAGCCATGGGACTTTGGAGGGAAAGTAGCTGCGTGCAGTAGGCCCCTCGGCAAGGGGCAGCTGCCCCAGAACCCAGCAATTCAAAAGGGCCCGGGGCTCCTGGCCACTGCAGTTATGGAGCCCTGGGCCCTTTCAACCGTCGCTGCCTGGCAAGCTCCGAGCAGCTCTGAGGGCTGGCGGGAGGGAGCCGCGGTCCAGGTGGCGCTGAGGGCCGGCAGCCCATGGCTCCGCCCCTTCTGCCCAAGGCCCCACCCTTCTGGGAGCATAGGGCTGCCCCACCTTGGCAAGGGGGCCGGGTGAAGTGTCAGCTCCCCTGGCATTCAGCACTTGGGGATGTAAGGCAGGTGGGTGTGCCTCTTACGGGGGAGGCAGGGCGGTCGATGAAGGGGCTTGTCCAGATTGCTGAGAAGGGAGCCATGGGACGGAAGGGACGGACGCAGAGGAGAGTGAGTGGGAGACGCCAGGAGAGAGTGCCCCACAGTGATATGGATTAGCCCTAAGCTTCATGCAGGCAAAGTTCTTATGGAAGTAAATGGGGTACCGGGTTCCTTCCCAAGAGGGTCAGGCAGCACAGACTAGAATTCTTTGCACCGTGTGATGGGGTGTTCACTGCACACAGAGGAGAGCAGGTTAAATGAGGTTAATTTACCTGACAGGCTGCACCTCAAGGCGAGCTAGGGCTTGAAAGGCTGCTGAGAAGGAATTGGGGTGAGGGGGAGAGAGGCTGCTGTAAAGCTCGGAAGTTGGCAGCAGAAAAGAGTTCCAGGGGACCTGGGGGTTACAGTGGATGAGAAGCTGGATATGAGTCGGCCGGGTGCCCTTGTAGCCAAGAAGGCTAATGGCATATTAGGCTGCATTAAGAGGAGCATTGCCAGCAGATCCAGAGAGGTCATTATTCCCCTTTATTCGGCTTTGGTGAGGCCACATCTGGAGTATTGTGTCCAGTTCTGGGCCCCCCACTACAAAAAGGATGTGGACGCATTGGAGAGGGGCCAGCGCAGGGCAACAAAAAATGGGAGGCTGGAGCACATGACCTTTGAGGAGAGGCTGAGAGAACTGGGCTTATTTAGTCTGCAGAAGAGAAGAGTGAGGGGGGATTTGGTAGGAGCCTGAAACTCCCTGAAGGGGGGTTCCAAAGAGGCTGGAGGGAGGCTGCTCTCAGTGGTGGCAGGTGGCAGAACAAGGAGCAATGGTCTCAAGTTACAGTGGGGGAGGTCTAGGTTGGGATATTAGGAAAATCTATTTCCCTAAGAGGGTAGTGGTGCACTGGGCTGGGTTCCCCAGGGACGGGGTGGAATCTCCATCCCTAGAGGTTTTTAAGTCCCGGCTTGACAAAGTCCCGGCTGGAATGATTGAGTTGGGCTGGCCTGCTTGGGGCAGGGGGCAGGGGGCTGGACTCGATGCCTCCTGAGGCCTCTTCCCACCCTGATGGGCTCTGATTCTAACATTGAGATCATAGTCTCAGGGCAGCCGAGTTAGTCTGCAGCAGGAAACGCTTAACACGGACTTAGCTCCTCACACGCTCACCCTAGGTGCACCTCAGAATAGTTGTGATTCAGCAGCGAACTTACATGCTCCCTGCCAGTGACCTCAGGCGATCCCTGTAGCCTCATGCACCCGGTGCCCCTGCCAGATGACATGGAGTCCTTGGGTCTCACTTTCCTCTCCAGCCCAGTCTAATCACCCTATCGGTGCCAATGGGTCGCAGCACGGTCTGCACTGCCCAGCAGTACATCTCAGCGCTGTCACCTCACGGGCCTGCTCAGCCAGGGAACTGTCAGTCCACGCAGACACAGGAGAGCCATGGCAAGAGCGCTGGCTGCTGGAAATAGAGGCACTGCCAGGCCTACGTGCATATTATGGCTCTTTGCTGGCCCCTCCAGTGCTTTGGCCGGGGCTCGCGGGGCTGCTAGCTAGAGTGGCAGCGGTCCTGGAACTAGCGAACACAAACCCAGAGGCCCGGGGGCAGATTCCAAGCAAAGCCTGCGGGGATCCGGTTCAGCGATTCAGCAAGTACTAGCTAGTGCCCGGATTCGACTCCAAACAGCCTAAAGGGCGCTGACGAGCACAACGCAAGGTAAGCAGCAGGGGCGTGACATTTGCTGTTGTGTGTCTTCCCATTTCCCAGCGTGCAGTCTGCTCGGAGGCCAGGCTGTCCTGAAGCACGAGGCTTTTGTGTGCTTTGCCTCAGAAAAAAGAGCCCTCTGAGATTTGAACTCGTGGTGGCCCCTTTCCAGAAAAGCCTCTTTTAAGACATTTCCCTAAGAACGTGACAGTAGGGTCCCAGGTCTCCCTGCCGAGAGGACTGTACGAACTCCTGCACTAGCCTATGGTTTTTTGGACTGAGAACCATCCTGGGCAAATTCACAACAGAGACTTCCCACGAAACAAATGCTGACTCCCAGGCTCATGGATGTCTAAGCCCTGGCAGTCCTATTTGATCATCTAGTTTCACCCTGTTCACAGGCCAGAGACTTTCACTCTGGTGCAAACAGCCTTACCTAGCCAAGGAAACAACATGCCCGCACCATTGTGAAACCCGTTTTAAAGAGAGCTGTTTTCAGAAGAACGAGGGACCCTTGAGCCCAATAACTATTATTAGCGTCTGTGACCATCGATTCTCTAATTGCCATGCTCAGATGTGTGCCACATGGCAGACTGTTAATGTTACAGGGCATAAAACTTATGCCTGATGCATTTCAGTGGGTTGCTGTTAATCATGTGGCTATCTGGTTGTGCAAATGA
Source organism: Rafetus swinhoei (assembly GCA_019425775.1). NCBI lineage: Eukaryota > Metazoa > Chordata > Testudines > Trionychidae > Rafetus > Rafetus swinhoei. The sequence continues at coordinate 138,229,565 of CM033449.1, forward strand.
GCATTCGCTGCATCCAAACACCTCTAAATAGCTGGATCCCAACGTGACAAACACACATCGCAGCCTTGCCATGACCTGAATTAGGTCTTTGTGCAACAGGGTGAATATTCAGTGCCATACATTGGAATTTCTTCTGTTAAGTAACATAAGTTGTAATCCAGATTCTGCACCCAATGCTCGTAAGAGATGTCGCCGTAAAGAAAAGGCCGAATTTTCAGCAGCATTTACTGCTGGCCTCATGCTGCTCCCATTGACTTCACTGGGCGTTGGTGAATGGCACCAGAGGGCGGCCAGTGTGGAGAGCGGCCAATGAGAGGGGCAGCGCTGGGGGAGGATGGCGTTCTGTAACGCTCCCCTATTCACTGCCGCAGCCTACTAGGACCCTGACCTCGGGACTGTTGTCTGCACTGGCTGGAGCGCCAAGCCGGAGAGAAACAGTCTCTGGAGATGAGTTTGGAAGTGGGGTTGGTAACAGGACATCACAGCCAATTATCACCTGCCCTCCTGGTGGCTAACAGTGGGCTGCACAGCTGACCTGCCATGGTGCCTGCTGCTGCAAACAGTATTACCCAGCCGAGGCAACCACATGCCGGCCCTGCTGTAGAATCCTTTTAAAGAGAGACATTTGCAGGAGGAGGGACTCTGCAGGTTAAAATGGAGCCTGCGTAGCTCCCAATAGAACCCCCCTTGTTGGCATTAGTCTGCTGGCAATGCTTTGGGCTGCGCTCCTCTGGTGTCAGGGGATCTGTTCCCCTCTTGCACCTCATTCCTTTCCCAAGGAAAGCTGTGGTCTAGTTCACACAGGTGTTCCCAAGCAGCAAGTGCTAACCCCCCAGCCCTGAAGATCTGATTGCTTCAGTCGTAATGCTACTAATGTTTGGAGACTTTATCCTGAACCCGTCAGCCTCTCCACTGAACCCGCCGCCCTCCCTCGGCAGGGCTAAGAAATGAAATGCAGGCGCTGTGGGAGATGGGGTGCAAGAAGATCCGTGCAGGCTGTTGGACTCCATTTTACGATATTCTGTTCTTGTGCCAAGGGGCTGAGAAACGCCCCCTCCATGCCAGTGCAAACCTTGGTCTCAGAGGGGGCCGGTCCTTCAGCGAGGGGGTTCACTGGCATTAAGACATGGGTTGCGCACCCATCGCACCGCTGCCCTCTCCTCCAGCACAACTGCCAGCCATGGCTTCTCTTCAGACGGTGCCGACTAGCTGGTGGGGCAGGAGGGATGGGCTGTCGGACGTTGGGGCCTGACCCAGAGCTAGCTAAAGTCAGTGTGAGTCTTTCCAGTTCTGGAAGCCTCTCCCACAGTGCCGTGCTTCGAAGGAATTTGCATCGTGTGCTTCATGTGCAGTGGGGAAGCCAGGAAAACTCCCCTGCTCCTACCTGGCTGAGTTGGGGCTCCAAGACTCTCAGAGCCGCAAGCCGTGCTTGAGGGAAACGGGCTCCGCAGGGAAGACAGTTCTCGCTTGGGGCTGGTCTTGCCCCAGGCACATCAGGCGGTGACGGGGTGTCTGGCGCTGCATGGCCCGTGCTTAGTGGGGCGCTGTTTGTCTGAGGCGGCCCAGGAAAGAGTGCGAGAGCACCGCCTTGCTGCCAGAGACACCCTCTGGCTCCGCAGGGAGGCAAGAGAGCGGCTGCTTCCTCTCCTGGGTACCGCTCGGACCCGTGCAGGGCTGGCGTCTGGAATGTCTGGCTTTCCTACCCCTGGGAGGAGCCTGCCCCGCTGGGTCAGGCGCTGGCTCCCTGGGACAGGCTCTGAGCCAGTCCAGACCCACCCGGGAGAACGGAGATCTCGTCAGCACTCCTGCCCTGCCACGAGGGCCCAGGAGCAGTGACGTGCCTGCAGGAAAGGCTGACCGCAGAGCAGGGCACCTGGGGAAGGAGCATCTCAGGGGCTAGCCAGGAAGCTAGCCCAGTGGGTCTCCCTAGGGATCAAGGCTTCTGGCGAGAGGACCAGTCCCCAGAGCTCCCCAAAGGAGGCGGTCTCAGGCGAGCGAGGCGGGTCCCCAGGACGAGAGCTGCTCCGTAGGGGAGGAGCCCCAGTGTTTGGACATCGCGAGGTGGGAGCAGGAGCCCCGGATGAGTCCGTGGGGACCGGCCCCAAGAGGAGAGACACTTCCCCAGCTGAGGGCAAGAGGTCCTGGTACCAGAAGAGGTTTCTGTCTCGAGGGTCTCTCTGGTGCGGGAGCTGGACTTACGTGGGCTCTGGAATAAGGCTGCGGGGCTGGTGCAATGTTTCATCTTTGGGTTCCGTAAGCTAGACCCCTGACGGGGCACTGCAATATACAACAGCCTCACTGGACTTCTTGGAAGCCTGCGAGGGGAAACTGAGGCAGGGATCTAACTGCAGGGCTGCGCTGGGCCCCCGTTACAGCCTGCCTTTATTGACCCGGAAATAGCTGTGTGCTCCCAGCCTGGCGGCATGCCCCCTCCCAAGCCAGTCGGCCCCCCAGGGATGCAGAGAGGGGCTGGGTCGTACCTGCTAGATGGGATTGCTGCTCCCTTCAGCCGCCGCATCAGACAGAGTGGCGGCAGCGCCTGTCTGGCTCTGGTCTCCCATCTGCTGCCTCACAGTGGCAAAAGGCCCTTGATTTCAAACCAGCCCTTCTCCCCGGTTCCTCGCTCCGGCTCTGGACGGCTGGCGACAGCAGCAGGTGCTAAGCCACCCGCCAGCGCAGTCCCACATGAGCCCGGTGCGTGGGGGCCACGCTGGGGGTGCCTGGCCGTGTGGGGGTGCCTCCGCTCTGATTTTCTGTGCACTTCACACCCGCTCCCACCTGCTCCGCGCCATCAGTGCTGGCAGTGCCAGCCGCCCTGCTGGATGCTGGCTGCTTGCATCTTGCCACGGTCGCCTGCTCCTGCCCAGGCCTGCTTGAGGGGACGTGGCCTGTGGCTGGCCCTGGTCTCCCCACGCACTGCCACGGGTGCTGCCCCAGTGAGCTGCCCCAGGCGCAGTCGGGTAAGAAGCCTGGGGCAGAGGGGGCTCTGGGACAGTGGCGCTGCAGAGAGCTACGGAGCAAAGGGAAGGGCTCCTGGGCAAGGAGCTATGGCCCATCTGGTGCACACTTGGTGCCGTGCGACGTGGTAAAAGCAAACACGAAACACTCCAGAGAGCACTTTGCTGTTTGCTCTTCATTAATATTCTAGTGGGCCATTGGAAAGGCTGCCTCCCCGAGCGCTGTGGCCACACAGAGAAATGATGTGGAAAATCTGAAGTGCTCATGGCCCAGTGCATAATAGCCCTGCCCCAGGGCTGTGCCAGGTGTGCTCCACGCTGGGAGAAAAGGCAGGCCTGCTGTAACTGGGGCTAGTCGGCCAGCGCTGCTCACGGCCCCGGGAACACACCGGATACTGTGGGGTCCTGCTGCCAGGGTGAATTCTGTGCACAGCTTTGTCGGATTATAGGCAGCAGGTTTCAAACAAACAAAAGGAAGTTTTTCTTCACTCAGCGCACAGACAACCTGTGGAACTCCTTGCCAGAGGATGTGGTGAAGGCTAGAACTTTAACAGGGTTCAAAAAAGAGCTAGATAGACTCACAGAGGTTAGGTCCATCCCAGGATGGGTAGGAATGGTGTCCCTAGGCTCTGTTCGTCTGGAAATGGGTGAAAGGGGAGGGATCCCGTGTGGATTCCCTGTTGTGTTCCCTCCCTCTGGGGCACCTGGCATTGGCCGCTGTGGGCAGACAGGACACTGGGCTGGATGGACCGTTGATCTGACCCAGTCTGGCCGTTCTTATGATAACTGCACACATAAGAACGTCAGAGCAGCCAGACTGGGTCAGCCAACGGTCCATCTAGCCCAGTGTCCTGTCTGCCCACAGTGGCCAATGCCGGGTACCCAGGGGGAATGAACAGAGCAGGGAATCAACAAGTGATCCCCCCCCCCCCCCTCACCCATTCCCAGCCTCTGACAAACAGAGGCCAGGGACGCCATCCCTGCCTATCCTGGCTAATAGCCATTGATGGATCTAACCTCCATGAATTTATCTAGCTCTTTTTTGAACCTTGTTAAAGTCCTGGTCTTCACAACATCCTCTGGAAAGGAGTTCCACAGGTTGACTGTGTGCTGAGTGAAGAAAAACTTCCTTTTGTTTGTTTACAGCTGCTACCTATTAATTTCAGATTGGCAGACCTACAGTGTTTCCCCATCTCCTGCAGAAGGGAAGAGGAGAGGCAAGCCCCATGGCATGGATGAAAGACCCCTGCGTGAGTCAGGCTGCCCCATACCCACAGTTCCCCATGGGGGAACTCAAGCCCTGTGTGGGTCAGTGTGTACCCAGGTGAGCTAGTCCGTGCATGCCTGGAGCCAGGGCCAAGCCTAGCACAGCTGCCTTGCTGCAGGAGTGGGGGAGCCAGACACAGGAGGTCAGTGGATCGGCTCTCAGAGCAATCCGAGTCTCACAAAGACCCTTTGGCCTTTCTGTACCCATGGCTCCGCTTACACCGGCCATGGGGCCGCTCGCTCCAGCACCCCTCCCTGGAAACAGGCAGCCTGCTGTGACATCACAGCCTGCCCCTGGAGCCATACCCCACAAAGCACAGCCCTTTGCTCCCCCTTCCCCACCAATAGACAGAGGTCCTGCTCCCCTACACCCCATTGCTAGGAGCGGGCCCTTGGCCTGAGTGTGGGGAGGCTAGTGCTGGGGCCGGCTCTGCCCGGCAGACCCCTGGAGTTGGAGGCTGTCCAGCCAAGGCACGGCCCCGGGCGTCCAGGAACCGGGGAGAGTTACGCTGAGCGGCCTTGCGACAGCCTGTGCCTCGCTTCCCCGTGCGCAGCTCTGGGCAGTGCTGGCTGACCTGCATTAGGGCCAGGCCTCTCCAGTCTCTGCAGCTGCCAGGCTCTCGTGCCACCAGTGCCCCATGTGGCCCCGCTTTGAGCAGAGCCCTGAGGGGCCCCAGACACAGATCGGCAGGTAAAGCAGGGCCTGGACCCACGCCCCTGCGGAGCTCCCCCTCAGCAGCACGGGCAGCCCGAGGGCCAGCTGCACCATTCCCCCAGCTGCAGGCCTGGCCCCGGCGCCGGTCCCACCAGCACAGCACAGAGCCTGCACCCCAGCAGGCGGGGGTGCACAGATGAACGTGGTGCCCCTTGACGTGCGCTTTGTGCTGCTCAGCCCCCGAGCAGGCCCTGGCCCAGGACCAGACCCCCAGAAGGGGTGAGCCTGGGCACCTGGCCTGTGAGCAAGGGCTGAGCTCTCCACAGGCACTGCAGTCTGGCCGGGGCACACGCCCTCCGCCGGCACATGCACACACAGCGAGGCTCTAGTCCGGGGAACCCCGGCGGTTAGTGCTGCAGGGCCCCTGGCTTGTTCCCCTATGGAAGGGAGCTTGAGGGCTGCAGACCCATCCTGCGTTCCCAGAGCGGCATTGCCTGCCCCCGCTCTCTTCTTCCAGCAGCAGGCCTAGATGTTCCCATTCTTGCAATCGAGAGATGTGGCCCAGCCCACGCCGGCCGGCGAGTTCGTGCCAAGCCGCCGCTGGGCCCAGGCCAGTCCTGCGGTGAGCTCTGCTTCAGGGCCATGTCAACGGACTGGCCTCACATCAGCTGGGCGAGATTCTTATGCCCTATCCCTCCCTCGGGGTGTCTGCCTGGCCAAGGCTGGAGAGAGACACTCCCACGGTGCCTACCTGGAGGCAGGGGCTGTGAGTGGGGGAATGGCACTCCCTTGGCCTCCGCAATAACCACTGAGCCCCAGAGCCTCAGAGATATTTCGACTCCGAACTTCCCTGACATCAGTGGATGCGAGGAGCTGAAATCAGGCGGGGCCCTGGCCCTGCGCGTCGCGCTGCTCGCGGCAGAGCGCAGTCCAAAGATGCAGCCGCAGCCGCTCGGGGAAACGCGATTCCTGGACCGTCATCTGGCAGGAACATTCTCTCTTTGTCACCCCGCGAGATTTGCTGCCGCATTCACGCCCCCACCATGCGGCTGCGCCCGGGCCCGTGGCACTGCAGAGCCGCCACGCGCTCACAGTCACTGCTCCTTGTTGCTTGTACTGCAGAAGCTGTGCCCCCGTCTCCCACCAGGGCTGGGCCCCGTGGGCTGCGTCCTGCAGCCAGAGCCATTTATTTCACCCTCTCCGAGCCGAATTCAATGCGCTTAGAAGCAGCAGCTCCCTCCTGGAGCCAGCTGACGGTATATTGAGTTTCCGGGCCCAGCTAATCAAAACCTATGACTCTGCGGTGGGTAGATGAAATGGATCCTTTCCCGTAGCACGACACAGGTGGTGCTTCTCTTTATCGCAGGGACAGAGGGCCCCGCTGAACGGCGTGGGTCTGCAGTGGGCGGTGGGGCGCTGTGCACATGGCAAAGGGAACAGTGTGGAGCTAGTCAAGCAGCAGGGTCCCTCCAAGCTCAGTGGGATGGCAGTGAGCAGAAAGCCACTGGGCTCAGTGCTCCCAGGGTGCCTAACAGAGAGCTGCTAGAGAGCTGGCTGCCGCAGGTCGCTCTGGCTGCAATGTGCATTCAAACCCCGGTGCAGGTGCTGCCGTCAGGCCTGTATGCTCTGGCCAGAGACGCCTGTAGGCCCAGCTGGCCCCTCAGCCGTCTACAGTGTTTGCACTTCCAAGGCCTGTTCTCTGGGTGGATGGAACACTCTCTCCTTTTAGCAGCACAACTTCGGTCAAAGGACTCGCGTCCCTCACTGCTACGGAGGGGCTGTAATCCCACCCAGAGGCCAGCCGGTGCTGGGAGTTTGCTTTGTGCCCACTGATCTGGGTGCCTTGGTTGCTGGGTGTCCTATTCGAAAGCTGGATCCTGGGTTTTCTACAGTGCTGAGCGCCTGCCCAGAACCTCAGAGCACGGGGCCCTGGGTGGCTCGAGCTAGGCCCCCCAATTTAGTGACTGCTTTGGGAAGCGTGAACCCAACAGGTTTACATTCAATTTACCTCTCTGCACAATGGGGAGAATCACATTCAGCCACAGGAGCTTGACAAGTGTGTTGTGGGGCTTAGAGCCCCCGGCGTCATGTCCCTCTGAGGTGGCAGCGGTGGCATGTCACCCTTTCTGGAACGGCAGCGATTTGCAGCCCCTTTGCCAAGGTATTTTTTCCTTTGAGCACTGAGTCACGCTGATCAGCCGACGGAGGCGGCTAGAATTAGGTCTATTTTGGCTCACATCTAGGCAAATGAGAGCTATTCTGAGCACGGCTGGTATTTGACTCGTGCTGCTTCTTGTCTCCCTTAATTGCAGCTATAAATTGCCTCCTGTGATGCTGCTGAGCAGGTGCGGTAGTGGAGCCGCCAGTGGCGACAAACCGTCTCTGACAGCTAGCGACGTGCATGCGGCACCCCCGTGGCCAGAGTAAGGTCGTATCCCCTTCTCTCCAGAGCACAAGGGAGCCCCCACCCCGGCTGCGTGGCTGGCCTGTTTCAATCTACTGTTCCCCCAGGCCCCGCCCCGCAGCGAGATGCTGGCAGGAGGCGGGCGGGTGCTCTGGCGTTAGAGCAGTGCCTGGCTGCTGTAAGTCCCTGCGAAGAGCCTCGCAGGACAGTGCCAGTTCTGCACAGCAGCCCAGAGAGCCTGTCGCTCCTTGTCATCCTGGCAACACTGCTGGGCGCTCTCGGCACTTCCCACGCCAGCGTGAACTCCGCTACCCCCGTGCGGATGCGGAGTGACTCCCCTGAGGAGGTAAGCGCACCACGGTCACAGCCTAGTGCCACCGCTGCACGGCCCAGGTGCGCATTATGGACCCAGCCGTATCACACCTCCTGGCAGCCCCCCTCCCCAGCTGTGCTTGGAGGGATGCGGCGTGTCCACTGCCGGCTCAGGCCAAGTGGCTGCACATCGGGTAGGCTCTTTCCCAGTAGAAAATGATTCTTCTGGTGAGCTTTGGCATGAAATGACTCTACAACCTCTGAGCCCCCTTGGCAGCAAACAGCTTCCTTTCGGCAAGAGCTCGCCGGCCCAGGCTGCCAAGGGGTCGCTGGCGGGTGCTCGCCTCGCACAGAGCGGGGCGGGTCTCGCAGTCACTCCGCAAGCCAAGAGCTGCATTTCTTCCTTTCTTTTTCTGCTGACGTCCATGGCGCTGTTAGGAGCATGGGCATGCCAGGGTAGATTAGAGCTGGGGCCCAAGGCCTCCCGCCTCCTCTCTCTGCCAGCTGCCTCAGAGGAGGGTGCAAGAACTCCTGCCGCTCCGGGTAACCTGCCCCCACGCACCCGGGCACCAGCGCCCACCCTGCCTCCACCTCTCCTCTCCCTCCCAGCACGTTGGGAGGAACCACAAAGCGCCTGGTTCATGCCGTCCCCGCTCCTTTGTGGTATTCCAGTTCTGGGGGGAAAGAGTGGGGGCGGAGCACGAAGCCGAGGATTTGTGGGTTCTGAAAGTGCTGGAGGGCAGGGGAGGAACAGGTGAGTGTGGGGGAGCCGCCCGGCCCCTACTACTTTGAAAATGCAGCGGCACAGCAGTCCCGGAGCCGGCGCGCTCTGACATCCTTACACAGTAGAACTGCAGAGTTACAGTCTCACCAATCAGCTGGACACCTCCTCTGGAACTGGAAAAAGCAAATACAGCACAGCACCGTGTGAGACATCAACGGAAGCAGCATTTCTCTTCTGCATGGGCAAGTTTCAAAGCTGTATTAAGTCGACGTTCATTTGTACACATTTGGAAAAACACCCAGGACAGTTTTTGCAGAATCTCTAGTAACTCTACAGAACAGTCTGGAGATATGAAGAGCCTCCATTTCGAGGTGTTCGTGGCTCAGGTTCTACTGTAGCCCGGCAGAAACCTGTGTTCTCTGCTCTGTGCCGACTTCCCCTGCCGCCTGCAGTCTATCCACATCAACTCCCGAATATCCCCAGTGGCAGCAGGTGGTACTGGACCCTGTAATATACCTGCCTCTCCACACAGCTGGGTGTGTGGGAATGGTTGGAAATTTTCCATCTAAACTGTTTGTTGATGGAAAACTGGGAGGCTTTGGACCATTTTTTCATGAAAAGTGACTGCTCTTTGTGGCAGGTGCAGTGTTTTTGTCAACAAAACCCAACATCTCAAAACGGAAATACTGTGATTTGGAAATGCTGCTTCAGGGCCTCATAGGACTTACGGGTTGGTAGCCTCCTGTCCTCGCTCTGCTCTGAGGCTGGGTTCTAGTCCAGACTGCATCTATGACTCCCTGTCTCTCCTCGCCCCTTTGCTATGGTGCATCATGGGAGATGGAGTCTGACCAGGGAGTCTGAACCATAGGAGGGAACTGAAGCAAGAAGCACCTAAACTGCAACTCTCACGCGGCCCAGCAGCAGCATTTCCAAACAGATTTTTTTTACTTTTGCAGAAATTTTTCAATATTTGAATTTTCACTGAAAAATCAAAATCTTCTGCTGGAATCCCACCCCCTTCCCCATCAACTCTCATGAGGAGCCTGGTGATTTCTTAATCCCACACTGCTGGGTAGCTTGAGACAGCATCTGCCAGGTTTAAGCAAGGTTGCCTCCTTTAATCCACTTTCCTTTTCCAGCAGTTGAATGAGGGCGAAGCTTTTGGGCAGCAGCTTCTCCAGCGTAATTATGAGCTTCTTTCAGATTCATAGATTCCAAGGCCAGAAGGGGCCACTGTGAGCATCTAGTCTGACTTCCAGTATAGCAGGGGCCAGACACCTGCCTCCAAGTAATTCCTAGAGCAGAGCTTTTCATCCTGTCTGGACTGAAAAATTGCTAGTGATGGAGAATCTGCCACAACCCTTTGTAAATTGTTACAATGCTTAATTACTTGCTGTTAAAAATGCATGCAGTCTTCATTTATCTATCGTCAATTTCAAGCCGTTGGATCATGTTAGAGCTTTCTCTGCTAGACTGAAGAGCCTGTTTATTAAATATTTGTTCCACATGTAGGTTCTTATTTCTGGTCAAGTCACCCCTTAACCTTCTCTTTGTTAAAACAAATAAAATGAGCTCCTTAAATCTCTCGCTATAAGGCGGGGCTATTCAACATGCGACCCATGGGCCACATGTGACCTGGGGCCTGTTTGTTTGTGGCCTGTGGTGCGGTTTGGGTTTACATGGGACTCAACACGCGGCCCACAAGTGGGATCCTTTGAACATGGCCTCCACTGGGAACACACTCCATAATGGTCAATGTAATGGTCTTCTGTTGAGATGTATTTTAGTAGTTAAATTCCTGGACTGTCATTGCTCATTAAAAGTGCTGCCAAATGAGTGGAAATCAGGTAAATGTTGCATTTTATAAATATCAGCAGAACTGACTTAAATGGGGCCTGTGTGTTGTTAGTCTTGCCTTAATCTTTGTATTCATATCCGTCAGTGTGAAAGAAGCTATTTGCATATATTTGCATATATATTTGCTGTACATGCATGTGCTGTGAGTATCATTGTGGCCCCCGGGGCTTCCGAAGTTGAGTAGCCCCGCTCTAAGGCATGTTTTCCAGTTCACGTGACAGCTGCAGTTCTAGCAGTCTGCTGTGTAGCAGAAGAGATGGGCAGCAGTGTGAGATTTCACCAGTCAGAAATGCAGGTGAATAGCCATCTGCCAGGAGGTGCAAACACATCTCAGAGTGTGAATTGAGTTCCTGGAATCACTTCCATGTGATAATGGAGTTTCTGGATTCAACCCCCCTGGGGTTCTGTGAGCAGGAGTGATTGGCACAAGCCGGATCTGTGGGCTGGGCTGGAATGCAAAGCGCCAGTAAGGCAGAGGGCCTGGGGCTGGGAGGCCAAAAGAACTGGTGCACGCTGGGCTGGTTTGAGAGAGAAGCCTGTGGTAAGAGATCTCCCCATGGGGCTGGGAGCAACGGGGAAGCAGGGTGGGAGAGCGAGGCCCCTCCTTGCCTTTTGCTGCGTGTTTACACTAGCTAGGCATGATCCCAAAATACACTGAGCCAGGGCTAGGAAAACATTCCACCAGGCTCCCTGTCCCGCACTGCTGTTCCACTAAAGGCTCATCTGTCACCGCATTCATGAAATAACCCCCAGGAGGCAGCTGCTTTCCATTGATTTTGCCCTCCCCAGCCCCAGGGGAGATGGCGGCTCACCCTCCCGCCAGAGCCAGACGTCGGCTTGGCCTGGCTGACTTCCAAACCGAACCGGGCCCTGTTCCCGGCACGTGAACAAAGCCAACAGGCGAGAGCAAATTCCTGAGTCCAGCCCCTCCGGCAAGGGGCGCCTGGCTGGCCTGCAGCTTCTCTCCTAGAAACCAGGGGCCAGCAAACTGCAGCATCGCCATGGGGCACCTGGCGCCATGTCCAACGCCGTGCGGCTCATGGAAGGGCGAGGCGAGCACCCCGCACGCAGGCAGACCTTGCAATGCCCAATGGGCTCAGCATCACGGGCAGGCGGCCAGGACAGCAGGAAATGCTCTGGCCACCCGGCAGCCCTTTGCCTTGCTACGGCTGGCGGGGAGCCACTGGTTTGTAATCTGCCCCCGCGACACCCGCCCGCCTGCCCAGTGCAACGGGCAGCTCAGCGAGACTCTCGGCTTTAAACTGCCTGTGTCACCAGGGCTGCCTCCTCCTCACCTCCATCCCCACCCAGAGCTGACCTCACCTGACCCAGGCCCACTAGCCCAGGGGGGGTCGGCCCTGCCTGGACCAGCTCGCCCAGACCCCACCTGCCGTGGGGCAAGCAGTGTGTGACAGCATCTGGCCGAGACACAGCTTTTGTGCCTCCCAAGGCCATAAGCAGGCCCTGGCTCTCCCCCAGCCGGAGCTCAGCATCCGCCTGGGTTGCTGTGCGGGTGCTGGTGGCCGGGCTGGGCGGGAGGTCAGACTAGGTGGCTGTGGGCCCTCCTGGCCTCCGGCGCTCTGGCCCTGAGCTGCTGGCTGCTGAAGGACGCCTGAGACCAGCAGTCCTGGGAGGTTGTTACCCTGGAGGTACCTGGGGCGTCCCGTGTGCCAGGCACAGCAGCTGCTCATCAGCTGCCCAACAGAGCGGTGAGAGGCCCCACAAGGCTCACCCCTCCCTGTGGCGGGCTCTAGCCAATGCTGCCGGAAGGCCAAAGCCACTCAAAACTGTGAAAGGGGTCTGGAAGGAGGGGTGGGAATCTTACCTCGGGGGGACTGTTGGCCTCCTAATCGCTGCCTTTCCCAAGTTTACTCTGCTGCCCCTCCCCATAAAGTTCTCCTTGTTTCCGACCCCTGGAGGGGAAGTACAGGTTACAATTTAACCCAGCCCTTTTTGTGGCTGACAACACCTGCAGGCAAGTTACAAAGTCCGGTCTGGCCATGGCAGTGAGCTTTTAGCAGGTTCACCTGCGTGGTGCCTGTTCCAGGCACACTGTCTTTTCTACGCTAGCCGGGTTTGCTCCCACACACTGGCCCACCTTCTACCCTACGCTGGCCAGGCGAAAGCGCCCTTGTGGCTGCCAGGAGCTAGCCGCAGAGAGCCAGCCGTCTGGCTGTGTCTCCGTGGGGGAGACAAGGCCTGGCATAGCTAACACGAGCTTGCTAAGCCTGAGCCAGCGGCCCACTTTTCCTAGTGCAGATGAAGGGTGACCCCTTTCACACCATGCTAGCTATTGGCGCCTGGTGGAGACCTCAGGAGTGAGCTCCAGCTAACAACAGCAAAGTGTCTGCACGGGGCTGTTTAGAGTGGGGGCAGCACGCCCGGGAGGCAGCGTGGTTTGAAAAGGCCCCGCTTTCAGCAGCTAGGCGGGTCCTGGGACCAGGGATGCAAGCCGGGCCCTCCAGGGAGGAAAGGGCCTTTGGCTGGACTCGGACGCCGGCTGCCAACTGCTCTGGGCGGGCACAGAGCAGCTACCCGAAGCTTTCTTAAAACTCTCAGGCCTGTCTACAGTAGTTTAACTGGAGCTGCCATTAGCCAGTGCCAGCTTGTCGGTGACATGCGCCCTTTGGTTCCAGGCAGCTTGTTTTCAGTGGCGCCTCATCGCTGTGGGTTGCCAGGTGTGTTAAGTGCCCTGGAGCTCTCTGAATGGAGCCAGAAGGAGAGCCCTGCCCCACAGCAGCAAAAGGGGGGCCTCAGCCCCTCTGCGTCACTCTAGTGCAGGTTTGAGTGTCCAGGTACCAGCCCCCCAGCCAGTAGTCGAGCTCCCTCTAGCTGGCCTCCGACCTGGGCTTTTGACCTTGCTCTTCATGCACCAAGCCCTTTGGGTGCCCACCGCTGAGCAGACAGAACGTCCGGCCATGCCCAGACAGTGGCCATTCCTGCACAGCTGCCAGGAGCGCGCTCGGCCGAGGTGGCTGACCCCGGGCGGGAGCTCTGGTGGGGTGGAAGCAGCAGCTGTTTGGGCCCCTCTCGCGGCTGGCCACGGCCTGTCCGAGTCATGTTTGCCGTGTGCTGGCTGCGCGGCGGGGGCATGTGCAGTGTTTGCTCTGTGCACAGAGCCAGGACTTCAGTCTCTGAGCTGGCAGGCCAGCAGCTTCCCCACACTCTGCCTTCACGTGATCGCTATCCAGAGCAGCCTGTGGCGGCCTCCCCACACTCACGGCCAGCAGGCTTGACACCTCACCTCACTGCAGGGTGAGGCCGTGGGGCTCTACAGGAGAAAGGGCCATGTCCTTGGGATCTGCCTTCCTCCTCCAGGCCACAGAGCGGGCGGGGAGAGGTTCCATAGTTAGGGATTATAGAAAAACGTTCTTAGCAGTCCCCAGGTGCCAAAAGCGACTCATAGGAGCACTCCCGAGGTGCACTGCCCCTTGGGCCCCCACCAAAATCTTACTTGCTGAATGGGGTGCCCCCAGGCCCTCTCCCTGCCCCTCTGGCTGGCCCTCCGCAGGCTCCAGCCGCCATTCACTGGGGTCTGAATAAATCCTTCCTCCCAGACAATTGGGCTCAGGACTGTTTTACGCCTTGTGAAGCGGGCACCAAGTACCTGTACGGCTGCTCTGGGCTTTATTCTGTTTGCACATTGCAAAAGTGACCAAGTCGCAATCACTTTTCCTGAAACTCCCCCCGATTCGCCCCTCCTGTGACTCTGGCAGAGTTGTTCCTTATTTAGAGCCATGTGAAATCCGACCTGTCCCGCCGTGCTCTTCTGTTCCGGGATCCCAGGCCTGCCTCACCGCTACGGCATGACACCGAGTGCCCTGCAGGAGACAGGCCATGCGCTGGCCCCTTCCCAAGGAACTGGGCAGAAATGCGTGTGGCCTCTTTCCACGCAGTGCTGAGCTGGCCAGAGGGTTTCCACGCAGCCGTCTGCATCGCGTTTCAGCGGGTGAGCGAGCCGGACGGCATTCGCTTGCTTGGCTATCATGTGTCAGGTCCCTGAAAACATGCTGGGGACACCGTGCTGTGGAAACCTCAAGCCAACGCTCCAATTGGCAGCACCACTCTGGCACGGAGAGTCTTTCCTTTCGGCTATTTCACCTCCCTCAGCCCTTGTGTTTGGGGCTCTTTTAAGCTTGGCCCTCATTATTCTTTTTGGCATAGGAAGGATGGTGGATGGCCACGCAAACACAGCACGGGGGAAGGGAGAGATTTCCGCCAGGCAAATCAATGGCTTTTAAAATCACTAATAGCAAAATGACAATTACATGGAAAAGAACTTGGGCAAGAGGCTTTCGTCGTGAGAGTCCTTACTTCCCCCACGTCCACATACAAAACGCCCCCAGTCAATCCCCTGTGGGAACTGCTCACAGGGGCTACTGCCCCCCAACTCGCACCTGAACGACAGCCTCTTTGAGCAGCAGCTTGGCAGAGCATAGAACAAGGGGAGTTTAGGGCAGGAAGTCGAGCCAGTGGAACTACAAGGGGAAGCGTACTTGTCCCTTCCGTGCAGCTATGTGAACTGTGATTGTCTGCGTTGGAAAGTGGCCAGGGCTCTGAAGTTTTGGCCCAAGGAAAGTGCCACAAATTCATGAATGGGCTTGAGTGTTTGGGGCCTCAGCTTGCATCTAAAATGTGTCTGAAATGCTGGTGAGATGTTGCCACCAACCAGTGTGTCAGGACTGGACTCTCCTTCCCGGAGCCCTGTCAGGCTTGCTTTTGTACTTAGTTTAACAAAGGGAAGGCTAAGGACTGACTTACTTACAGAGTGTAAACCTACCTGGGAACAAATATTTGACAAGAGGCTCTTCAGTCTAGCCGAGAAAAGTCTAACAAGTCCACTGGCTGGAAACTGAAGCTAGTGAAATTCAGGCTGAGCAGAAAGCCTGAGTTGTTATGGAATCAAGATTGGACGTTTCGTCAGAGAGGCATTGTCTTGGGGCGGGTCTCTGGCCTGTGTTTACATGAGGTCAGACTAGCAGTGGTCCCCAACGCGGTGCCTGTGGGCGCCATGGCGCCCACCGGGGCATTTATGTGCACCCACATAGTGACCAGGGCCGGCCCGAGCCATTCTTGCGCCCCAGCGCATGCGTGGTGCTGCCCCCAGGCACGCAGCGCATGTGCAGCCCCGCCCCCGGATGCCCAGCATCCCCAAAAGGTTGGGGATCACTAGACTAGATGATCCCAGAGGTCCCTTCTGGCCTTGGAATCTGTGAATCCATGAAGTTTTATGCTTCCCTCCTGGGGCAAGCGCCTCTTTCCCCATCTGCTGGCTGGATCTGATTCAATGAGACCACACTGGCATGACAAGCTAGACCTGTTTCCCCGCTGCGGGCGTGGGTATCCGTTACTCGTTCCACAGCCAGTCCCTGGCAGAGCTCCCTTCATAGAATCCTAGAACACTAGAACCAGCAGGGACCTCGAGAGTCATCGAGTCCAGTCCCCTGCCCTCACGCAGGACCCAGCACTGTCTCTCTAGACCATTCATGACAGGTGTCTGTCCAACCTGCTGTTAAATATCTCCAGGGACGGAGATTCCACAACCTCCCTGGGCAATTTATTCCAGTGTTTAACCACCCTGACAGTTAGGAAGTTTTTCCTAATGTCCAACCTAAACCTCCCTTGCTGCAGTTTGAGCCCATTGCTTCTTGTCCTGCCCTCAGAGGCCAAGGAGAAGAATTTTCCCCCCTCCTCCCTGTGACACCCTTTTAGATACTTGAAAACCGTTGTCATGTCCCCTCTCAGTCTTCTCCTTTCCAAACTAAACAAGCCCAGTTCTTTCAGTCTTCCCTCATAGCTCATGTTTTCTAGACCTTTCATCATTCTTATTGCTCTTCTCGGGACCCTCTCCAATTTCTCCACATCTTTCTTGAAATGTGGTACCCAGAACTGAAGACAATACTCCAGTTGAGGCCTCATCAGCGCAGAGTAGAGCGGAAGAATGACTTCTCGTGTCTGGCTCACAACACACCTGTGAATGCCTCCCAGAATCATGTTTGCTTTTTTTGCAACAGTGGAAGGTCTGCATGCACAACATGCAAAGACAATCCCAGTGTGGATTGTGGTGGAGGCATTCAGCTGCTCCCCTTGTATCTTTTCTGCTAGGACCGTGGGTACAATTTGACAGCTGCAGGTAATCAGATTGTTAGCTTTCAAGAGCTCCCCTCTCATTGCACAGAAGCAGGGAGCTGGTAAGCGACTTGCCAGACAGGTCCGATACAGCTGGAGCCCAGCTGCACCTCAGGAGTGGCTCCAGAGGCTGCGTTCATCAGTCCTACTTTCTGCTGAACCGCAGGGACACTCAGAATGGCTGCCAGAGCCTCCCCGTCATCCTGAGACTATACTGGATCTATGGAGCTCCTCAGCCAGATGCCAGCCAGCACTGCAGCCTGCCCTGGTGGACAGTCTGACCTGGATTAGAACTTACCCCATGCCAGAGCAGTGTCTGGCGTGCCAGGAGCACGGCGTCTGTGTCCACGCGCCACGCTCTTGGTTAATAGTCCGACAGTTGGCTAATAGTTAATAGAGTGGCTTTTGGCACGTCACTGGCTCCGAGTGATCGCGACCCTGCACACATTCAAGTCTTGTTTTCAGTGGCTGGGCACGGGGATCTCAGGGCTTGTCTCCAGCACGCAGCAGGTCGAGGTCACAGTGATGACCCTGTGAGCAGCAAAGCCGCTCTTCCTGCTAGAGCTGGGCAAGCCCCCAGGTGACATTGCTTGCCCCTGCTCTGCGGCGTGCCCAGAGACCTGGAGCCAGGGTGTAGAGCAAGCTCAGTGTGCAGGTCAGGGACAGACACTCTGGGCTGGGGAAAGGGGGGTAAGTGGCCCGGGGGGGGGGGGGTGGTTTCTAACCAAGCTGGGCTATTGTTTTCAAAGCAGCAGGCGCTTCTGCCCAGCAGTGTAATGAAGCACAGTGAATCCTTTGGCTTCCCCCACCCTTATGTTCCAGGAATGTCTCCAATTACTTATGATGTTGATTATTAAATATTTATCTTGCTGACGCATCCAGAGGCCCCAGTCAGGCCAAGGCCCTGTTGTGCGAGGCCCTACAACAAAAGCACCTGCAGGCAGGCTGCCTGGTGCGTGTCGCTCCTTTCATTTGCTTTCCCAACATGATTGCACCCTCTGGGCTGCTTGGGGCGTAACAAGAGATACATCTGGGATCAGCACAGGGGCGGGCAAGCCATCGCACGCGTGTGTCTGTGTGTGTGTGTGTGTGTGTGTGTGTGTGTGCGCGCGCACGCACACGTGCACAGACAATTAAACATCAAAAGAGAAACTACAGCAATGTGACCTGGGAAACAAAGATTGGGGAATAAAACAACAGGGATATGTGCAGAAAAGAACAGCCAATCTGCAAGTCCAGTTCCTAGGCAACTCGTTCAAAGAATCAGGGCTTTGGCCCATGTGTTACCTGCTCTGGCACCATTTCCATCACCATCTTCAGGGAGACCCTGTGGCTTCTACATGCTTGCTGTCTAAGGAGAGGCCCGAGAGTTTACCTCAGAGGCTAGGAAAGATTAAAGTGATTTGCGTTGCATTGTTCCCCACACAATATATTTTCTTAAAAGCTTATGTATTGTTGACCAAATCTATGAATGTTTGCATTTCCCGATTTCCTAGTCATTAGCAGAGGGCCCCCGTCCCCACATGCATGGCTTCCTGCATTATTCCTCCTTTCAAACTGAGCTTAAAGAACTCCTAGAAGATTCTGTACGGTTGGCAGACAGGTGTTTGCAGCAGGGACCAAAGCTCATCAACGGTACAGCTCTAAGGAGTGGGAGACGGGGCGCCGTACGTCCGTGGTTTTAGTTCAGATGTTGTACACTGTGGAGCACAGCCCTGTGTGCACACACGTGAGCAATTTGTAGAACAGCAGAAGAATTCACCCAGAGCAGGAGGATTGGGACAGATTTTGCTGTGAAGACGGGAGTTGTGGATTGTGGGCAGCACTTTGCCTTCTCTCGCTCTCCCCTGTGGGGAAGTGGAAAGTGTTTAAGTATGTCCACCTGTGGCATGGCCATGAGGCCACATGAGCTGTCATGAGCTGTTGCTCACACCTCTCTGCAGGCCTGGTACTTGGAGGACAG
This sequence comes from Rafetus swinhoei, assembly GCA_019425775.1. Taxonomy (NCBI): domain Eukaryota; kingdom Metazoa; phylum Chordata; order Testudines; family Trionychidae; genus Rafetus; species Rafetus swinhoei. The sequence continues at coordinate 138,247,832 of CM033449.1, forward strand.
GTCAGCATCCATTCCCCAGAGCACTGAAGTCCTAGCATGGCGGCTTGTGGAATGCGCAGAGGCACCGTGGGGGAAACGTCTTGTGATGATGTCCTGGCAGAATGGCCAGAATGCATCCATTCAAGGAGGCTGAATGAAGGTGTAGGCTCCATGTGACATAAGGCCAAGGGCAGAATTGGGAAGGCCAAGGACAGGCGAAGTGGTATGTAGGCTAGGGCGGATCTAGCGCAAGTCAGCGAGGCTGCCCTGGTACTAAGGACAGTGGAGACGAGCCCCCTGGAATGCAGCACTCGAGTTACAGGGAACAGTACATGGAGAGCATGCGGTACAGGGACTGGCTGCTGGAAAGTAGCCACGCCAGTCAGGGAGTGAGCGATGCAATGTGGAGTCAGGAACACAGGTGCTGGTAAAGATGTGGGTAAGGAACCTTGCTTGATGGGTTTCTGATGTTCCCTACATCTGCCCCCGTGCACCGGAGCCTGCCCGCCCTTAGTACAGTGTGGCTGTGTGCCAAATGCAGGTACCTCAGTGATGAATTCTGGAACTGACCTGACTGCGGGGACCCAAGGGCACGAGGGGCTCGGGACATCGCAACAGACGGGTGCATGAGACACCGTCATTCCAGCATGTCCTAACTTTTCAGGCTTGACTCAGCAACGGTCTTTGGCCTGATAACTGATGTGGTGTTGTCTCAAAGCCACGTATGGAGAACAAAGCTACACACACACCTACTGCCCTCAATTGCTTTGCTTTGTGAAGATAAACATCTGTTTTATTCCCATGGATCCTAATTCCTTGCTCCCCCGCAGTGCATTGGACACACTCCAGAGAGACGCTCCTCGGGCTGCCCAGGGCTGGATCCCGAACGAGCTGGCTCTGCCCGCAGCAATGCTCACCGCTCCGCGAGTGCAGCAGGGATCAGAACGGCCCTTTTCGCAAGCTGCCAGTAGCTTCCTGGTCTCAGCTCTCTAGCAAGGTCAGGCCAGCAGTCTGCTGCCTGCCACCCACACCCAGAGCTGCACACTCAACCATCCTCCCAGCTCAGGCAGCTCAGAGCGCTCAGGGACACTCAAGGTTACTCTGTTCGCTACCATCTGCCCGGCTCATCCGGGCCTGGGATGAGCTTTTCACGGCTCTGGCTCAGGCCTCTCCGGAGTGCCCTGCTAATGAGCTCAGACCAGCTCAGTCTGTATCTGCTGGGCCCTCTTGTGGGCTCCTGGTTCTAGGGGATGCCCCTGGAAACGATGCAGGAGACTGTAAGTCCCGTTACAATTACCACCGCTATTAACACTCTGCAGACACTGCATAACCGCCCAGGGTAGCACGGGTGACCCACACGGGACGCCACAGCCCTGCTCACAAAGCAGCACTCACAGGCATAGGCGTGCGCAGCACATTTCATTAGGGTGTGCACCCAGAGAATTTTTTTTTTTAAAGGTGAACATTTATTGAATACTCAATCATAATGGACATTATTTTTATTCATCAAACAAACTAAAGAAAATAAAACTTAACTAAACTTAATTTTTTTAAAAGTAACAACTAAACTTTACTTAAAAGAGCGTATCATGCGATTAAATTAAAACGCAAAGCCACTTTTTTTGAGACATTAGGGTGTGCCTGGGCACACCCCCTGTGCACGCCTATGCTCACAGGAAGATGTAAACAAGCATCCAGCCTCCTGCCGGCTAGGTGTGCACCACAGACAGCCCCCATCAAGCACTGCCCACAGCCTTTGGGGCTCAGCCTTCCACGGCACAGTCCCCACCACAGTGTCTCTGCCTCAGGGATGGACGGTTCCCCTGGCCATGCTCTCTGTGTGAAATGCAGCACAGCCCTGGGCCTAGCTGCCTCTGAACTCAAAGCCTGGCTCCAACACCAAGGCCCGCTGTGCTCGTGGCAAGTCGTCTCTGCACAGCCATCTGCCAAGGGAAGCAAACGGGCAGTGGGTGAAACTGCTGCTTGGGGAGACGAGCTGTCCAGCCTTTGCCACCCCCCTCTGCTCCGCTCGGGCCCCTCTCCCTTCCCTCTCTTTCCTCCATCCTCCCCCTCTGCTCACCCCTTCCAGCCAAATTCCTGAGCCCAAATGTGGAAAATTACATTCGAAAAACACTGCTCTAAAATGTTTTTCCTAAAGAAAATGGAGCCTCTTTCCCCGGCATGCCCGATGGTGAAGCCTGGACATGCAAAGGTACCTATTTGAAAGCACTACATTTGGGAGTAAAACATGTCAGTACAGGTGTGTTTCTATACCCTGAAATATGTCAGAGATTTCTTTGCAAAGCTTTGTAGTAAGGGTGAGTCAGCTGGCCTGCTGAATACACCACTGCGTATTATGGAGTACATGATACAGCTCTTCTTGGCTTTACATTTTCTTAAGCAATATATCTAAGCTGATTTTATATTTTAAAAGTCTTCTTAAGCCTTAAAGGGCACAGCCACACTTCCCGGAAGATCTCTGGAGATCGATCTTCCAGCGTTGAATTTAGCAGGTCTGGTAAGGACCCACTAAACTGAACACTGAGGGTACCCTCATTGATCCTGGAACTCCTTGAGAAGTAAGGGAAGTCAATGGGAGAGTTTCTCCCATCAGTCGCCTGCTGCAAGGTACATCGAATTCACAGAGCTGCAGTTGTGTATCTTGCATTGACTTTCTCTGCCTGGATAGACTTGGCCAAGGTGATAATTCCAGATTACTACATGTTTAACACACTGAAACAAAGACATTATTTTAAATTAGTCAATGTGGTTTAGTGTGTTCATAATAAAGTTCATTGTTTTTAGAAGAAGGGAACACTGTGTGAGCTTCATAACAATAGACATGTTTATGAAATTTCACAGTATGTTTTGTTAAAATATGTTTCCAAAGATTTTAGGCATAACAAAGGATTGTATATCTTAGTAAGGTATTGATTTTGGTGGAGCGTTCTCTTTAAACTAGTTCATCAGATTGTCAGAAGTAAAGAAAGGGAAATGCTTTTGTGCAGCTCTCTGGAAGAAAAGGAATGTTGTCCCTTAAAGGGCTGTCTTCAACAGAGGAGTGAATGAGAGTAGGGATGGATGGAAAAGACAGGAAGACTTTGGAAGCAAGTTTTTGGTACTATAGTAATTAAAATTAAAATGTGTATTTTAGATAAAGGTGGTCTTTTGAAGAATTTATTTCAAAAACTGTATGTCTGAAGATGCAAGCATGTAAGCTAATGATGAATACTCAGTTTGTGCATCTAAAAATCTATGCAAGGATTTTTTGGAGATGTGATTTTATAATCTTCAGCAACAAACTAATGAAATATTTAAAGCAAATTTGAACTAAGGTCCTGTAGACATACAACGCACAACTGGTTTTGTCAGTACGTTCAGAAGCTGACAGTTGATATCTCTGGCTTGGCACATGCTTGTTAAATGGCTTCATTACCACTTAATGGCTCTTTCCCAGGCTCAGAGTTATGCTAATAGATCTGGCAAGCTGGAAGGCTTTTTCACTTTTAAGTTAATAGGTCGACTTGGCAGTGGGATGGGGGACCTCACCGGTCTGCAGCAGCCTGCTGTGGGAGCCTCCAGGAAAGGTTAGAATAGGGATAAGGAGAAGGGAAAGGTTGAGGGTATTGCCTCCCCTTGCCTCTTTTACCTGCTGCCCATGGGGGCAAGCGACCCTGCCCTGCCCTACATTGCCCACTGTGCAGGAACCAGGTGAAGGGGTCTGGCTTGTGAGGAACTGCTGGTTGGAGCAGCAGAAATACCTTCCTCAGCCTGAACCAAAAGACAGGACTATGCAACACTTTAAAGACTAACAAGATGGTTTATTAGGTGATGAGCTTTCGTGGGCCAGACCCACTTCCTCAGATCAAATTGTGGAAGAAAATTGGCATGACCATATATACCAAAGGGATACAATCAAAAAAAGTGAACACATATAAAAAGGACAAATCAAATTTCAGAACAGAGGGGGATGGGGGGGAGGTTAATGTCTGTGAGCTAATGATATTAGAGATGATAATTGGGGAAGCTATCTTTGTAATGGGTAAGGTAATTAGCATCTTTGTTGAGGCCCAGTCGTAAAGTGTCTTTGTCATCTGGGCCTCAACAAAGATCCCCCCTCTGTTCTGAAATTTGATTTGTCTTTTTTATATGTAGCCAGACATGAACCCCATCTTGCTTCCCCCTCCCCCCCCTCCCGAGAGCAAGAGAAAGGCAGTCAGCCTTTGATGCCCTGGGAACGCAGGTGTGCTGCCTGTCCCTGACTCTACCCTAAACAGAAACTAGACAGTAAATGGGCTAGCTGATGACCCGGGGCCTCCGACGCCCTGATGGCTAGTACCAGTAACTGACACGCCCGCACTGTCCCAGGAGAGGAATCTTCGCCCATCACATACCAGAGGTGCCCATTGTCTGCATTTTCCCAGGTGTGAATTACGCTTTGCACCCTTCGTGGGAAACTTGGCGTTCAAAGCCATTTTTCCTAATTGGCCACTTGAGACCAGGAAGAAGCCTACGTGACCCAAGGGGTATAAAGAGGGGTTTAGTAGCCCACCCCATTTGAGCTCCAATCATCTATACCTGCTGGCAGGTATTGATTGACTCCCGAGGTCTGTGGGACGCCCAACCTCGCCCTACTTCTTCCCGAGGGATTGAGAGACAGACGCTGGCCATGACAAGTCAGGAACGCAGGGGTGAGAACATAGACCTGCTAGGTGTCTATTTTGCATGCATTGAATAAGAGCTCAGAGAACCAAAAGGGTTTCATGGTACCTGTAAGTGACTTTTGTTTTAAGTGTAATTTCTGTCCTGTCCTTTGTAGTGGCTGTGTTATCTGTAACACAGCAGTAGCATTTAACAGCTAAGTTTACCCTGTAACAATAAAATAGTAACTGTTTAAGCTTCAACCTGACTCCTCCTGTTGCTCTAACAGAACCAGACACAATTAAAGGAACTCCAGCCGGTCATAAGGGACAGATATAGGGAGGGCTTGAGTGTTGGATCGTGTCACTTCCAGGGGACCGATCCGTTGGGGCATCTCTCAGCCTCCCCAGGCTGCCCGCTGCGAAGGGATCGTGTATCCTAGCAGTCAAAATCTGAGGTGTAATAAGCTCTGCCTGTAAACTCTGGGGTGTCTGTCGGCCTGTTGGCTGCCCACCGCGAAGGGATCCCGATCCTAGCGGTAAAGACACAGATGTTAAACTCCTCTGGGCGCCCGTCAGTCTCACCTAGACTGCCCACTGCGACGGGGCCTTGTGTCTCAGCAGTTGAAGACTCGGGTGTAACACACACACATGCACTGCCCTGACCATCAGCTGACAGAATGTGTTCACTTTTTTGATTGTATCCCTTTGGTATATATGGTCATGCCCAATTTTCTTCCACAATTTGATCTGAGGAAGTGGGTCTGGCCCACAAAAGCTCATCACCTAATAAACCATCTTGTTAGTCTTTAAAGTGCTGCATAGTCCTGTCTTTTTTTCAGCAAGATCAGACTAACACGGCTGCATCTCTATTACTCTTCCTCAGCCTGTGCATCTCCTCCAAAGTGCATGTGTAACCCTTCACCTGCTGGAGCCGGCAGCAACCAGGGTCAGGTTCAGTATCCAGGGGCTCCTTTTCTGTGCCTCTCTCTGCTCCCTTGCCCTATCACACTCACAATGGCTGTCCTTAGTTAGCGAGGAACCAGGGTTCAGAGCTGCCTCTGTGTGAGTTCACCTCCCACTCAGGGAAGATGCCACCTTGCTTGCTCCACCATGTGAGCACTTCCTGTCCACCTGCCGTCCCACCGGCTGTGGTGCCACTCCACCAGCCGTCCCGCTGGCATCCTGCCGGCCGCGCTTCCTCTCTGCCGGCCATCCCACCGGCCGCGCTTCCTCTCTGCCGGCCGTCCCGCCGGCCGCGCTTCCTCTCTGCCGGCCGTCCCGGCGGCCGCGCTTCCTCTCCGCTGGCCGTCCCTCCGGTCGTGCTTCCTCTCCGCTGGCTGTCCCTCCGGCCGTGCTGCTTCTCCGCCGGCCGCGCTTCCTCTCTGCTGGCCATCCCTCGGCCGCGCTTCCTCTCTGCCAGCCGTCCCGCCGGCCGCGCTTCCTCTCTGCCGGCCGTCCCGCCGGCCGCGCTTCCTCTCTGCCGGCTGTCCCTTGGCCGCGCTTCCTCTCTGCCGGCCGTCCCTCCAGCCGCGCTTCCTCTCCGCCGGCCGTCCCTCCAGCCGCGCTTCCTCTCCGCCGGCCGTCCCTCCGGCCGCGCTGCTTCTCCGCTGGCCGCGCTTCCTCTCTGCCGGCCATCCCGCCAGACATACTTCCTGTCTGCCGGCCATCCTGTCGGCCGCGCTCCCTCTCTGCCAGCCATCCCACTGGCTATGTTTCCTGTCTGCCAGCCATCCCACCAGCTGCAGTTCCTGCTGGGCGTAGTGCACTGTCCCATCTAGTGAATAAAGAGTCTGCTCTACAGCCTTGGCTAAGAGCCATGTGACTTTTAATTCATGTGGTAGAAGCTCACGCTCTAAGCTCCAGCGGTCCAAGGTTCATTCCTGGCCACTGGCGACCAGGGCCTGTCGGTCTCACAGAGGCACACTTAGCCGCAGGGAGCCTTTCACACAAGCCCAGTTCCCATAGTGGCCAGGTTTTCCGAAACACTCAGCCTGTCAGCTGCACGATGGGTGCTGAGCAGTTGTGATGACCCATCGCTACGGGTCGCCCTGGGACCTGCGCAGTTCAGAAAAGCTGGACCTTATTTATGTGCCCACCTGGGAGTTGAGCTCTTGACAATCTGGCACTGAGAGATTTGCTCGGGGTCCCTCAGGAATCTGTAGCAGGGAAATGAACCTAGAGCTGCAGAGGGCCAGTCCAGAAGCCCAGCCAGGACCGGAGAAAAGGAAAGAGAACAGCCCCTGGCTCCGTCTTGCCCAAGTGCGACTAAGTAAAGCTACAGACTGTTCCCTGTGTTCACAGGCGCCGACTTTCCAAAGCGCTGGGTGTGCTCACCTCCAGCTCTGCCCAGGCACTGGCCCCACCTCTGCCCCCTCCCCCAATGCACTGTGTTCTCACTCCTTCTCCCCCTGCCCCCAAGGCTTTTGCGGCACCCTGTGAAACAGCTGGTTGTGACAGGCACCGGGGGAGGGCAGGCACTGATCCATGGGTCTTGCTGGTGTGCAGGAGACACGGGGGTGGGTGGAAGGGAGTGATAGGGGCCTCCTGGTGGGTCCTCATTTTTCCCTACAGGTGTTCCAGCCCAGGAAGCACCCACGGCGTGAGCCCCGATGCCTATGTGATGGGCAGGATGCTAGTTAGAACGGCTGCTCCATTTCTCAGTTTAATAACAGGATTCTCTGAAAACGGCTGTTTGACCCTCACTGCCACGTTTTGGAACAAAATCGCCAGCAACTGCTCTTACTCCCCGTTTCTTATTTTGTGCACATCCTGCATTAAGATCTGAAAGGGTTCCCCTTTCCCGGTGCTTTGTCTTTGAGATATGTGGGGAAGATGGTTACTTTGCTACCGAGTAGCCGCGGCTCTCTTCACTCGGTACACTTGTATGCACGTAGCTACTTGAGCGATACAACAGCGTGAGAAAAGGATGTTGTTTAAATGCACGCCAGTTGAAATTGTGTATGTTCTAGAAAGGATCATTATGGAGCCGTTACCCAGCGGTGCTGGAGGTGGCGGAGGGCTCAGCGCTGGGCCCTGCGGAGGTCCCTAGGTTAACACTGCTCTGTGCACCCTTCAGCCTGCTTGCATGGTTTGTTTAAAAAAAAGCTCCGGTGTTGCAAGTGGGCCAGCACGGAGCCCTGGTATTTGAAGGTATCCCAGGACCTTGCACACAGGAAGGTCAGGCTAATGAGAAAGGGGCCCCCCCCCGCTCCAGCAGCTGCACTCCAGCCCTGCGCACAGCTAGACTGTAGTTCAGGAGAAACAAAGTGGAGGTGCACAGTCCTGAGCCGTGGCCACAGCGCCATGAAGTCCCAGCCCCCCTGCAATGTGCCTGACACGGACAGTGGGCCCTGCTCGGAACAACTGCAAACCCTTTCTCGTCCCCTGGCTGGAGGGACTGACCAGTGGGACTCAGCCTGAGGGCTGGCTCCTTCCCGTGGCGACAGACTGGGAAGGAATCTGCTTTCAGCCCCTGGCTGCGGATCTCCCTGTGGCACAGCCTAGGCAGCAAACATCGCAGGGGAGACGGCAGACCCTGCCTGTGCGACAAATGGAGGCTACCAGAGAAGCGGTTTGTCGGTATAAAGGGCCGTGGTTGCTCCCCCATGGGACGTGAATGAGCTGTCCTGGATAAGGCTCATTTACAGCAGCATAACGGCCTGCTTAGTGGGGGCTGTACAGGTGATACTAGCCCAGCATAACAATCAGCCCCCTCAGTGACAGCTCCAAAAGCTGCATGGAGGCCAAGCCTGCCCGTAAGAATGGCCATAGGGCATGGGGGGCCATCCAGCCCACTCTCCTGTCTGCCGCCAGTGGCCGGTGCCAGGTGCCCGGAGGGAATGAACAGACCGGGGCAGTTACCAGTGTCTGGCCACCAGAGGCTAGGGACGCGCATCGCATGGGGAGCCACCCCTGCCCACCCAGGCTAATACCCCCATTCCAGGGGCATTCTCAGATTCTTTTTGTGAGCTCACTTCTAGTTTTGGCCTTCACAGGTTTCCCTGGTTGAGGTGAGTTGTGTGAAGACTGGGCAGTGTTAAACCAGGGGGCTGCACCCTGCTGCCTGGGGGAGCAGCTTTTAGTCCCCTTTGTGCCCCAGAGTGAAGGAGAGGCCATGGCGTCTGGGGCAGTGTGTGTGTGTGGGGGGGATACCCGTCCAGCCTGGTGGGGAGTGAAAGGTGACACTGTGGCCCGTTCCTAGCTGTGCTGCAGCCCCGCACACATTGCCATATGTAGTATTCCCTCGGCTGCCGTTAGTCCTATTTACAGACCACTTGAATTCTTGCCTCTTATCAGGTTGTCCAGATTCCTGTCGTGCTGCCTCCAGACACCGCCAGCTGCCCCCTTGCCAGCCCTGTGCAGAGCCCGGGGCGGGTCGTGACGTCTTTGACAGGTGAGGCACAAAGCTCAGAAGAGATTTCTGGCCCCACCCAGCGCAGGCTTTCCTGGCTTCTCCTCCTCCTTACTGCGCCGCAGCAGCAGGCGGCCCCAGGAGCTGAAGCTGCCTCTGGCTGGGCCAGGGTGACCATGGTTGCAGCTCCTTGCGCATAGGCCTGGGCCCATCCCATAGGAGAGGGGCCAGGGAGGTGCCCAGCGCCGGCCTCATCCGTGGCCCCTGCAAACTCCCTGGAGCCCAGGCTTCCCTGCAAGGCCCCTGCAGTTCACCAGGCAACCCCCTGATAAAGTGCAGCCTGGCCTGGGTGTGGTCCATTGCCATGGTAACAGGGCAGCACCTGAGGGTATGTCTAGACTACATGGCTCTGTCGATGGAGCCATGTAGATGAGGTTTCTAGACATAGGGAAATGAAGCGGCGATTTAAATAATCGCCGCTTCATTTACATCAAAATGGCCACCGCGCTGTGCCGATCAGCTGTTTGGCGGCACAGCGGTAGTCTGGATGCTCCACGGTCGCCAAGGGAAGCCCATTCCACGAGGCATAACGGGGTGGTCGACAACGGCTTCCCTTGTCGACCGTGGAGCGTCCAGACTACCGCGCTGTGCCGCCAAACAGCTGATCGCACAGCTGGCAGCTATTTTGATGTAAATGAAGCGGCGATTATTTAAATCGCCACTTCATTTCCCTATGTCTAGAAACCTCATCTACATGGCTCCATCGACAGAGCCATGTAGTCTAGACATACCCTGAGGCACAATTAGCCGCTCTGCCCTACCGATGCGCTACACAGGGCAGCCTCCAGCTCACAGAAACAGCCCAGCCCCCCTCTTCCCCCGCACTGCACACACCAGCCCAGCCTCCCTCTCCTCTCTGTCCCCCCGCACTGCACACACCAGCCCAGCCTCCCTCTCCTCTCAGACCCCAGCACTGCACACACCAGCCCAGCCTCCCTCTCCTCTCTGTCCCCCCGCACTGCACACGCCAGCCCAGCCTCCCTCTCCTCTCTGTCCCCCCGCACTGCACACGCCAGCCCAGCCTCCCTCTCCTCTCTGTCCCCCTGCACTGCACACGCCAGCCCAGCCTCCCTCTCCTCTCAGACCCCAGCACTGCACACGCCAGCCCAGCCTCCCTCTCCTCTCTGTCCCCCTGCACTGCACACACCAGCCCAGCCTCCCTCTCCTCTCAGACCCCAGCACTGCACACGCCAGCCCAGCCTCCCTCTCCTCTCTGTCCCCCTGCACTGCACACGCCAGCCCAGCCTCCCTCTCCTCTCTGTCCCCCCGCACTGCACACGCCAGCCCAGCCTCCCTCTCCTCTCTGTCCCCCAGCACTGCACACGCCAGTGCGCTCACCCTGAGTCTCTTCTCCGGCGCCCTGCTCCAGGGAGCGGCCGCCAAGCGTGGCCAGGCCCCTCAGGAGCAGCACGCGGCAATGACTGCTCCGGGGTGCCATAGCAGAAAGCTGGACGGGGCTTGTGGGAGAAGGGGGCAAGGGAAGCCGGTGTGTGGTGGCATAGAAGGGCCAGGATGCCTAGGCACCAAAGCCGATACACAGAGCTGGGACAAGAAGCTTCACTTTGATGTGACGGAGGTGGGGGACCCAGGGCAGGGCTCAGAGAGGGGTCCTGTGCTCAGGAGGCGGGGTGAGGGCCATGCCCCACTAGCAGCTGAGGAGGAGGCCATATGTAATCCCTCTGGAGATCCCAGCCCATAGAGCAGGGTGGGGACGTGAGGTAAGCGAACGGCCGCTCTGGAGAGAGGATGGCAGCATTTCCAAAACACTCTGTTCTGCTTTTCTGGGGCGACAGCCACAGGCCATTCTCTTGGCAAAAAGCCAACGCTTCTCATGAGAAATTTCGCTTGGACAAAACCCCCTTTTTCGGGTGAAAAACCAGAAACGTTTTTGGGCAGCCTCAGGGACAGGGTAGTGACCCAGCCTGGCTGTGTGGGGCTGCAGACAGCGCGGACTGACAGCTGAGCCAGCATGAACCCCAGGGAGGGTGAGAGAGAGCACCCCACAGGGGGCAGCAGTGGGCTGGCAGATCTGCAGGGAGGGTTTGCCCATGGCGCATGTCAGTGGCTGGCCAGATACCAGGAGATGTCAGGTTTTTGCAGCTCACAGCCCCGTGCACAGGGGGACAAAGCCAGGGCTTCTGCAAGGCACCAAGACGGAAGACAGCCAGAAGCCCATCGTCTTGTCTCTATCCGCGGGGTCACGCGGTTACTGAATTCTTCCCTCAGTCATTGCTGCTGGTGAGCAGTGTGTGTCCCTGGGGCCTGTCTTCGCACACAGCACTACGGCAGCACCCGCACATCAGGGAAGATGCTTCCACAAGGACAGGACCTGCTGCCCCAAGAGGCAGCCGCTGTGTCGGCAGGAGAAGCGCTCCTGTGGACAGATTGCTGTCTGCAAGGGGAGTGAGGTCAGTGTAACTGCATCATTGTGGGCGTGGGGGTATTTCACACCCCGAGCGACACACTTAGATCCCTGTGGGGATACAGAATTTGTCTCCACATTCAATCCAGGATCTGTGCACATGGCCCCTGGGTACGCCTGGATTGGCAGGGCTCTGGCTGTACTGAGACAGGCCTGCAGTGTAGACCTGGCCTTGGTGTGTGAGTTCACACACGTTGTTCCATAAACAAAGAGCACAGCACTGGGACAGAGCCAGCCTTCCCGTTTCCTTCCCCCGGCTAACCTGTGATTCCGGACTTCCTGCCTAAGCTATCGCCTGCAGGTGTGGGTCAGGAAACCCACTTGGAGAGCAGATCTCTCTCTGCATTTTGCAGATCGTGAGGTTGGGGGTTACACGTGGGAGAGCTAAGGACAGTGGGCTTTTGTTTGGGCTGGGAAGGCTGCTGAGGGATGTGTAAATTAGAAAGGGCCACATAGTTTAAGATCCTGAACGCCTCTCTGCTCACACGAGGTTTTGTGAAATGGTCTGGAGGGGGTGACTGACCCACTATGTGCCTTCCAGGGGAGGTGTTAGCAACATCCTGGAGCAGATGGTGATTGTTTGACATTATCTCTGCTATGGTAGGTCTTGGGCTCGCAGAGAAGGTCATATTGGGCTAGCAGCTGCATGACCCAGTGGGTAGAGCTTTGGCTTACAGGGCCAGCGAGTGTAGGCTAGTCCTGGTTCTGTGGATGTGTCTTGTTCAGGTCACTTCCCTTCTGCAGAGTGAGTGGTGGTATTCATGCTCCTCTGAGCGTGCTCTCTGTGAGCTGATCCTGGTTGGTCTGAAACCCTAACGTGTCTGCTTGTAGCGATGGGCATTGGGCTGACGTTTGCAAAGGTGGATGCCAAGCACCTGATCCGGAGAGAGGCAGCACTTGTGAGCCCCCTGGGAGCTGGATTTACAATATGGGAGGCCGGGCTGAGGGTGCTCTGTGCCCCCCTTTCTGTGAGCACAGTGTTAGTGAATAAACATGAAAAGAGTGGAAGGCAGGGCAGAGGGTATGTGCTGCCTGGATGAATGCACACACACGCTGCTTCATACCCTTACAAGTGAAAGGAAATGCTGCATGTTTAAATGGGCATCTTGCAAGCGTTAAGTGCTTCAATGCAGTTATTTGGGGAGCTTCACTCCAGTATAATCATTGCAGCTCCTATTGGCTGGTTTCCTGAGGGTTCCTGGGCCATGAGGAGCCGCCTGGGTAAGTGCCTCATGGCTAGCCTGACCCCCCCCACCTCCTTCCACACCCCATCTCCCTGTCCTAGGTCACGACCCAAACTCTGCTCCCCTCCTCCCTCAGGTCACCACTCCCTGCCCCCCAATTTCCCATCCCTGGTCACAACCTGCTCTTTCACCCACGCTTCCTCTCAGACCCCGCACCCTCTCCCGCGCCCCAAGCTCCCTTCTGCACCCCGCCTTCAGCCCAGACCCCACGCCTCCTCCACAGAAAAGCGCAGCCCTTGACCACTTACCAAAATTCTGGAGTTGCCCCCCCCCATCAGAAAGTATTGCCCACCCCTGCGTTACTCAGCTCTCCCTCGTGCAAACCTGTGATAATCCCAGTGGTACTCTTACCTTGCATGCCCCAATGTCTTACAAATGCGGAATGTGGCTACATTTGGACAGACAGTGCAGGCTCGACATCACTTGCGCATGCGCTGAGCTGTGCCTGAGTACAAGTTTTCCTCTCCGCTTTGCTTCACACTTGGCAAAAGTAAAAAAGGAGCCAAACCTTGGGATAGTTCAGCAGAACCCTCACTCTTTTTAGCTCTGCATTTAACCCTTTGAGGGTAACGTAAAAGCCCTCCTCTTTCAATTCCCTTCTGCTTTGGACACAGAGTCACTGTTGCCATCTGTAAATGTTTGCTTTCCAGTTGGCTTGTATTCTTCACAGTAGCACTCATCACTGAGCCACATTTTTTTGCGTCCCCCTCAAACTTGCCAAATAGACTGTGAGCTTGTGACAACCTCTGTCAAGAAAGCCAGCGAATCAGCTGAAATGGCCAGAGACAGACCTGGGTTCTGAAGTTTTACACTTATGTTGTCAAACTTTTCCAGTGCCGCGGCCTATGAAATACTCATAAGTGCAGTTTCCAGTCGGCTCAATTTCTTGTACAACAATAGTGCCTCCCTTCAGACTCCACCATTTGCCTCAGCATGGCCCACGGCCTTTCAAGCCACATGGCACACCTTGATAGTTCACTACGGTTGTTTTATAGCATTCGGCAGGACAGCCCTGTCTCAGGTTTGACAGCCGGTTTAGAAAAAGGAGGGCTCCTTGTTCCCTGGGGGTAAGATTGTTGCACCAAAGCTGCCGTTGCCTAGGCGATGCTGCAAAAAAGCACATCTTTTCTCATCAGAACTGAGGCACTTTCTGACTTCTGCAAGAATGAAAGCTGCAAGGAGTGAGCGTGCAGCCAGCTAGTGGTTTGATCGGAGCCAGAAGTCCTTCATGCTTTCCAGACGTGCTACCGGCGTTCCTGTATGACAGACCTCTGCCGTTTTGAAGGGCAATGCCATTGGCATCCAACAGAGACTGCACATTCTGGAAGAGCAACTTGCCCGTGTGGATTTCAGTTGGTGCAAACCCGGTGAAACGCTCCTACACGGCTCCAAGGAAACAACAGGTCACTGATCCCAAGGAGCAACATGAGGAGTTCAATCCACGCTCTCAGGCTTTGTCTATACAATGCAAATGTCACCGCTGCAGCAGTGTGCTAGCAGAGAGCAGGGGCAGGCAACCACATCAGATCTGGCCTGCCACCAGCCTGTGGCCCAGAAGGAGCCCTGGGGCAGCCTCCCTGCCTGCCCCGCCCCCACACCCTGCTGTGGGGGCCATGTGTTCTCTGTGCACCACGCACACTGGGGGGCTCAGCGTGCTGTCCACACCCCCAGCACAATCTTGCAGCTCCCATTGGCCAATTTCCTAGGCGCCGCTTGTGGGGCAGGCAGTGTGCAGTGAACTATCCCCGGGCATGCAGCACGCAGCGAGCACATCGCCTCCGCAGCTGTCTGCTTTGCACGGCGCGTGGCGCGTGGTGGCCAGGCACCTGGCACCCATCCCCTCCTGCACCCTAATTCCCTGCCCCCGGTTACCAACCAAACTCTCTGCATCCCCTCCTGCACACCTGTCCCAGGTGACAAGCCCTTCCCAGACCCTGCACCCAAAACCTCTGCCCAGGTCACAACCCCTCCTTCACCCAATCTCCCTCCCAGACCCGCAGCCCCTGCTGCACCTCAGTCTCCTATCCCAAGACTTTCTGCACCCCGCCTCTATCCCAGACCCTGCCCCTCTTCCATCAAGCACAGGAGAGTGCAGCCCTTGACCACTTGCCAAGTTCTTAGAGTGGCCCCCCATCAAAAACTTGTCCGCCCCGCGCTTAGCGGAAACGGACCGGAGCGGCGTGTTCCGGCTCTTGGACGTGCGTCGGTGAGCTCACAGCTGAGCCTGCCTGGAAATGGGGCAGGCTGGGACATCACTACCGAGGCCCAGCCAGCCATCTAGGACAGCTGGCTGGCAGGTGCTGGCAGCAGCCCTAATGCTACAGCCCCGCCACTGGCCTCTTTGTGTCCCAAACACATGGGATGTGTGAATCTTCAGCTCCCCGTCTGGGACCGCTCTGCGCACGGAAGCTCAGGAGACCTGAGGCCCACTCCCACAGTTACGCGGGCTCCTCACCTCCATTGAACTCGGGATCTCAAAGGGAGTGGGTGACAGGCAGGGACTGACGGCGTGTCCTTAGCCCTTGCTAGTCCTGGCCCAGAGTCCCATTGTCACTCGCACGGCGTGAAACGCAGCTCTCACAGGCTGTGTCTACACTGGCAAGTTTTTCCGGAAAATCAGCCGCTTTTCCGGAAAAACTTGCCAGCTGTCTACACTGGCCGCTTGAATTTCCGCAAGAACACTGACGATCTCATGTAAGATTGTCAGTGTTCTTGCAGAAATACTATGCTGCTCCCGTTCAGGCAAAAGTCCTTTTGCGCAAAGCTTTTGCACAAAAGGGCCAGTGTAGACAGCTCAGATTTGTTTTGCGCAAAAAAGCCCCGTTCGCAAAAATGGCGATTGGGGCTTTTTTGCCAAAGCGTGTCTGATTACGGGCGCTTTTCATAAAAGTGCTTTTGCGGAAAAGCGTCGTCTAATCTAAACGCTCTTTCATAAATGCTTTTAACGGAAAAACTTTTCCGTTAAAAGCATTTGCAGAAAATCATGCCAGTCTAGACGTAGCCTGTGTTCAGTGCAACCGTCTCGCACGAGCCCCTCCCAGCAGCAGCCAGCCTGCTGCTACAACACGCTGCTGGCACCTGCCCAGCCCATCCCACGAGCCTGTCCTCACCTGAGCTAAAGAGGACTGAGGGCGCTGCATGGCAGTAGCCTGGCTCTGGCCATCTGCTCTTAAGCCGCAGCTTCAGGGTAATGCAAAGTTAGCGTGCTGGCTGCCCAACATGCGCTATTTTCTGCCACCCCTCGCCTGCGAGAGGCGAAGTGCCGTTGGACTGGTGCCGGATGGTGACTGTCTCGGTGTTTCTGACTGACATGCCTGTGCCCAGCGAGGGTGACACTGACCCCTGACCCCACGGACAAACATTCCAGGTTCCAACCTATTCCTGTCAAGGCTAGAGAATGAGCCCAGATCCAGTGTAGGGCTGCGGTGAGAAAGGGACTTACACCCTGCTGCTCTTCAATCGCAGCTGCGGATGGGCTTGGCATTTTCAGACGATCTCTCCCCTCCACGGCAAACAGCTGCATGTGCCTGGTACTGCCAGAGACCCGCCTGTCTCCATGCTGAGCTCACAGAAAGGGGGGCTCTTTGGGAAAGGACGGGAGCAGAAGGAAGTGGCTGCCAATTGTCAAACGTTTGCAAGTCAAGTCAGGTGACACTGGTCCAGGGATCTATACCTGGCAATTCTACAAGGAAGCACTTGGCTTTTCCCAGAGGCGGGTGTCACATGGATAACACTGCTCTTGGGCAAGGAGGACAGAGCACAGCACCTCCTGTGTGTCTGGGGCAGACTGTGGGGAGTTAATAAAGCAGGCATCTCACCCAGCTGGCTGGGGCGTGTTCCGACATAGGGCAGCAGTATTCCCTTCCGCCTGTAGCAGATAACGCTGGCGAGGGGAAGCAGCCTGCAGCAGAGAGGGAGTGCTGTGTAGACAGGATGTGTGCCCATGCTGATGAGAAGTGGACCAGGCTAGGAATATGACACCCTGGCGGCTGTCTGTCCATTCTGGTCCGGACATGGCACATGGCTACAACTGCTCTGCACTCCTGCCAGCCTGCCCACACCAGGCTGTGGGAAGCATGTTCGGCACAGCGGAGGTTTGCAGAATGTGTCGAGGCGTCGTTCAGACCCCAGGGCCGTAGTCCGGACACTTTGCTCTGGTTTCTTTGCAGAGGATTAGTGGTGTGTTTTAATGATTGTGTTTGTGTCTGACCTCTGAAGGTGACATGACCTCACCTGAATTTATGGCACCACATGATTCTTCTGTTTGCTACCAATGCTCAATTAAATTTCTTCTCCTCTCATGCAACTAAATTGTGATGTTCTAGCAGGTTCTGAGACATCACCTCGGGGAGCGCTGCCAAGTTGTGACGTCACAGTGTGTGTCCCTTATGGAACAATACAGCCCAGGGGACACATGGCGCAGCTGCACAGATTAGGAATTCACTCAGGCATGGCTGATCTGACACTCTGAACAGAGCAGCTGAGCCGTGTGACCAAAATACAGCCTTGTGTGCAAAGCCCAGCCATCCCAAACCCAGCGTTAGCTCAGGGTCGTCACTTGCTATTGATAGGGGCCTCCCAGAAAGTTTAAGGGAGAGAGGGACTTAGAAGCACATCTCCCATGGAAAGTCAGTGGTACATGAACTCCTGAATCCCTTAGGCACGTTTGAAAGTGCCCCCCCACAACGTTCGGGTTTTGCAACAGCGGCTCATTGCCCCAGCACTGGCTGGCTCTCGCGGCCTGCCTCAGCTGCGAGAAGAGGTGGGAGCTAGGTTCCTGGGGAGGCTGGCGGAGGATTGCCTGGCTATTGGAACTCCGGCACAGTCCATCTTCACTTTGCTCCTGCCACGTGCTGCAGACTGTGCATGTCATCCACATGGTACCGTGGGGGCTGGCCATTGGCTCTGATCCAGTCTCCCCACCGGTGCTCCAAGGTGGTATGCCCCAAGCTCACAGCTGGCTTGTTCAGCAGTGTCTCGTGTGGGCCGAATGAATGTTTACACAAAAGATTCTTCAGCCAGCCTAGCTGAGTTGTGCCCAGGTCATAGCCAATGACATCGGGCTAGGTCTTAGATGGAGGCTCTGCAAAGAAAGCCAATGTGCTGGCAAAGTAGGAGAGGTAAGTCAGCAGGTAGGCGCCCCTCTTGCTTCTGCAGAATTAGAAGCCACTGCAGAGAAATATAGCCTAGTGGTTAGAATAGGAAAGGAGGGTCAGAATGCCAGGGTTCTTGTCCCTGACTTGCTCTGTGCTTCAGTTTACTCCTCTGTAAGATGGGTGCAGATATACGAACCTACCTTTCTGGGGCTGGGAAGAATGACTTAATGTTTCTAACATGCTTTGTGATCATCAGATGAAGAGAAAACTGAGATCAGCCTGACAAATGCAGCGCTTGCACTCTTTCAGGCTGATTGTGTGCCAAGACCAAATGCTCCCAGACAATCATGTTCTGAAGCACCAGTGATGTGAGCTCAGGTAATTAGCATAGTCCTTTGCAGTGCTGCCTGTGCCAGCTGCCTGATTCATTGCTGTGCACTGTGGGTCACACCATTCAGCTGATGCCAGCTCGAGCGAAGCTGAAGTCTTTTTGAAAAAGCAGCAGAGCTGGTCTATCAGGAGACCCTGGGAACAGGGCGTCTCATGTGTTTATACCTATTAAATATTTCTGTAATCACTTTGAATGTATTTGTGATGAAGGACTGGAATATGATGCAGTTTGCTATGTGGATGGCATCTGACCACCATGCAAATGATAATATCTCGGTCATAAAAGCCTCCCTCTTCGGGATCCCAATTAGCAAGTCAGGTCGTTTGCCACCATGCAGAGCACAAGCCTGAATCCTGTATTCCCAGCTTTCACTAAAGCAATCTTACCTATGTCTTTCCGTCCATTTTTCTGAAAAAAAACTTCATCTGCATCCACACTGCAATCGTGTTTTTCTAAAAAACATCGAAAGAACAGAGGGGTTCTTCTGACATTGGTAAACCTCATTCTACGAGGAAGAAGCCTTTTCTGAAAGAGCTCTTTCACAACAAGGCGTGTGTGGACAGGGAAGAGGGAGTTCTTTCAAAAGAAGAGGAAAGAGGAAAAAGCACAGGTGCCCTGGTGGCCACTCGTCCATAGCAATCACTGCTTACATGTGAGAGAGCATCCAGGCAGTCTGGATCCTCTCTTTCGAAGAAGCAGATCACTTTGGCAGTGTGGACACTCTCTTTTGGAAGAAGTTTTTTTTGGAAGATCTCTTCTGAAAAGGCTTCTTTCGACAGAAGCCTGCAGTCTAGACGTACCCCCAATGATATGGGTGTAACTGTCCTTCTGCACAAAAAATGGAAAGCCAAAAGCCTTGCCTTGATCTGCTTCCCTTTTTCCTCCAGAGCAAGGCCCTTCGAAATCAGATGGCACTACAGGTTCAAAGCTCTAAACCGGGACTCTCTGGTCCAGCAACATCCGGATGGTGCCGGACCAGAGAGTCCCATTGGAGGGCCTGCAGCAGGGACCCCTGCAAGGCTGGCAGGGCAGAAGGCTTCCTGCAGGGAGCTGCCAGTGGGGCTGCCCAGCGCGTGGCAGCAGGGCTGGGAGACCCAGAGCATGGCTGCTTAGCAGGGCTGGGGGCTGTGGTAGCTGTGTCCCAGCGGGCAGAGAGCCGTGGCGTGCAACCACCCAGCTCCAGCGTGTGGCTGCCCGGCGCGTCCTGGAGCCGCAGTGCCCAGCTGCCCAGCAGTGTCCCTCTAAGCTGCGCGGCAGCCCAGCTTCAGAGGTGATTATTCAGCCGCCCCAGTCAGAGGCTCAGGGCTCTTTGCACTGAGCAGGGCTGATTAGTCACCTGTGAAGCTGCCCTGCACCTTAGAGGGTACCGGAGCCACAGCAGCAGTAGCTGGCTGCCCCAGCGGGTCGGCAGGGCAGAGGGCTGGCAGGAGGTGGGGAGCTAGCCGGGAGGCCAGTGGCTGGGCCAGGGGGACTCGTGGCAGTGAGGGGGGGCCAGAAATGATCTCCCCTGGTCTGGCAAAATCCCTCATCCGGCACCAGTCAGGTCCTGAGGGTGCCTGACCTGCAGTAAGGGAAGGGTTGTGGGGGCAGACTCCAGCGGGGGCCACCTGGCAGCTGCGGGTATGTCCCTCTTCCTTGAGCGTCACTCGCTCCATGTGTAGGCATAGCCGACCTTTCAACCTGACGTCGCTTATTCCTTCGGATTGACAGCAGCAGTCCCGCGGCACCGTAAAGACCAACCGTTTCATCATGGCCTAGAACGTGGCTGCTCGTTAAGGGGCCACCGGACTCCTTGTGGTTTTTGCTGAAGCAGACGAACACGGCTCCCTCTGAGACCTTTGTTTTGAGTGTCTGTCTCTGGATTCCCAGGCCAGAGCCGCTGGTGCCAGGCATTGGCATGGGGCTCGGAGAGTGGGGATGGGCACGACACCACTGAAGATGGCATAGGGGAGGCTGCAGCTCTGGACCAGAGCACATTTGGGCAGGGACGTAAGTGGGACAGACTGTAAAATGTGGCTGAGCAGGGCTCCCTGCCCGTGTCCCCTGCTGCCTGTGCCCCTGCCCATGCCCCCTGCCGCCCGTGTCCCCTGCCACCCGTGCCCCCTGCTTCCCGTGTCCCCTGTCCGTGCCCCCTGCTGCCCATGCCCCCTGCTCATGCCCCCTGCTGCCTGTGCCCCCTGCCCATGCCCCCTGCTTCAGTAGTTCCTCTCTGTGCAAAAGGGCCACACACGCCAGGGGCCTTGTCACAGTTCCTAGCCCTTCTCCTTCACCCCCACAACCTCCTGCCCAGCTCTGAACTTCACTCCCATGGCCTGCCCCACATCCCCCCAGTGCCAGCTCTCTCCCTGCCCCACGCAACACCCATGCAGGGACCTCAGGGCCAAGGAGAAGGCGTATCCCAGAGAGCGATTTACTTGTTACCCCCACCGTGTGGGCGCTTTGACTTGCCCTCGCTACAGGGCCCAGCAGCCGTGGGCTGCTGCTGGGCTCCCCACCCCGGGACCCAGGACCAGGGTGGATTGGACTAGCGATCAGAAAGGGGCAGGCAGGAGCACGACTGCGACAGCTGGAAACGTTAAGCGGCTCCGGGACACACGCAGCCCCCAGCTGCCAGCCCTGGCATTCGGCCCTGACACTCCGACTTTCTCCGCATCGATCAAAGTCAGCAGCCGGCGACTATGAACAGTCGCTCCCAAGCCCTGCCCGGCCACGCCGAGCTACTCGCCCCTCCCAGACTGTTCCCCTCCCCAGGCACGGCCCGTGTTCCAGTTTCCAATGGCCTGGGTCTGTGCCACTGCTCCCTCAGCAAAACGCTAATGCCATGGGTCCCACCCCCAGGCCTGCGCGTGCCCAGACAGCCGCCATGGCCTGGCCCCACCCACTGTCTGCCAAGGCGGGAGGCGAGAAGTGGGAGGCCTATAGCCTCAGTCACGGCACCACCCCAGGAGCTCTGATTGGAGGAGCACCTGCCTCCACCGATTGGTCCAGCCTTGCTCTTCAAGCCAAAAGGAGGCACAGGAAGTTGTCCAAGTAACAAGTTGATTTCCTATTGTGGCCACAGTGAACCCTGCAGCCAAGCCTGTTTCTGGTTCCTACGCTGCTCCTGTCCGTGCTTGAGCCTCACCTCTTCTCCAGTTCCCGGCCCTTGGCTTAGGGCCCTGCCACGTCCACCACCATGGAAAACAGCTCATCTCCCCTGTGAAATCTGGGCCCATCCAGGGGTTCCTACTTGCACAGGGCTCCAGCTGCTGGTCCACTGGGAACGGGGAGGGATGGGGCATCTTCCCCCACAGGGGCTGCTCCTGGGTTGGGCCAGACCCACCTCCCGGATCTCCCCCAGCTGCAGGAAGTTCCACACCCCTAGCTGTCCCCCCCCCCGCCATCCCGGGGTAGGGAGACTGCAGCTGGAGCTGGGAGACGGCTCGTCAGTGCGTGTTAAGCCGCGACATTGGTTTTAGTGTATGATTCGGGGGGCCGGGGTAGGGGCTTGAGCAGAGTCATAGCTGGGGAATCCCGTCATTCTACAGCACCTACCGCAGCTCCTGGGCTGCAGCTGCCGCTGCCGGTAGCTGTGTTTTAGGGGGCCTCCCTGTGGCTGGGCACCTCACATTTCAGTGAGCTGCCTGCAGCGCTTCTGTTTGAAGGGGAAGATCTTTGTTCTTGGCTCTCCGCTCAGCTGTCCCAGATCAGCCCAGTAACGGCGCTGTGCAGAGCCCAGGCCCTGCGCTAGGCACACTGGGAAGGAAGTGTGTGCCCTTGCAGCCTGCACACCGCCTCTTGCTGCCCTTGGCAGCCACCTCATCTGCTACAGCCAGCCCGCCACTGTGACTTGGCTGTTCCACCAAATAGCCTCTTCCTGCTTTCATTGCTGGGCCAGCTCCCTCCCGGAACAAGGGATCTTGGTTACGCAAGTCACTCTGAAACCAGACTTTTGTTTAAGCATTTTCCATGATGTAACATGAGTCTAAAATTATCTTTTCCAGTAGGAAGCATCCCAACTTAGCACGTACAGGCAAACGTTAGAAAAACCCAACAGATGCCTATTATTCTCTCGCCAGGGACTGCCTGCTGGGAAAGTGCATCTACCTGGCACAAGTGACCTTACATGGTGCCAGATTCCAGGGAACTGGGCTTGTTCTTATTCAGAATGATGCAACAAGGTCAGTGCCTTAATGTCAGACCCTGGCAGCAAGTGTTATTAGGGCACATGGTAGGTGAAGGAGCATGCACAGCTGAAGGGGAGTCTATAAGGCAGTGTCCAAACTTTTCACTTCACTCCCTGCCAGACCTCCGCCTGCCCCCCAACCCACCAGGGGCTGTGGCTTAGGGTGGCCATGGGCAGGGGTAAGGGAGCTAAGGCTGGGGCCATAGCTCTGGGATCGGGGATGAGGTGGGGCAGAGACTTGGCCAGGGGCCAAGGCTAGCAGCTGGGGTTCCAGGCAAGGGGCCAGCTGTCAGGGCCAGGAGCAGAGCCCTGGGTGTGGAGTCAGCAGCCAGGGTCGTGGCCAGGAGCAGACCTGAGTGGTGCTCCCTCCTTGAATCCAGGCCCTAGCCACACCCCCAAACGTTCCTTCGCCCCCCCAAGGGGCTGCACCCCACGGTTTGGGGGCCTCTGCTGTACGGACTGTGATTAATCCCACCGGGCCCTGGGAATCAGATTAAAACAGCTACTCCCTGCCCTTTCCGACTGCCCGACATACAGGCTTTCCTGGCTGCACAGTCATGGTGTGATTGTAATCGCTTAGCTATCATGAGACGTTTGATTGGGTCTTGCTCTGGTTCAAGCACCAAGGAATTACGCCTCCCCAGAATGCAGGGGCGCTGGATCAGAGCAGCAAGTCCACAATGGCAGGGGAAGCGCGGCTTCCATCAGAGAGAGCT
This sequence comes from Rafetus swinhoei, assembly GCA_019425775.1. Classification (NCBI taxonomy): domain Eukaryota; kingdom Metazoa; phylum Chordata; order Testudines; family Trionychidae; genus Rafetus; species Rafetus swinhoei. The sequence continues at coordinate 138,270,899 of CM033449.1, forward strand.
GGGAGACCTGTACTCAACAGGTGCCAGGATCTCAGAGACAAAGCTTGTCCCAGAAGCTGGGCTGGCTCCAGCTCACGGAGAGCTGCTGTCCTCAAGCAGAGACTGCATCTCAGTCCTAGGGCTCCCCGAGGGATCGCCCAGGCAACCTCGGTTTGCGGGAGGGTTTCAATGTTGTTCTGTCCTGCTGCAATAGATCCTGCTGCGTGACCAGGCTGTAACTGAGCATTCTCTGCTTTGCTAATACTGCCCTACGCAGCGCCCCGGGGCCAGCCGGGGGATAGGGCCACTGGTGGATGAGTGGTGGATGGGCGCACCCGGCCAGAGGGGCCAGCCGGGGGATAGGGCTGGCCTCTGGAGCCAGTGCTGATACGCATCACACAGAACTTTGGGGGAGCTGATGCCCCAGATTTGGTGGTGCCTACGCCGCTGCATATTTTGTGCATAATGCGAATGTTCCCGTCTGTACCTGTCCCCAGCACAATAATGCACTTCCCAGTCTTGACCACATTACAGAGCAGCCTGTCTAGAGCATGGGTGTGGATCGTTTGGGGCCTGCCAATGGGAGTTTGTCCATCGGGCTTTGGATCAGGCCCATAATGAGTCAGCAGCTAATTCTTACAGCCCAAGATTCTCTAGGTCCATCTCACGTAATCATTTCCCTGCCAGTGCAGGGTATGGTGCACCTCAGCCCCGCTGCTGACTACCGTGGCACAGAACAGGCTACACCTCCCGCTCTGTCTGCTCTCTGGGCATCCACTGAGGAGGGGAGTAACGTACCTAGATTGGAAGCCCTTTGCAGTTTGGACCAGCTTTGATGATGTATCTGTACAGCAGTTAGCATGACAGAGCCTTCCTCCATGCTGCGTGAGCCTGTATGCTACCACAGTACAGATCATAAGTCAGAATAGTAAGTACTTGCTTTGTTTCCCTCCACAGGTCTGAACCCTGCAGATTACACATCCTTATCAGCAATAAGCATAAGGAAACCAAGAGTATGTCAGAACATTGTTAGTTCTGCTGCTCCATCCAGCAGGAAAAAGAGTTCCTGCTGAATACTACCAAATACAATTGCTTTTATATTTCTCAGGGCGTGTTCATATTACGCAGTTTTGAGCGACAAGGCTGTGTCGACCCAGCCCAGCCCTGCCCTGCCCTATTGCTAAAAGTTGGCGCATAGGAATGCCAACAAGATACTTCCACCCCCCACCCGCAGCAAAACCTCGTCCTTCACGGGGGAGAGCGGTGAGCACTGTAAACAACAGGGCTACGTCTAGACTGGCATGATTTTCCGCAAATGCTTTTAACGGAAAAGTTTTTCTGTTAAAAGCATTTGCGGAAAAGAGCGTCTAGATTGGCACGGATGCTTTTGCGCAAAAAGTGCTTTTGCGGAAAAGCATCCATGCCAATCTAGACACGGTTTTGCGCAAGAAAGCCCCGATCACCATTTTCGCCATCGGGGCATTTTTGCGCAAAACAGTCCTCCCCTGTCTACACTGGCCCTCTTGCGCAAATATATTTGCGCAAGAGGTCTTATCCCTGAGCAGAAGAATCATAGTATTTGCGCAAGAATCTTACATTAGATCGTCAGTGTTCTTGCGCAAATTCAAGCGGCCAGTGTAGACAGCTGGCAAGTTTTTCCACAAAAGCGGCCACTTTTGCGGAAAAACTTGCCAGTCTAGACGCAGCCCAGAAGTTTTGTCAAGCAAGTGCAAGTGTAGACACAGCCGTGTTAGTAGAAGATGCTCAGCCCTGGCCTCAGCAGAGTTTAGCCTGCTGAAGGGGTGGGAGGCAGTGGCTGGACCTGGTGCATAAAGCATTTATGCTGGTAATTCAGTGCTCTGGGGTTCTTGTTAGGAGCTGGAAGAAAGCTTGTTAAAACTGAAGTGTGACTGTGCCTTGCCCCTGCTGCTGCACGCCGAAAGCAAGGCCTGCCCGAGTCTGCCCATAGACAAGCAGAGTGTGGGTGAGGAGTTTGTTGTGTGGCCAGAGGTCTGTGCGTGTGTGGTTGGCATATGAGGTGGGGAGAAGAGAAAAAAACTGAAGACGCTGGGAAACGGACACACAGCTGGAGGAGCAACTGAGATCCCAGCGTCTGACCCTGGAGAAATCTGGGGAGCTATTCCTAGGTCGGGGTGCAGGCTGGAAAGAGCACACTTGGTGCTGTCCCACTCCTCCTGCATTCAGGGCTTTGGGCCTTTTCTGCAACAAAACAAAACGGCTGCAAATGATATGTGGCTGGTGTTTCTGTTCCCAACTGGATTGTCCCCACGGCCTTTGGACTAGGCGCTCGGGTCAGAAAGGGGCAGCGTTATATAAGCTGCCTTGATGGTTTACACGACTCAACCTTGAACCCTGTTCCTGACATCCCACCATGGCAGGTCCACCTTACACAACCCAACAGGCCCTTCTCTGTGCAGTGCGATGAGCTGCCCTTCTAGTCTGGGTCAGACTGGCCAGAGTCTATTGGGTGCTCAGCTCCCCTGGCGCTCACTGATGCCTGGTGGGGTGCAGGGAGGCTAATTTTCTATTGATCTGAATGAGAGCTGAGCTCTTTGGACGTCTGGCCCTAGCACCACACTGAACTAGCGCTGTCCTTGGAACAGGGGAGCCGTGGTAAGAGGAGTTAGCCAATGCATTGCGTAGTCTGTGGGGCTTGGGGAGATTGCTTGCTTGTGTGTTTGCACTGCAGGGCATGACGTGCAGCTGGCTGATAGGGAATGCTCTGAACCCCGGTTCCCTTTCCTAGAGGCGCTGACATTCCTGCAGACCGAGCTGTCCCACCCCTCCTGCCCCTTCCGAGGTGCTTACTGGCTTTCAAAGCAGCTTGCTGAGAGCAGGCCTTTTGGAAATCTCTTCTGCCTATGCCTGTCAGGCAGAGGCACGGGCTGGATTCCTGCTCTCCAGAATCACTGGACTCACCTCAGGGGCACACGCCTGCCTGTTTCTTCTGCACACCCCCGTGCAGCACAGCACTTAGGCACGCACTTCACGTGCTTGACTGTGGACATCCACAGGGCTTGGGTGTGCACTGAAGTGTGGGCTGCTTCCAGAACTCGGTTCAACTGTGAGCTGTTGCTTTACACTCCCAGGGGATTTCCTGGCCCTGGTTGCTCCCAAGGCCGGCATGCAATCTGGGGGTCTAGCTGCACTCAGTCTGTAGCCAGTCAGCCTACTGCCCGGGAGATGGGGGGGAGTTGTGCCTCGCTGCCCCTGGAGCAGCCCTGTTTGTCTCTCTCTGGTTTGGCATTCTGGGGGGGGGTCACGGCTCAGAAACAGAGCAGCGCTGCCTTCACTCTCCCAGCAGCATCGCTGAGAGTTTGACCTCATTGCTGTGTGTGCGCGTAGGACCTCACTGCTGTGTGTCTGCGTAGGACCTCACTGCTGTGTGCGCGTAGGACCTCACTGCTGTGTGTCTGCGTAGGACCTCACTGCTGTGTGCGCGTAGGACCTCACTGCTGTGTGTGCGCGCAAGACCTCACTGCTGTGTGCGCGTAGGACCTCACTGCTGTGTGTGCACATAGGACCTCACTGCTGTGTGTCCGTAGGACCTCACTGCTGTGTGTGCGCGTAGGACCTCACTGCTGTGTGTGCGCGTAGGACCTCACTGCTGTGTGCACGTAGGACCTCACTGCTGTGTGTCTGCGTAGCACCTCACTGCTGTGTGCGCGTAGGACCTCACTGCTGTGTGTCTGCGTAGGACCTCACTGCTGTGTGCCGCGTAGGACCTCACTGCTGTGTGCTTTGCTTACCAGGTGGGGTTTGCAGCAGTGGGGCTGGCAGAGCCCCTCTCCGAGGAGATGAAGTCTTTTGTCCACAGAGAAGGTCCGGTACCTCCTCTTTACCTGCTGCCTGCCCAGGGGGTCCTTGGGCAGGCCAGGTTCTCACAGTGCATCTGACACGGGCCTCACTTTTACGCATGTGTTTCAAATTTTCCTCCAGCCACTTGCGGGGGTCAGGCAGGATTTCCCCCTCAGGACCCCCGCTGCATTGTAGCATTTGAGGATTTGTTTTTCCCTCCTTCCTCTGGAGCCTGCAGGACAGCCAGGCTGGAGAGAGGACTCTGGACAGGGGGCAGGGCGTGGAGATGGCACTCAGCCCTCTCTCTGGGAGGTGCGTGGCTGGCTCTGGCTCTGGCTCACATGCTCAGGGCCTGAGGGATCACTGCCTGTGGGGTCAGGAGGGAATTTCCCCAGCTCGGATGGGCAGTGACCCTGCCTGGGAGGGTTGCCTTGCTCTGCAGTGTGTGGGCACCAGTTGCTCGCCAGCCTCCACGCTGTATAGCTCACTGACCTGCTAACCCCGGTCCCCTTTCAGTCTGTAGTGTGCTGGGCTGTAACGGTCCCCTTTCAGTCGCGGGTGTAGTGTGCTGGGGCTGTAACCCCGGTCCCCTTTCAGTCGCGGGTGTAGTGTGCTGGGGCTGTAACCCCGGTCCCCTTTCAGTCGCGGGTGTAGTGTGCTGGGGCTGTAACCCCGGTCCCCTTTCAGTCGCGGGTGTAGTGTGCTGGGGCTGTAACCCCGGTCCCCTTTCAGTCGGGGGTGTAGTGTGCTGGGGCTGTAACCCCGGTCCCCTTTCAGTCGCGGGTGTAGTGTGCTGGGGCCGGGTGTGGTTGGTTGCCAGTCACGTACAGCTGTCAGACCGTGATCTGACGGTTCCTCCTGGATTGCACTGTGGGACGCTAGGGCTGTCCCGTGCAGGCCCCTTGCTGGGCACCCAGCACCTGATTTGCATGTGAAGTGGGTGCTCTGCTCAGTGCTGTGCAGGCACAAATCTGAGATGGGGGAGAGGGGCCAGGGGGTGGCCCCAGGCACTGAGCGCGCCTCCTGCAAGCCTCTAAGTGTGCGTGTACTGCCCCCCCCCCGTAACCCTGACGACGGGACTGCTTGCTGCAGCAGCATTGCTCACACTGTTCAGGGGTTGCAGGGCCGAGCTCCGGAGCCAAAAGGTCCCCTATGTGGCCCCAAAGGTTACAGGTTCTGCTCCGTGGGGAGGTGAGAACAGACCTGCTAAAAGCTGAGCTGAGCAGAGCCATAACCTGGGCTGCCTCAGGCAGCAAAGCAGGGCTGGCCCTGGAGCTGGTAGGGTCTGTCTAGGAGGCCTGGCTGAAGGGGAATGCCCCTGCCCTGAGCCTGGGGATTATGCAAGTTCCTGTTCTGGGGGGATCTCCCCATCGGATCTGAGCAGCTCTTTCTTGTCTCCTCTCCAAGCACCGTCTCCCAGCTAGGACAGGCAATTAGCAATTAGGCGGGGCTGGGATCCCCTTGCCTGCCTGAGGGGGGCGTGTGTATTGCTGACAATGGGAACATTGCCAGGCAAGTGCAAGTGCATTGCATATTGGCCCCAAGGGTGGTGTGACCCTGGGGGACTCTTTTCTGCAGGTGAGAAAGGAAGGTGGGGATCCCAGGGCCTAAGGCTGCCTCTACCCTCATTCAAAGAAACAGCATTTTAGACTGTCTGTCCTAATACACATCTAAACTGCTTCTCCGCCCTGGTCTCTCCGTTTCCCTCACATCTGCCTGGGCCTTGGCTGAGCAGGTCTCCTCCTTACCAGGCAGTCTGGCAGTGCAGGAGAGTTTGGAGACCCAGCAAAGCCCTTGCGACACACTTCTATAACTCACCCAGGTTGTCTGCAGACCCCCAGGTCCTGTGCAGCATTACTAGGACTGCAGAACAGAGCCCTGCGTATCTGCCACCCACGAGGGGCGTGGAGTTCCAGCTCTCTGGGGCAGAATCCATGTGCCTCGCGGCCCAAGCGCCAAGCTACGAACTGACCCCAAGTGCCTTCTCCTGCTTCTGAAAATCAGGAGGCTGCCAAGTCATGAGAGAAAGATCTGGGCTGGTTCTGTTCCAAAGTGGTGCCTTTGTTACACAGGAACTGGGTCAGACCCAAAGCCCATCCAGCCCAGTGTCCTGCCTGCCCACAGTGGCCAGTGCCAGGTGCCCCAGAGGGAGTGAACAGAACAGGAAACCATCCTACGATCCTTCCCCTGTCGCCCATTCCCAGTGTCTGGCAGACAGAGACCAGGGACACCAGCCCTGCCCACCCTGGCCAATGGCCACTGATGGATCCAGCCTCCATGAACTGATCTAGGTCTTTTTTGAACCCTGTTGTTGTCTTGACCTGCACAACATCCTCTGGCAAGGGCATTGTGTGAGAAAATACTTCCTTGTGTTTTGTTTTAATTTCCTATTAATTTCATTTGGTGTCTTATAAGGCAACATATCTTATTGCCTCAGTATAAATCCATGGCACGCCCGCATCTTGAATACTGCATGCAGATGCGGTTGCCTCTTTGGAAAAAAAAAAAAAAAAAAAAAAAAAGCTTGGCAGTGGAAAAGGTTCAGCAAAGGGGTCTCCAGCCCTGTGTTACTGATTCCTGACATTTGGTTTGTTTTTGTGACTGCGCTGCACACGGAGTGGATGGTTTCAGAGAACGACCCACAATGACGCCAAGACCCTTCTCTCGAGTGGTAGCAGCTAATTCAGTCCCCGTACCGTTGGGGGTCTGTTTGCCAATGGGCATTACGCTGCATTTAGCAGCATTCAAATTCACCTGCCATTTTGTTGCCCAGTCACCAGTTTTGTGAGGTCCTTTTGAAGCTCTTGACACTCTGCTTTGCACTTGGCTACCCTGAGCAGTTTAGTAGCATCTGCAAATGTAACCCAGGGCTGGGCATGGATGGGCCCTTGCTCTGTCCCCCAGGGCTGGGCAGGCGCTGGCCTCAGGCTGTAAACCCCCTGCCTTTACAATGCACACATGGAGAAGCTTGCCAACCCTCCCCCGCCAATCTCTGGCCTTCCTCAGAAGGGGGGTTGTGTGGGAATGAGGGCCTCTCGATCCACTTCGTTTCAGCTCAGGGGATGGCATTTATACTGTTGTTCTGGCAGGGGTCCCCTGTCAGAGTCAGGGCCCTGCTGTGCTGCGAGCTGTACGAGCAAAGGTCCCTGCCCATAGAGTTCCTGCTCTAAGGAGCTCCTGGACCTGCTGAGGTGGGGGGCGGGCGAGGGGCGGCGGAGATTCCCGCTGGCCTTCTGGAGCTCATGGCACTGAAGATGAATTACCAAGTGGTTCTAGACTAGAGCACCCAGATTCTTCCAGCGCTCCCTGAGTCACTGCCTGTGGCAGCAGGGGCTGGCCCTTGGGGGAGAGAGCGGGGGGAGGCTTGTTCTCCTCCCACAGCCTCACTGCTCCTGCCAGCCAGTCTCACTGTGATGCATGCCGCCAGACTTGTCCCTCTGTTTGCCTTTGGCAGGACCACTGCCTGAGACCGCTGGGCCTTTAGCTCCCTATTGACTTTGAGTTCACTCCCAGGCTTCTTTCTCTGGCATTTCCTGGCTGAGCATGTCTGACTGCAGGCCAAACAAAACAAGAGTTGGTTGGATGCAATGTTCTTACTGAGCTCTGAACTCTGACCGGCAAGATCCGAACCTTTTGTTCCCAGAGCGCTGGATGCTGGGGGAGGGACTGGCTGGGTCTGCACCAGCCTGTGTTTCATTTTATTCTGATAGCCCCACAACCACCTGGTCGTGCCCCTTTTGGCCTTGCATTCAACATGCAGGTGCTTTGATTGAGTAGCCTAGTGAAGGACACGGGGGATTCGGACCCTAGGTCCTGACAAAGGCCCTGTCTGCAGCAGTGTTCCCTGTAAGCTGAGCAGTTGGGCAGCCGCCCAGGAGGGATTCGGGTGCCGCCCAGCTGATGAGCAGAGCATCCACAGCCAGCAGCATTTCTACTAGTGATGCACATCTGCACATGCCTCGGTGCACAACACAAAATGTATTCCACATCTGGATGGAAAAAACGAGAGGGAACATTGGTCTGCAGTAGGGTGCTGTGCAGCTGTAGCAGTGTAGCTGTGTGGGTGCAGCTCCGCAGTGTGATGCAGGCGACAGGGAGGGAAGGGTTTGGGGGCCTCCCCAGCCGGGGTAGCTAGGCTGACAGAAGCGTTCTTCTGTTGACTCGGCTGTATATTTGCTGGGCGGGAAGGTCAGCATAGCTACTACGGGGGGGGGTTGTCCCACCCCTGAGTGACACACTGGCGACCTACACTTGCAGAGCACAGCAGGCCTAAGGCCAAGCAGGTGCAGATTGTGTCTCTAGGTGACAGGCGGGAGCCAAGGTTCAGGGGATCCTGGTCCTGAGAATGCTGCTGGGCAGCCATCAAGCCCTTCCTGCCCTGTGGCAGGACTAAGCCCCCGGTGAGATCCTTCCAGCCCCTTGGACAGCCAGGGGAGTGTTGCCACAGACTTTGGCAGGCCCAGGGGTTTGCCCTGGGGGCGATGCATAGTAAAGTCCCTGGCTCTGGTTCGTGGGATGAAGCTGCATTTAAACTCCTCTCCTCAGGCAAGACCATTGAGCAGCTCAGCCGCCCCTCTTGGTACGGTGCACACTTGTGAGCGAGCGTGCTGGCACGGGGGGCGTGGAGGTGCACGGCCGTGCCAAAGCCCAGTGTCTGGGATACCTGGGAGAGGAGTGCTCATCAATAGCAGGCTTCCCATTTCCCTGGTGTGCAACGCACTGGGTCTGCCTGCTGTGAACCGCGCAAGGTCTTGCAGCTCCAAGGCCACAGTGAATCTTCATTGCTCTAGCTCTGTGCGATTAGCCACTGGGCCAACAGGACCCATGCCCAGGGGCCCTGGCCAATTGGGGGGCCCGTGGGGAATGGGGGTCCCCATACCTCAGCCAGCTCCGCCCACCCCAGTGCTCCTGCTGCGGAATGGGGTCTGGGCTCCGTGGCTGGCCCAGCCACCATCCTGGGCGGGGGGGGAAGTCCCTATGCCCTGCTCCTGGCAGGAGTGCAGGGTGCGGGACGCAGGGGGGACTTAAGCTGAAGGGGTGGGGAGGGGGCCCCACGTGCTCTGGTTGCACTGACTGTTGGGGAATGGCCAGAGGGACCCGATAGCTTGGGCGCAGGAACCGCAGTACGGCTCATTCTGGCGCCCGACGCTAGCTTTAATCCCGGCAAACAATCCCGTCATGATGGGTGCGAGCGGTTCAAATCAGATTTCCATCCAAAGCTCGAACCCCCCGCACACCCAAACCGATGGGTTTGGAGCACTTCACTTCACTGGTGCCAGAAGGGCGGCTCTGACCTGCCGCCCCGGGTCCTGGCCTCCGCAGTCTTTGGTGGGGCTGGATCTGGAGTTTGGGTTTGGGTCCGTCCCCAGCCTCACAGAACAGCTCTTCTCCCCATCGTCCCACCGCCAGCTGCAGGCAATACCGCGGAGAAGAGAGCCCCCACCTCCCCAAGTGCAAGCCAGAAAGCTGCAGTGAGTGTGGGTGAACCATGCCGGGGTCACCCAGGAGGCTACACAAGTGCTCCAAGAGTAGCTAAATATAGCGCTTGCCTCAGGCTAACAGCACAGGTAACACGTCTCGCCAGCCTTTTGCCCACGCCATCACTGTAGTCACTGTGCTGCATCGGAGAGTGGCTGTGCAGCGCTTTGGGGTGAAGGGGGGCCTGCTACTGGAGGGGAAATGGGGCTGTCTGAGGCTGCAAACCAGCTCCCCTGGGTTTGGCGGGCAAAGTATGAGTAGCAGTGAGGCTTGCACAGACTTTCATCACATGGCCAAGCCCATGTCGGATTGGCCGACTGACTCGGTTACCAGTGTAGGATTGCTAGAAGCCTGCTCATGCAGAGTCAGTTTCACTGCAGACCTGTCTCTAGCTGCATTACACCACTCTAGCAAGACTTAGCTCTTCCAGGAGCTCAGGACCATACTGGGGGGAGGGACCAAGATATGGGGCAGCCCTGTGTCTGGTCCAAGCCACGGTCAGAGCTGGGACTAGCACTCTGGCCCTCTGAGTCCCAGCATAGTGCTCTAGCCACTAGAACACACAGCCGCTCACATAACAGCCACAAGCAATATGAACTGTTAGCATTCAGCCACCTAGTTTCTGCGGGGCTCTCAGCAAGGTGGGTAAGCGCTACTACCCTTATGCCAGATGGGGAGCTGAGACACAGAGCATGGCATGCCGGAAGCATCCCAGCAGCTACATTTAGCCCCTGGAAAATCACAGGAACAGCCCTGTGATCCACAATGCCTAGGGCTGCCAGGGGGCCAGGTTTGAACCGGACAGTCCGGTATTTGAGCTTTCTGTCCAGGAAACAAATTGGCTGCATCTAGACTGGCAACTTGCCAGCTGTCTACACTGGCCGCTTGAATTTGCGCAAGAACACTGACGATCTAATGTAAGATTGTCAGTGTTCTTGCCCAAATACAATGACACTCCCGCTTAGGGCTAAAGCCCTCTTGCGCAAATGCTTTTGCGCAAGAGGCCAGTGTAGACAACCCAGAACCGTTTTGCGCAAAAAGCCCCGATGGCTAAAATGGCGATCAGGGCTTTCTTGCGCAAAACCGCGTCTAGATTGGCACGGATGCTTTTGCGCAAAAGCATCTATGCCAATCTAGACGCTCTTTTCCGCAAATACTTTTAACGGAAAAACTTTTCCGTTAAAAGCATTTGCGGAAAATCATGCCAGTCTAGACGTAGCCATTGAGAAAATACCAGACATAGAAATGTCCAGTATTTTCTAATTAAGTTTTATTATTATCATGAGTATCAGTACATAGTTGTGTACTGCCTGGCTGGTAGACACACTCACACTGCGTGAACGTGTGTACAGCCAGGCAGTACACAACTACGCAGTAGAGAGGAGGGGGGCGGGGCCGGGGCCAGAGCGGGATGGACTCCCTGGGGCCAGACTCACCTATGCGCCCCGCCGGGACCATGCGTGGGACGGGCAGCGCCCCAGAATCTGTGTGAGCCCGGGCCAGCCCCGCTCCCCGCTGGCCGGTTCCCCACCCTCCTGCTCCCCCCCCAGCCAGTCCCGCTCCCCGCCGGCCGGTTCCTCCCGCTTCCCCAGCCAGCCCCGCTCATCGGTGGCCGGTTCCCCCCTTCCCGCTCCAGGGTTGTGTTATGGGATCTTGAGTTTCATAGAATCATAGAATACTAGGACTGGAAGGGACCTCGAAAGGTCATCAAGTCCAGTCCCCTGCCCCCATGGCAGGACCAAATACTGTCTAGACCATCCCTAATAGACATTTATCTAATCTACTCTTAAATATCTCCAGAGATGGGGATTCCACAACCTCCCTGGGCAATTTATTCCAGTGTTTGACTACCCTGACAGTTAGGAACTTTTTCCTAATGTCCAAACTAAACCTCCCTTGTTGCAATTTAAGCCCATTGCTTCTTGTTCTATCCTCAGAGGCCAAGATGAACAAGTTTTCTCCCTCCTCCTTATGACACCCTTTTAGATACCTGAAAACAGCTATTATGTCCCCCCTCAGTCTTCTCTTTTCTAAACTAAACAAACCCAATTCTTTCAGCCTTCCTTCATAGGTCATGTTCTCTAGACCTTTAATCATTCTTGTTGCTCTTCTCTGGACCCTCTCCAATTTCTCCACATCTTTCTTGAAATGCGGTGCCCAGAACTGGACACAATACTCCAACTGAGGCCTAACCAGCGCAGAGTAGAGCGGAAGAATGACTTCTCGTGTCTTGCTCACAACACACCTGTTAATGCATCCCAGAATCGTGTTTGCTTTTTTGCAACAGCATCACACTGCTGATTCATATTCAGCTTGTGGTCCACTTTAACCCCTAGATCCCTTTCTGCCGTATGCCTTCCTAGACAGTCGCTTCCCATTCTGTATGTGTGAAACTGATTGTTCCTTCCTAAGTGGAGCACTTTGCATTTGTCTTTATTAAACTTCATCCTGTTTACCTCAGACCATTTCTCCAATTTGTCCAGATCATTTTGAATTATGACCCCATCCTCCAGAGCAGTCGCAACCCCTCCCAGCTTAGTATCATCTGCACACTTAATAAGCGTACTTTCTATGCCAATATCTAAATCGTTGATGAAAATATTGAACAGAACCGGTCCCAAAACAGACCTCATGGAACCCCACTTGTTATACCTTTCCAGCAGGATTGTGAACCATTAATGACTACTCTCTGAGTATGGTTATCCAGCCAGTTATGCACCCACCTTATAGTAGCCCCATCTAAGTTGTATTTGCCTAGTTTATTGATAAGAATATCATGTGAGACCGTATCAAACGCCTTACTAAATCTAGGTATGCCACATCTACCGCTTCTCCCTTATCCACAAGACTCGTTATCCTATCAAAGAAAGCTATCAGATTGGTTTGACATGATTTATTCTTTACAAATCCATGCTGGCTGTTCCCTATCACCTTGCCACCTTCCAAGTGTTTACAGATGATTTCCTTAATTACTTGCTCCATTATCTTCCTGGCACAGAAGTTAAACTAACTGGTCTGTAGTTTCCTGGGTTGTTCTTATTTCCTTTTATAAAGGGGCACTATATTTGCCCTTTTCCAGTCTTCTGGAATCTTTCCTGTCTCCCATGATTTTCCAAAGATGATAGCTAGAGGCTCAGATACCTCCTCTATCAGCTCCTTGAGTATTCTAGGATGCATTTCATCAGGCCCTGGTGACTTGCAGGCATCTAACTTTTCTAGGTGTTTTTAACTTGTTCTTTTTTATTTTATCTTCTAAACCTACCTCCTCCCACTAGCATTCACTATGTTAGTCATTCCTTCAGACTTCTCGTGAAGACCAAACAAAGAAGTCATTAAGCATCTCTGCCATTTCCAAGTTTCCTGTTACTGTTTCTCCCTCCTCAGTGACCAGTGGGCCTACCCTGTCCTTGGTCTTCCTCTTGCTTCTAAGGTATTTATAAAAAGTCTTCTTGTTTCCCTTTATTCCCGTAGCTAGTTTGAGCTCATTTTGTGCCTTTGCCTTTCTAATCTTGCCCCTGCATTCCTGTGTTGTTTGCCTATATTCATCCTTTGTAATTTGTCCTACTTTCCATTTTTTTATAGGACTCCTTTTTTATTTTTAGATCATGCAAGATCTCATGGTTAAGCCAAGGGGGTCTTTTGCCATATTTTCTATCTTTCCGACGCAGTGGAATAGCTTGCTTTTGGGCCCTTAACAATGTCCCTTTGAAAAAACTGCCAACTCTCCTCAGTTGTTTGTCTGCAGCTCACTCCTCATCCCTCTTGGTCCCCAGCAATGTATCTACCAAATAGCCAGCTGGCATTTAATAATGGAGGTAGGCATGTGCTGCAATGCAAGCCTTTGGTATCTGTACTCTAAAAGAAATATGGAACTATGATTACATTTGGAAATATTTCCAAAAACATTAGAAATATACTATGGCTTCCTCTTGATTTCTTTGCATTTGATCTCAGAACTTCTCTAGCAGTAAGAGACATCTAGGCCTGCTCCTATCAGTACTATCCTTTCAACTGAGAGAGAATGCTTGTGACATTGTCATTTACTTCTTCTGGAGTCAGGATTCCCTCCTGCCAATGGCTGGGTGTGCGACCAGACGTTCATTAAAAACAAACATCCACTGAAGGAGTGCAGCTTTTTATCCCTGAATGTTCAAAGCTCTAATGTTGTCAAAAGTCACCATTGGCAGCTGCCAAGCTAGACTGGGCTAGCCCTGAATGGGTGTCCGTGGAAGGGGAAGGGGACAAGACCAAATGCTGTGTGAGAGGTAGCCACATCTCAGATCTTGCATTCCTGGAGTATGAGCACTGGAGAAGTCCAACGATGCCAGTTGTGCTAGATGCCTCTAAAAGAATGCTTCTTCTGGGAGCACTAAGATCCCTAGTTGACGTGCAGACTGGGTCAGAACTGTGGTCCATCTCGTTTCTGGCATTCACCAGCAACAGATACTTCATAGGAAGGTGCAAGAAAGCGTCTTACTATTAAGATTTTATACTCTTCAAGTGGGTTCTCTCTCTGACGATGTGTTGTACAGCCCCTGCAATAATGGGGCTTCAAGGCAGTTCTGTCAGTTACATAACCACCCCAAGAGTGTTTCTGTTAGCTACTGTAACATTAATGAGGAAAAACGTTTGCTCAGAACCCTGCAATGAGCTGTCTGGGGGAGGGATTGCTGCACCCATGTGATGTTCACTCCAGAGTTAGTCACTGGTGGTGTGGGGGGAGAGGACATGTGATGATTAGATCTACCATACAGAATGACTCTTCTCTCCCTCTTCACCCCCATCACCCAAACATCTAGTCAGGCCACTCTTGGGACTTCACAGCCCAAACATTTTCCTTGCAATTAAAAGGCAATTGGTTGGTTTGTCCCCTTTTATTTATATTTAGACTTATTATAAACACTTATGTTTGAAATATACTTTGTTAAACAAAAATGATTAGGGGTTTGGAACAGGCCCCATATGAAGAGAGATTAAAAAGATTGGGACTTTTCAACCTAGAAAAGAGGCGACTAAGGGGGGTGGGAGGGGAATAGTCTAGAGGTCTATAAAATCATGACTGGTGTAGAAAAAGTGAATAAGGAAAAGTTATTTACTTGTTCCCAAAACATAAGAACTAGGGGTCACCAAATGAAATTAATAGGTAGCAGGTTTAAAACAAACAAAATGAAGTTTTTCTTCATGCAGCGCACAGTCAACCTGTGGAACTCCTTGCCAGAGGATGTTGTGAAGACCAGGACCTTCATAGGGTTTAAAAAAGAACTAGATAAATTAATGGAGGTTAGGACCATCAATGGCTATTAACCAGGATGGGCTGGAATCTTAGAATCATAGAATACTAGAAGTGAAAGGGACCTTGAGAGGTCATTGAGTCCAGTCCCCTGCCTCATGGCAAGACCAAGCACCATCTCTAGATCATCCCTGATAGATGTCTGTCTAACCTTCTCTTAAATATCTCCAGAGATAGAGATTCCATAACCTCCCTAGGCAATTCATTCCAGTTTTTACCCATCCTGACAGTTAGGAAGTTTTTCCTAATGTCTAACCTAAACCTCCCTTGCTGCAGTTTAAGCCCGTTGCTTCTTGTCCTTTCCTCAGAAGCCAAGGAGAACACTTTTTCTCCCTTCCTCCTTGTAACACTTTTTTAGGTACTTGAAAACCGCTATCATATCCCCTTTCAGTCTTCTCTTTTCTAAACTAAACAAGCCCAATTCTTTCAGTCTTCCCTCATAGCTCATGTTTTCTAGACCTTTAATCATTCTTGTTGCTCTTCTCGGGACCTTCTCCAGTTTCTCCACATCTTTCTTGAAATGTGGTGCCCAGAACTGAAGACAATACTCCCAACTGAGGCCTAATCAGCGCAGAGTAGAGCGGAAGAATGACTTCTTATGTCTTGCTCACAACACTCCTTTTAATGCATCTCAGAATCATGTTTGCTTTTTTTGCAACAGTGTTACACTATTGACTCATATTTAGCTTGTGGTCCACTATGACCCTTAGATCCCTTTCTGCCATACTCCTTCCTAGACAGCCACTTCCCATTCTGTATGTGTGACACGGATTGTTCCTTCCTAAGTGGAGCACTTTGCATTTGTCCTTATTAAACGTCATCCTATTTACCTCAGACCATTTCTCCAGTTTGTCCAGATCATTTTGAATTATGACCCTATCCTCCAAAGCACTTGCAACCCCTCCCAGCTTAGAATCATCTGGGATAGCTCAGTGGTTTGAGCATTGGCCTGCTAAACCCAGGGTTGTGAGCCCAGCCCTTGAGGGGGCCATTTAGGGATCTGGGCAAATCTGACAGGGATGGCAGGTGGTCCTGCCCTGAAGGCAGGGGACTGGACTTGATGACCTCTCAAGGTCCCTTCCAGTTCTATGAGATAGGTATATCTCCATATATTATATTATCTATAAACTTAATAAGTGTACTCTCAATGCCAATATCTAAATCGTTGACGAAGATATTGAACAGAGCCGGTCCCAAAACAGACGCCGGCAGAACCCCACTTGTTATGCCCTTCCAGCAGGATCGTGAACCGTTAATAACTACTAATTAGGGAATGGTGTCCCTGGCCTCTGTTTGTCAGAGGCTGGAAATGGGTGACAGGGGAGGGATCATTTGGTGATTCCCTGTTGTGTTCCCTCCCTCTGGGGCACCCGGCATTGGCCACTGTCGGCAGACAGGATACTGGGCTAGATGGGCCTTTGGTCTGATCCAGTCTGGCTGTTCTCATGTAAACCTAAGTGACAACCTCAGTCTGTTTCCAATCCATGCCAGTTAACATGTCAGTACTCTTTGCTGTGTATAGCTCTGAGCGTGTCTCACCTCATTCCTACCCCACCCCAACTAGCTCTGGGCTGTGTGCTCATCTCATAGTAGTGTAAATTAGGAATAATTCCATTTGAAGTCAACTGATATACACCAGTTTCACACCAGTGTGAAATCAGAATCAGCCCCTATTTCTCTAATTCTCTCAATAAAAAATAAAAAGAACTTACAAACAAAACACCTTGAGAAAGCCTGTCCAAAGTATTCATAACAATTTGCCCAAATTTCTCCTGATCCGTGCATTGACCTGCAAAGTGTTTCATATGTCTCTGAAGAGAGAGTTTGTGGCTTTGCAGCAGCTGAAAAGACATTAGCACTGACTAGATTATTCCATCGTGCTGGGTCAGATGTGAATGTTTAAATGTACTGGGCTATCGTATTGCATTTTCCAGCTTTATCTGTGATGGGGTCCTCTCCTTTGCCTCCCAGGCAAATAACTGCTCCAGGAATTCACATGTGATGTGGCGCAGATGCACCTGAACTTCATGGAATAGAGAGGAATGAGGTGTCAAGAATGAATTGTTTGCTTGCATACTGACACAGAACTAGCATCTTTTTCAGAAAATGACGCTCCGCTTCTGGGTAGTATTGGCCACAGTTAATAGGACAATGCTGTGGTTGCCAGAAAGGAGTTTGAAGATGGGCATCTAAATTATCTTATTTCAATTGGATCCAAACCAAACCTAAGTTTGTTGAAGGGTACAAAAGTGGGGGGGAAGGGGACAGTTAATGAGCTGTGATTGCTTTAAAACAAACGATGTATAAAATGGTTTTTTGGAGTAAGAATTCACTCATCTCTTGTTTCAGCAACTATGACATGGGATCTGCAGGTGCTTTGGTAAATAGATCAAATGGTTTTCTCGTTCTTTTTAGCTTTCATAAGTATATTTAAATACTTAAAATCCTGAAATACTAAGCTCTGACTACACAAGAGCATGGTATAAATTGTAGCAGGTATCAATTCAGCAACAACTACACTGTAGGGCTGCGTCTAGACTGGCATGATTTTCCGCAAATGCTTTTAACGGAAAAGTTTTTCCGTTAAAAGCATTTGGGGAAAAGAGCGTTTAGATTGGCACGGGTGCCTTTGCGCAAAAAGTGCTTTTGCAAAAGCATCCGTGGCCAGTCTAGACGCTGATTTGAAGAAAGCCCCGATGGCCATTTTCGCCATCGGCTTTCTTGCAAAAACAGTCCTCCCCTGTCTACACTGGCCCTCTTGGCGCAAATACATTTGCGCAAGAGGGCTTATCCCCTGACCGGGAGCATCATAGATTTTTAGAAGAACACTGACAATCTTACATTAGATCGTCAGTGTTCTTGCGCAAATTCAAGCGGCCAGTGTAGACAGCTGGCAAGTTTTTACGCAAAAGCAGCCACTTTTGCGCAAAAACTTGCCAGTCTAGATGCACCCTAGGTGTAGGGACACTCTTCCCATTTTCAACACTGGTGAAAACATAGCATGGAGCTTTCCCAAGCTGGCTTTTATGCCCAAAGTTAATTAATTGCTAAAGCTGATCCCTAGGGTAAAGCAAATGTGTGTAGCTCTGAACAAACGTTTGGAGTGCCCAAACTAGTGATTACTCATGTGGTAACTACCTTGAAATAATTACTAAACAATTAACAAAGGCTAAAAGATATCCCCTTGGCCTAGAAGCACATTTAGCTTCTACTCCCCCAATACTGTGCTGTCTCTCCAGGGCAACCCACCTGTCACAGCACATTTGACTCTTCTCCTCCTCTTTGTAACCAGCTACTGCTTCATTGCTCCTTTATATCCCATCATTTAGTTAAGATTGTCTGTTTATTGAGTGCAAATGGTTTAAGACAGAGGCTTTCCTGTGTCCACAGCAGGCTTGGAAAGCGAGCTCCCCCTCTTGAGAAGTGTGCAGGGGCAGTGTTTGGTGGCTCAGGTAACAAAGGGCAAGGGCCAGAGAGGCAAGCCGAGCCAAGCCCTGGCCACATTCATTGCCAAAGGTGAAGCGGCAGGGCCAGAGGCGAAATGCTGGGGAGAAGCCAGATGAGCGGCCCAGGGATAAGGTAGGGCTGGCAGGTGACTGCGCTGCAAGCCATAACCCCGAGCAGGGGTGGGTCTGTTCCAGTGCCTGCTCTTGGGGGTCTGTCTTTCCCCTGGGTGCTCCTCGCTGGAGGAACTCCCTGCAGATCTGCATGGCTCCTCCCTCCCGTTATCGCAGGTCGCCAAGCCCTGGGCTGGAGGGGGCTCATTCTTCTCCAAGCCCTTGGCTGCGGGAGGCGAGGACAAGCCGGAGGGATCACACTGTTTGCTGGGCAGCGGGGATGCTTTGGCCCCTGGCTGGCGGAGGGCTGTGCTTGTGGGGACTATCCCCCTCTGAGGCCTGGCCAGGGGTGTGTGCTTGAGGGGGCTATCCCCCTCTGAGGCCTGGCGGGGGGGTGTGCTGGGGGCTATCCTCTGAGGCCTGGCGGTGTGTGCTGGGGCTATCCTCTGAGGCCTGGCGGTGTGTGCTGGGGGCTATCCTCTGAGGCCTGGCGGGAGGGGTGTGCTGGGGCTATCCTCTGAGGCCTGGCGGGGCGTGGGGGGGCTATCCTCTGAGGCCTGGCGGGGTGTGTGCTTGAGGGGCTATCCTCTGAGGCCTGGCGGGGTGTGCTGGGGGGCTATCCTCTGAGGCCTGGCGGGTGTGTGCTGGGGCTATCCCCACTGAGGCCTGGCGGGGTGTGTGTTGGGTCTATCCTCTGAGGCCTGGCGGTGTGTGTGCTGGGGCTATCCTCTGAGGCCTGGCGGGGGGGTATGCTTGGGGGCTATCCCCTCTGAGGCCTGGCGGGGTGTGTGTGCTGGGGGCTATCCTCCTGAGGCCTGGCGGGGTGTGCTGGGGGCTATCCTCTGAGGCCTGGCGGGATGTGTGTGCTGGGGCTATCCTCTGAGGCCTGGCGGGGTGTGTGTGCTGGGGCTATCCCCTCTGAGGCCTGGCGGGGTGTGCTTGGGGGTATCCTCTGAGGCCTGGCGGGGTGTGCTTGGGGGCTATCCTCTGAGGCCTGGCGGGGATGTGTGTGCTGGGGGCTATCCCCTCTGAGGCCTGGCGGGGTGTGTGTGCTGGGGCTATCCTCTGAGGCCTGGCGGGGGTGTGCTTGGGGTTATCCCCTCTGAGGCCTGGCGGTGTGTGTGCTTGGGGGTTATCCCCCTCTGAGGCCTGGCGGGGGGGGTGTGTGCTTGGGGGGTATCCCCCACTGAGGCCTGGCGGGGGGAGGGGCTGCCCCATTCCCTGTCGCTCAGGGCTGTGCTCACGTGGCGAGGTGCTGCAGCTTCACGCAAGAACCCCTCTCCCATTGGCTGAGGGGCCGGGCTCAGCGCGCTCCCATTGACTGACGGGCCGCACTCGGCGCGCTCCCATTGGCTAGATTCCGTGCCCGGATCTCGCGGGCCGGGCCAGTCGCCGCGGTCTTGCCCCTGCCCCTCAGTGGCCCGGCTCCGCCCCCCCCGCCAGCCTCGTTCGGCAGCCGCGGCCGGTGGCCGCCAGGAGCTGCCCCGGGAGCCGGGCTGAGCGCGCCGCGGGCCAGGTAGGGAGCGGGCGGGGTCCGTCCCAGCCCCCCAGCGGCTGCCGCGGCCGGGAACTGCCGGGCCCGGAGAGTGTCCGCCCGGGCCGGGGTCCCGCGCTCCTGCCCCGGCTGCCGGCTCGGCGTGAGGGGCCGGGCGCGCGGGCGCGCGGCTGGGGACCGTTGCCGGCGGCCGTTAACGGCCGGAACGCCCTGGCCCAGCTCGTTGCCGCGAGCCCGAGGCGCGCAGCGAGCCCTTGGGGAAGGCGGCGGGGGCCCGGCGGGAGGCTTACCCCGCTGCGAAGCCGTGCGCCTGGCCGGGGCCCCGGGCAGATCCAGCGATATCGGCAGGGGCGGGTGACTCGCTGGTTCCCTCGCGGGCGCTGCGGCGGGGAGACAGGCGGCGAGGGCGGACGTTTGAGCCCCCCGTTTTCCTGCGTTTCCTCTTGCCTGTGCTGTAGGCTGTGAGCGGGTTCATTTCGTGGGCTGCTGCTTGCCAGGCATCTGAAAGGCCGCCGGAGTGCCATTGCATGCCCGGTCTTTGCGGCTTTCACCTTGTTCCTGTCCCTGCGTGGAGTCACTGTTCCTGAGGAGAAGTCTGGTAATCTGTTGAGGGCTCCTGGCTCTTTCCTGCAGTGGTTTGTAGCTTCTCACGCTCACTCGAGTCATCATTGTTCCCAAATGGCACAAGTGATCTTCAGAAAAGACAGAAGTGTTGCAGGGCAAGTTGCCGGTGTGAACAGAGTGTTGGCACAAAGTGTTGGAGGCTGAAATATTTCGTCTGCAGAAGAGCCAACAAACCCCAACTACATTGTAGTGTAGACAAAGCCTAAAAGTCACAAACTTTTGTGGTGAAACCTGCCATTTGGCAACAGAATAGAGCGCACACACTAGGGATGTAAGTGACTAGTCAACAATCCAATAAACAAAAACCCTCAACTAGTCCTTTACCTCTCCTTGCTGCCTCTATCAGGAGCTGGTGCTGGGGGGAGCTGGCTTAAAAGCCAGTTCCCTCCAGCACCCATGGTGGGCAGGGGAGACAGTAGGCTAGTGGGGACCGGGTGTGAGCCAGGAACCAGCTGATTCCCGGCTTGTGCCCAGTCCCAGAGCCTACCCTCTCAATCCATTTAAAAATCAGAAGCACAGCAGGGGGGACCCAGCATGAGCTAGTTCAGACAGCTGATTCCTGGCTCCTGTTGGGTCTCCCCCACTGTGATTTAGCATTTTAAATGTATTAAGAGCCTGTCCTGGGCCCTGAGCTAACCCCTCTGTGGCTCCCCTGCTTATTGACTAATCGACTAGTTGATGGAAAATCCATCAACTAGACAGTTGATTAAACTAAATTTAACATCGCTAGCGCACACTGGGATTTTTGTGATTGGGGGCACAAAAAAATCCTCCATTTTTTTTCTGAGCCAATGTAAACTCTATTTGTTTTGTCAACTGAACCGGCTTCTGCCAATATCCCCCCAATGCCTGCCCTGATGGCTCTGCTAAGCTTTGATCTCTGCTGCTCTTTCAAAGCTCCGGGAAGTGTCTGACAGTTTGAGTGAGCTGCTCCCTTTGGTGAACAAACAAAGAGCAAGCAAATCATTTACTGCTCCTGTTCTGCCCTGCACTAGGAACACAGCAGCAAGCAGGCTGCTGCTGCTGGGGAAGAAGTACAGGCTGCTGTGCTGCTCTGACATTCCTCAGCATGGAGAGTTCACAAAGCTACTCATGATGCCTTTCCCGGCAGCTGAAGAGGCTGTCGGAGAACTGAGGGGGAATCCCAAGCTGCACAGGGATCAGCTCTGCCTTCCCACAACACGTCAGTGTGGAATACATACCAGCAGTTCACACTGTCAATGATGATGCCCCCAGTGTGGCCATGGTCTGTCGACAGAGGGAGCAAGTGTGAACACCCTCTGGTGAGTTTTGTTTTGTTGACTTTTGGGTGTCAACATAAGTTTTGTTGACAAAACTTGGTAGTGTAGACACAGCCTCAGTGATACAGCTGCAGCCATGTTCTTAAAAATGAACACTGCAGCCATGTTCTTAAAAAGTGGTGTAGTGTAGACAAAGCCTAAAGTAGTAAATTCTCTTTCACAGAAGTGATATCCCCACAGTCATTCTTCAGACTTGGAGACTCTAACCTGCATGCTGCTTCTGTTTTTTAAAATGGTTTCTCTTAGACAGTTCAGAAAAAGTTTCAAAAAAGTGCTCCAGGGCTTCTTGGCAGCAAAGCCAAAGTGGTGGCAGCAGGCAATGTGTAGGTTCTTTGGTGCCTGGGAGTAAAGAGTACTTCCTGCATTTTCAGCATGGTCCCCTCCACTGCAGCAGTTCAAGGTTGACATTTCCTGGCAGCAATGTCGATATTGTGGACATATCCTGCCTTATACCCTTCTTACATTTCTTCAAGAAAGGAAGCACTGTAAGGGGGTGTAGGCTTAACAGCCTCATCTCTTCATTTATTGAAAGGACCCATTTAGATTGTAAGCTCTTCAGGGCAGGAATGGGGTCTCGCTGTGTCCATGCTGGCCACTGTACATAATGGGGTCCTGATTGCAGGATCTCCAGGCTCTACTACAACTACAGTACACAAATATAAATAAATGGCTTATTTATTGCTTCATATTACTTTGTTCCCTCTTCTGAGAGTTTAGGATTGTTTTCCTGTGCATCAGTTGTTCATTGATAATGGTAGGATTTTTAGCTTTATTGGACACTTAGTCTCTGTCATGATGTGCTTGGAGTGCATCACATTCCATTATGAGCCTCATTTTGCTGGTGTCATGTTACGCTGTTCCTAGAATGGTTTTTGCCAATTTTCTTTGAAAGGAGTGGCATGCATTGCACCATTGCTCGCCTACAGGCCATTGACTAACAACATGGTAGGGCCAGACTCTCAGATGAGCTTTATTTATATTTGTGTTGCTGTAATGCCTGGAGTTCCTGAGATCAGGACCCCATTCTTTGCTAAATAGTCCCTTCCAATATATGAAGAGATCTTAAAGCCAGTGAAGGATTTGTGGCTAACTCTATATACTAGCCACATCCATGAGAGAGGTGTGATAGGACCCAAGCCCTTGAGACGGGATTTGAGAACGTCTGTTCTCCTCTTGTTCCAGGCTGTGTGGTAGTTCCAGCTGCCCAAGAGAGTCCTAGGCAATCTTCCCTTTTCCTAAGAGTGTGAGAAGAAAAAGTACTAGAATTTCTCAAGAGACCTTGAGTATACATCCACTGGACTTCAAGGCCTTGTTGACGTTCTGGATGTTTTGCTGGCATAATAGTACTGGCAGAGCCTCTTACTCTAGGTCAGTGGTGCACAATCACGGGGGCCACCGAATTTGGTTGAGGAAAAAAAAAAAAGGAAGTGACCCCTTTAATTGTCAGGCTGCTCTCCTGCCCACTCCGCCACCCCCACCGTGTGTATGTCGGGCGCTGAACCAGGAAGCCAGGAAAAGCGGCTGGCTGGATCCAAGCGCTGCGACCCCCAGGAAGACAGCCACGACCCCCTGACCCCTGGGTTGTGTACCGCTGCTCTAGGAGTACCTCCCTGAAGGACATTAGCGAAGCTGACACAAGCAATCTTTTGTCAGCATAGCTTCATTTACACAAGGGCTGTTGTCAACATAGCTGCACAGAATGGCTACAAATTAATGTGTTTTTGTAAATAAAAATTGGATTTTTAAATTTTTTACATAATCAAAACATTATTTTTTTTCATTTGAAAACAAGTTGCAATTAAATCTTTTCACAAACATTCTATACCTATACTTACAATCTCATAAAAAATAATTCTTTGGTCTGCTGAGAAACATGTGCAAAGACAGACATAGGCTGGATAGGATTGTTTTTGTTCTGTGCTTACATAGTGGTGAACCTGGCCTAAGCTCAGCAGAGTTAGTTAAGACATTGTCTAAAGAAAGATAGTGAAACAATATATAGGAAAGGCCAGAGGCAACATAGAAAGGAACATTGGAGTGGACTGGAAAGGAAAAGGGAAGACACTATTCAGCACACACAGCTTCCTGTACCCCCCCTTCTCCCCCCCCCACTTTTGCTACAGAAAAACCATCATGGCTTCTAGGTGTAAGGGAGACCCTCTCTGGGAATATTTTTGAAGAAACTTGTTCCCTGGGTAAAAAAAGGAAAATGTGTCAAGAGTAAGCCATAGAAGAAGATGACACAGGGCTTAGCCGCAAGAATGAAACATCATAAGGAAAACTGCTTATTGGGTGAAAATGACATGGATATGTCTGAAGAACAATGTGGATCAACTTTGCAATACAAGACATGTTGCCTCTATGCCTTTTAGTATAAGTGTGATTTAACAAGTAAATTCCCAAGCAGTTTATGCTGAGTTTTGCTAGGGGAAAAAAAAAGTTTAACTAATTAAATAAGCCACAAGGATAGGCTAATTAGGTTTAGAATCTATCACCCAAGTATACTATATTGAAAGCTGCAGTAAGAGAAATCTAGAGTTGCCACTGAGTGTCACTTTCTTATTTTATATTACATAACACATGCCTCTTATTTTAGAATATAATGGTCACGCCATAAGTCTATATGCTATTTTACTTCAGCATAACTCACCTGTCCCAAAAGAACCCCATTCTATACTTGTTTTCAATGGGACTTACCCCAAAATTAAGTGCACTCTAAGCACGGGCAGTCTTAGCTCTTTTGGTAACTTGGAATCAAATCTACATCAAAAGGGCAGTGGGAGTGGGGAAGATGAGAGCTAGTTGTAGAAGTGTTGAGGACACAATACATTCAGTGTCCTTAAGATTGGTCTATTAGAGGTAATAAAATTTGAAAATTAAAAAAAAGTTTTAGGACAGCCATCGGCCAGTAACTCAGGAGACAGCTGCAATTGCAAGTGTGAAACAATTTCCTAAATTAATAGTTTTTAGATAAAAATTAAGTTTACACAAAGTATACCCTCTGCAAAATACTGTACTAAGCTGTAAATTAACATGTTTTAGTGATCAGATTTGCCCTCTTGTTTGAAGAAATATGTTAAGTATTAGTGGGAAACTTGATTTAAATCAGGCCACCTTGTAGCTGTGTCTACCCAAGAGCTTTGGCTGGGTGTGTGGTTTTGCTTGGTTTTGGCTTTTTTTTCCTCCATATTCCTCACCGGCATAGGTATGCCATCAAAACTTGGTTGTATATGCCTGGTCCAAAAGAAGATAGCTAATTACCAAGTGGCACTATCATAACACTTTCTCACTCAGAACAAGCTGTCCCCTCTTCCAGTCCTAACAGACTGCATATAATATACCAGTTAAATTGTCTTCAGGTTGTTTATTGCTTTCAAGAGGCTTACTAATGTTTGATGCTGAATTAGTCTGTGCAGATAGCTAGCAGAAGAACCCACTGGTGAACAAACCATATTTTTGGATCTGTACCAATATAATCAGAAGCTGTTGACAAACATAGATATAAACAATTTTGTTCTCATGTTTGCTTATGCTCCATAAAAGATGGGGTGGGAAAAGGGAATCTGTATTTGCTGAGGAAAGGATGAAACTGGCAGGACAATATAGTTTTGAAACTGTTGGGATGGTGTTGAAAACTGGGCAAAAGAGCTTCAAACTTGTCTTTTTAAAAAAGGAGGCATGAAGTTGCCAGTTTCCCTTTAAACACACTTTTTCTGCTTTCTTGTAGCTGAACATTTCCTACATGTTCCAGAGCTGCATTTGTGGGCATCTTTCCAATGACAGCTATTCACTAAATTGCTTTTAGAGATCCAGCTGTTTTAAAACTGGAGGCAGTTCATTAACCTTTTCTGAAAGTCTCTGACTTATATGAAAACCTTCCACATTCCTTTTAGGTTGTTCAGCAGAGTTCCACCCAGGATTCTTGGTGCCTAAGGTCAAGCCAGAGCAAAAATTCACATCTGAGTTATAAAATTATAATTGAAAATTACAGTTGGTTCTGTAGATCTGGCCTTGTGACTTTAAATGGCCTAAATAGGGTGCATCAAGGTTTGACTTCTAAATGCCCTTACGCTGAATGTCCCAAAACAGCTTTTTGATGCTGTTTTATTTAGTAAAAAGAGATTCTAGCCTCCATTTTCCAGCTATTGCCAGGGACATTGAGGCCACAATTATTAGTTTATTCAAATACTTGAGCAGTGTTAATATAATAAGCATGACCCTGTGATGTGTCTGAGACTGGTTCAGGTGACAGGCAGTTGTGAATATTTTAGGCTGTATCGTTTTGCAGGATAAAATAACATATACAAATAGCAGCTTTGTGTGAGTAGAGGCTTGGCAAGACCATGTACAGCTGGGCAGAGGAGAGAACACACAGATGGTTTAATGCTGTTTCGTGATACTTGGGACACTTCTATGCCCTCTGGATGCCTGTCAGGAGGCCCCCTCACCCTCTTTCTGTAAGGACTTGGAGCATAGCTCTTGGCCTGGGTATTGTCATTGTCAGTTACTAAGGTAACTATCAGAAGGGGGGGGGGAGAAGAGGAGGAGTGCTGGGAGAGCCGGCTTAAAAGCCAATTTCTCCCAGCTCCAGGTCCATGGGACCCTTGTACATTTCAAAGTGGAAGTGCCCCATGGAGCCTGGGGTTAGTGGGGGACGCAGAGTGGTTTCAATCTTTGAAATGTACAAGAGCCCCTGCTGGGGCTTTTGTACATTTCGGTGCAGCACTTCCACCTTTGAAATGTAGGAACATCCCGGAGGGCTCTTGCTACATTTCAAAGCAGAAGTGCCTTTATCGAATAGTCGATGGAAATTCCATTTACTATTCAATTAGTTGATTGATCTAATTTTAACATCCCTAATGCTGCAGTCTCATTTAGAGAGTGGCCCATAGATTTCGATTGGGAGGGACGAGAGATGACAATAAAATATTTTTATTTTTTAAGGAAAAGTTTTTAGTTTTAAATTACATGTTAAATAAAATCAGTGGGCAGTTGTGCTTTTTTTCAGGCATTGGAGAACAATCACTTTGTCTCTGGCAAGTTGGACTCTGGCCCTGTGTGTGCCATTCAACTCTAGGCAATAGGCTGTTAGTGCACAATTGTTCCCTGTTCTGATATTTACAGGGAAGAGCCTCTGAGTGTGCCCTGTGTAATGATGCAGATACAGCTGCAGTACTGAGATCTTTGTGCTATTGAGGGGGAGGGGCGAGAAGGAGGGTGGTTGCTACTGTTTATAGTACGTGGGGGTTACCTTCCCAAATGCCCTGTCACATGCGTGCCACTGTCTGGGAGAGAGGGCCATTAAAGATCACCAGCCTCCTGGTAGAGTATTCTGTGTGTGTGCCTAAATGTTGCCTCCCCCCACCACTGATGTTGCTACCTACGCAGGGGGGGTTTGCTGCACAGGCAGAAGATCACGGGAGGGGAAGGGCTCTAGTGGATGTTGGCAGGAGGGGGCTGAGCAGAAATTCCTGCTGTGATTGTAGGAGGCCCTACCCATGTGGGAGGGGTGCGCTCTGGATTCCTGGCAGAAGGCCCCCTTACTCCCCAAATGCTTTTTGCTTGGTGGGGTGGTATCAACAAGCCCTTGTTTTTGAATGGTGGATAAGGGGCTTGTAGCCACTGGTTTTCAGGCTGGTTGGGGCTTCCTTGGGTTCCCCATGGCCTGTTCTAGAAGGAAGAAGTCTGTAGTGTACTTGCTTCCATGCAGAAGACTATGTGGGGCCAGCCTTCATGAGCAGGGTGCTACCTAGCATGGGGGCTGAGGTGACCCAGCATTCCTGGATTGAGGGAGGTGGCATTAATTTGGGGTTTGGTGTTCATTCACCAGGGCCCCTGGCCCTGGGCACTGGCAAGCACAAAACCAGCAAGCAGGAGACTGCGCAAGTGGGGAGTGGCTTGGGTGGAGGAGGCTCTGGGCAGCAGTGTGTGTTTGTTTTTTTTATATCATGTTTAGCTTGCCAAAGGTCCCTTTGGTTTTAATTGAACCTAATTGCCTGTTAAGTCTATACTGTGGAGCTGCATGGATCCTGCTGGGTCTTCTAGCCTTTCTTGTGGACTGGGCTAGAATATTCCCCGGCTACGCTGCTCAGTCAGTCCCTTGCCAAAGTGTCACGGCTCGTCCCATTTAAAATGAGTATTTATAGCCAAGGTGATGATGGATAAATGAATGTGTATAAAGTAACATTGGGTGGGACAGGAATGCTTGAGCAACATCTGATTTACTGTCGGGAGCTCATGAGAGAGTGTATCAGACCTTAGTATCACATTCATATTCTCATTTGGCCAGTGCCTCAAGAACAGTAGATCTAGCTCTAATTGAGTATCATGTCGTGTAAGGCATTCATCTCAAACCCCAGTGTTCATCAGAACGTTGGCTGCTCCAAATCAGGCCAGAAGAGGCTGAGGAGGGAAGTATGAAGTTTGGGGGATGACACCAATGTTTGTCATTTCTTATGACAACTCCTCAAATTACCATAAAATGTAGTGTCTGCGGTTCTGCTGTGGTTCTTTCCTCCCCGCCCCAAGGTCATGTTGCTGATGACATATGCAGTTCCTGTTTCTACTTTTAGAGGAAGCTACATTTACCCAATGAAGTAGACTTTGCTGGGGGAGCAAACCGACAGCCGAAATACATTTAATTGTATTTAAGTTGGTGAAATTGCTGACATTTGACACTAATGTCCAATCTTCATTTAACAGTAATATAGCAAAGCCATTAAAGGGGTGGGTTGAGGGAGTAAAGCACTAAATTTAGGTTTAGTATTTTGCAACCTGTCAACTGCAATATAAAAACCCAGCTTACTCTTCTTTCTCTGTATGCTTTACTTTTAACCTTTGTCATTGGTGATAACCCATTATTGTGAGGGGGAGAAGGGCAAGGAATACTCCAGAATAAAACTATTCAGCTGCTGGCTGTGTAGCAAACATTCCAGTGAAGAGAGAATGTCACAGCATATTAAGTTTTTTATTGCTTGCTTATGCTACGTTTCAGGTCATACAATTATGCAAGGAAAACTGATCTTTTTCCCGCTCCTTCTTTCAGAATACTGGACTACTTTCTTCCTAAACCAGCAATGGCCGTGGACATAGCCATGCAGCTGTATCTGTGTTCTCCACCCTTGAGAAGAGAGAGATTTACTTGTAAAATAGCTCCAAAGCCAAACAAACCATTGCGCCCCTGCATTCAGAACAACAAGGCTGAGTTGAGTGAACCTGGAGAGGCAGCTACATCTCTCCGGGGAAATCGGGTGAAAAAAAGGGTTTCCTTTGCCGACAGCAGAGGCTTGGCTCTGACAATGGTTAAAGTATTCTCAGAGTTTGATGACCCATTAGATATTCCATTCAACATCACAGAATTAATAGACAATATTGTGGGTCTGACAACGGTAGAGAGGGACACCTTTGTCTTGGATTTCATACAGCCTTCTGCAGACTATTTGGACTTAAGAAATCGCCTTCAGACGGATTTTGTCTGCCTGGAAAACTGCATGCTGAAGGATAAAGCTATTGTGGGCACAGTGAAGGTTAAGAATCTTGCTTTTGAGAAGATTGTGAGAATAAGGATGACATTTGACACTTGGAAAAGCTTCACAGATTATCCGTGCCAGTACGTCAAGGACACTTACGCAGGATCAGACAAGGACACGTTTTCCTTTGACATCTGCTTGCCAGAGAGAATCCAATCCCATGAAAGAATTGAGTTTGCAGTCTATTATGAGTGTGAAGGGAAAGGTTTTTGGGACAGCAACAGAGGTCTGAATTACAGGATCATACAGTCTGAACTGAAATCGGCTCGGGAAGTATCGAAGCCTCAGGTTGGATCTGACAGTGGCATTGCCTTTGACCAGTTTGGAAGTCCGAGGTGTTCCTATGGCTTGTTTCCTGAGTGGCCTAGCTATTCAGGGTATGAGAAGCTAGGGCCTTACTACTAATGGAGGAACTGAGTCTTCATTCGCTATCTGTTGCTGTGCCTGCTGCAAGTGTGGGAATTGGCCTGAATGGGAAGCTTGTCAAAGGGCTGGATAAATAAAACTTTGTGGTCTTGCAAAGACCCACCAGGGTAGAGCAAAATGACTGTAATGTTCAGTGACCACAAGTGGTTTTAATAGTAGCTAAACAGGTGTCTTTTGCATCATGATAATGACCCCCCAGATTGGAAACAGTTGGACAGAATGGGAGACCTCACTAGAGTGTCTGTCCAGTGCTGCTAGTCCTCTTCTGTGTAATGCTGCTAATCTCCTCCAGTTAAACACTTAACTACTTCAGTGCTTGCATTGTTCACTTAGGTATGTAGTACTGTCTTGTTCCTGTGTTGCACATTACTGTTAGGGGTTTCAGTATCTTAGAGGGAGGCTTTTTAAACTATGCTCTCCTATTTCTGTGGTGCTATGCAAGTTGGCTTTGCTGCAAGGCTATATGACAGATAATTTCCTACTTGACAGGAGATATCAAAGCTAAACTAGCCAGCTTATGGCAAGAGGGGGACGTGAATGACCTTTTCTCTCTGACCTCATAATTGTGCTGGATTCTTTCGGTTAGAGATGAAGAGATTTCTAGAAGTGACAGAGTAACCGTGACTAGAAGCTTTGCTTCATGCCAGATTCGGAGACATCTGCATTTATGGAAAGATTCTGGTACGCTTAGTCACTGGTCACTTAGCCAGTTCATCTGTAAGTTTTGTTTTTTTTTTAATATACATTCATAGGGATTGCCCATATTGAGGAGCATAATTTTTTTCCCCTTTAAAACGGTGTAGTATCCTTATTTGGGGCTAAATCTTTTGACTAATCAAATGTTTTAAAATGCCATTTTTAATAGAAGGGAAGAGCTCTTTATCTGGTACCATTAGTATGCCCAGAAGGTCTTCCAGCCGTCCTAGTGCCCTAGAAGTACTTGGAGTAACACTGAGGAATTTTTTCTTTTAATTTATAATCTTGCAGATGTTGAAAGAATATCATTCTGCTCTCAAGCTATATCTCTGTTAACTGCCTTACTGTGCCTGGTAGTGCAGCAGCTCCTACTTCTAGTGCTAATGTAAAAGAAGCTTTCATTCTGTTAGGAAACCTGGTGCCAAAGGGTTCATGCATGAGTCTGCATGGACAGTAAGTACATTGCATGTTTGTGAATTTTTTTGTTTGTGTAGTGGGTTTGAAATTTGATGAACAGACCTCGCTGCTGCTGCTCATCATGTCCTAAGGAAACAGTTTATTCGGGAGGCTAACTTTTTAGCGGGGTGTGAGTGCCTTGGCTGATCATTTTTTGTGTGTATGATATCACAGTAATGACTTGAATTACAAAGGGTTCTAAAACGTTATCACTAGCTTTTTAAAAAGTTCTGAAAGTTTGTATTAATCCAAGTCAGCTTTGTCTTTTCTATAGCTTGTCTCACAAGATTGGATATGTAGCTTTTTGTTCACTGTTTTCCTGCTAGAAAGGGTTCACTTAGATTGGTAGAACACCAGAGTTGCACTGTAATTACATACTGAGCTGTCACATCTGTATCTTGCATTGACATTCTAGCTACTATCACAATTTTAACCTTGTAAGTGCATAAATTGGCCACCAATGCTATTTCTATACAAACTGTAGGTATGCCCAAGAAACCATTGATTTATTCCCAAACTGTAGAATGGATCTCTCAAGGCCATCGGATGACATCATTATTTTGTTAAGGGAGCTCTGTTGCTGTAGAGGAAGAGTGCCATGGCTTGTGTTGGAGGAGAGGTGAATTACAAAGGACAATCATGGGAGGTCTTGCCACAGAGAATGTAGCTAAATTACTCACTGAAATCATTAGTCTAATGTCTTGCTATTGGAGCAGTATAATAATCTATTCCATATACTTAAATGGAGCAATTCAAATGGGTTTCAGTATTTCAAGATAGTCTATTTTTCTACAATATAAATTTCATATATTTTTGGCACATACTCAGTATTTGTAGTGGGAGGGCATGGGAAGAAGCAAATGGCTATGCTGTTCTCCAAAATTAAAACTTCTTGTAAAAAATCACTTTAATTCTGGAGGCTACAATACAAAATACTTCGATGCTGTCCTATGATTTTAGGAGATGATGTACCCAACCTTCTGTTAGACATTTAAGTAAGAACAATGACTTACAGGAAGAATGCATAGCTCTTTGAACCTTGCATCAATGTTTTGAGCTGTGGAAAGCATTATTGTATTCAGTCATGACATTGACACTATGTATATGTAAACATGGATTACACAGGTTCATTCACTAATTTGAAAAGTCTCTTTCCTGAATTTTGGTTTGACAAGTTGAATAATGGCCTCCATATAGTTCTTTTGGAAAGACTTATCCAGGTTTGGCCTAAAATAGTTCTCTTGATTTCAAAAACTGGGCAGTGACTGAGTCAGGGGTTTAACTTGACAAAGATGTAAAGGTATGGTGTCAGCTAAAATACTCTAACATGGTCTAAAAAAATCTCATGTAGGTGATGCAAGCTGATCTTCAGGCAGCATGTTCTAACACACCTTCAGGACCTAATCATAACCCCTTAAAACGCAACAATGATGTGAGTCTCTAGTGCTACTGATGGGAGTGTGCTTTGATTCCCTCTTCTGGCAGCACAGCGAAGGGGCCCAAGCATACCAGGCAATGGAAGCAGTGCAAACTGCAATGCATTGGAAAAAGCTGTGAAAGTTGTGACCTACACATTGATGTGTAAACATTGTGTTGGGAACTGACTCTCTGATCAATGATGAGTCTGTTTTTTTTTTAAAGTAACTTCTTGGGGCTTTCCTCTTCAAACTCTTCTTTTGCCATTGTGAATGTGGAACTGAGGCATTGCTGTCTTTTTTTATGTCTGAAAGTGCCTTGTTAAGCTGTGTCTGCATGTTTGTGTCTTTTTTAAAAATGTTTTTGTACACAAAGTTCAAGGTGAAAAATGCACTTTATAATCACGAATTAATGAATTATTTTCTTTTAAAGGAAGGATGGTTTGTTTTTATCTGAAAGTGAAAATAAAAGTAGAACGAAGTGCCTGGTTCTTATCTTTGTGGTGTTGGCAGGAGACAGTGTTTTGTCCAAACTGGGGGTGTGAGGATGGGAACACTTGTAAATCAGACAAGCACCTTTAAAGGGTGAGGGCAAAACAAATCATCTGATTTAACTACTTACCTTTGGAAGGAATTGCTTTTTCATTCAATCTTTTTTCTGTCACTACTTGGATTTCAGAAATGTTACTTCAAGAACTTTTTTCCAAGTGGAACTGTTGACTGTGAGGACTATCTGTCTTCTCTTCTAGTTGTATAAAATGTCAAGTGCACTAGAAACATTAGGTATTCTTAGGAAGTATTTGGCATTCAGGAACAATAAAGGATTGATTATTCTTCTCTCTAACTTTCCACCAGGTAAACTAAGACTTTTGGAGACTATAGTACTTCTCATTGTGGCTCAGTCTATAAGAAAACTGCATTTAGACCACTGAATTTATAATTGTATCCAATAAATGGCAGTTAATTACTGTTTGACTTATTATTTTGCAATTCAAATTGAACATGCAAACTTCAGGCTGTCATGAGTTGTATTGTTTAACTTGCAAACTGACTGCAGTCCCACACATACCATTAACTTCTCTTTTCCCTGCTTAAACTAGAAATTACTGGGCATTAAAGTTGGTAGTGGATAGGTTTCTTCTTAGTGCTAAGCTTTTCTGATTTCCCCAGCACTTCAAATATCTTCATGGTGTGCTCTCCTGAGTCTTAATGAGGGCTCCTTGGTTCCTAGGATGTGGAAGTAAAAGATTCAGAAGTGTGAATGCTGGCTATCTGAATTATTCCCTCTGTGGATGCGACTTAGCAGTGATGAAGGTTAAAATTCAGAGTTAAGGAAAATCATCAGGCCAGATGATAAACTCTGGGTAATGACTTCAGAGTTGGGGACATCTGAGGATAATGCTGGCTAATCCTTCTGGAGTCTCTCGGTTGGGGAGGAGGTACTAAGTAAGTCAGGGGAAGTTATTTGCTCTCATTTCAGTCAGTTTTCCTGGATTTACAGTATAAATACACAACTGATCCCAATATTGAGAAGTTTAAGTTTCAGCGAAATGAAAGGCAGCACTTTGTGTAAGTGACACTAAAAACCCTCACTTGACTCAATCTTTCAGGAGGTTGGGCCTGACTCACATGTACATCCATTGCACGCCTGAGTCAGTGTAAAGGCCACAGATTCTGTTGGGTTTATTTGAAAGCTGCTGTAACTTTCTCACATTAACTTGCAGAACAAAATTGAGTTGTAATGAAAGCACTGCCAAAAAAGTTAACTACTTTTCTGAAGGGTATTGACACGAACATAAGCTCTTATGAGTTGTTCTTCTACAGAGTGAGAAGGGAAGTTTGCTGTATATTTAAGCTGGTGATTAAAGTCAGCTCATACAATATGAAACCACCAACAGGGCCTGTTCATGGAGATTATCCCAAGATTGTACCATAAAAGCTAAGCTCAGATGGCATCTGCTATAGAGTCACGGGTAAAAATACTAATGGGAATTTGAGTGTCTTTCTGCATGGAACTGATTCTGTTCTTGTTTAAGCAACAGGAGTTAGTTTTATAGTTAGACTGAGTGTGTAGTTTGTCTTGGGGCCAGCAAATAGCTAGCCTCCATACACACAATACTGCAGTTCCTGTTTGTGGCTATTTCTAGTTCTTTCACTTTCGTAACAATTCCTATGCTGTAGTGGAAGGGTGGTGAATAGTGAAGGTTGTGTGTGTGTACCCAGGATAGCTAGTGATGTGTGGGGGAGTGGGTTGCCTTGACAAGACCCTTTTATGTAAACTTGCTGCTTAAAAATGGACTCTGGAATTTGGTAATTCATTAAGAATGCTTCCATACAATCCAGCCATTTAACTTTTTTTTAAACTATAAAGAGGATTTCTGTTATAGATCAGCTTAGACTGGAATTCGTGGAAGAGGGTGTGTGTGGAAATGAAGCTAAATCTGTGACTAAATTTGTAACTACCAATGTATAAATCTAGGTTAGGTGCTTGCAGTAAAATCAATTTTCTCCCAGGGCTATGCCCCAGATGTCTGTCAATATAGCCCATGTTAACAGAATTGTCTGCTTAGAAAGTAGACTGTATCATTGTTCCTTCACACACTTACTGGCTGAGGGAAGAATCTTTGTTATGCTGTTGTCAGTAGAGCTATTGATATGCTGAAGCCTGTCTAAATCTCTTCCTTGTGTGGTGATGGTTTTGTTTCCAAAGGGAGGGCATAAAGTTAGTCATGTATGTCTGATCTATATTTGAAGCAAAGTAACATCTCAGTTAAATGACTAACCAAAACAGAGTAAGCCAGGCGAGAATCATAGGAAGGGGGTGAGGGAAGCTGTGGAGTGTTTGGGGGGACAGGAACAAAGAATTGCATTTTTGTTAAGTGGCATGTACAAGAGGAGGGTGCTGCATATGTAGAGCTGAAAGGAAAAAATAAACTATCATGTGTGTCCTGTCTAGCACTGGAAGTTAGCGGGCTCTCATTGACATCTCAAGTGCTGTTGAAGTGTTAATGATCAGACTTCTGTAAGGGTAACCATTACAATTCACAGATCAGAACTATTTCCATTCTGGGACACCTCCCCTTTGGGGTAGCCATGCTTTTAAAAGCCTTTATTTTAAATGTAAGTGGCTAAATGGGTGCAATTCATAAAGGTTTTTTTGGAGGGAGGGTGAGTTGAAAACCAAAAGTAAAAGGCTGAGAACTTTAAAATGGGGTGGTAAGAGATGACATCTTCCAGGGCTGATTGAACCTGGGGATCTGCTGAAGAAAAAAACTCTAAACCCTACTTGTAGCTGCTTCCATTGCTTCACAAGCAGTTCTTTCGGCTTCAGAGTAACACAGACAGAGCTAAGCTTGGTGGAATCTTGTGAAAGTTATATGAATCCACTCAGTGTGTAGCATTAAAGAATCCTTGCCACTTCCAGAATAAAAAGTAATTAAATCAGATGAGCTCCAGTACACCAGCATCTTCAAAGAGTTCTACATGGTGTATGGAAGCCTCTGCATCCAGACTCTTCCTTGTACAGACACTTAAAAAAACCCTGTTCTTCCACAGTTCTCTCCAGTAGTGCTAAACTGCTTTAGCCAGTGCCTGGAGTGTTCCATCTTGGTGATGTGTCCAACTCATTCACAAGTGAGCTAACCCCTCAGGCTGCTGCTTCTGCAATTTTATGAACCATCCTATACGTCTGCTGCTGCTGGACAGGTGAGGACATCTGAGCAAATGCTGTTAGTGCTGGTAGCCAAAATGTCTCATTCAAACACTAGCAGAGGAATGGTGTTTTCTACTTATGAGTGCCTACAAAAGAGCTGCTTGGGATTAGGCTGTTTATAAAGCCCTTATAATGGGATTAGCCCTTATAATGATGTTGACTTTGCCATTGTTCTATCAAATGCAATTATACTTTTACTGATTACTATTAAGAAAGTTACGCCTTCCTTTTGATTCTGATTTGAATAAAATACTGTGTCTGGGCATCCCAAAACTCTCACCCACTAAACCCCATAGCTTTACAGTAAGATGGGCCATTTGGGAGAAGTACATCTCCAGGGCTTTCTATAGTGCATCGTCATAGGTAAAATAGATTTACAGAATAAGGTTTCAGTGCATTAAGTCTTTCCCTTCTCTGGTTACAGGAAGCTTTGCTTGCAGGATAGCGCGAAGAGCCCAACATGATCCAATGGCTGTAAGTTGAACCTAGGCAAAGTCAGGCTAGAACTATAAGGTGTACATTTGTAATGTTCCAATGGTTAACCAATTTACTAACTGTTGTGGCAGATTCTCCATCGGTGGCCATTTTGATTTCAAGCTGGGATGTTTTTCTAAAATACCTGCTCTAGGAATTATTATGGGGAAGTTCTTGGACCTGTATTATCCAGGAGGCCAGATTAGATGACCCACATTGATCCCTTCTGCCCTAGGAATCTAGTAGGAGAATTGTGGTAGTCAGGGTCTGGACATCAGAGGGGGAGAATCAGGGAGATCTGCACCCCCAAAGAATAAGCCGTTGAATCAACTGGTTGGGTTCACTATTGTACTACAAAAGTGTATTGAATAAGGTCTCTTACAAAACCTGCTCATGAATCTCAGAGAGTGAGTGTGTGTGTGAGAGAGAGAGAGAGAGATATGGTCTTAAAATAGGTTTTGGAGGCAAGGCTGCCTTACAAAAAGTAAAATGGATTTACCTATTAGGTCTCAAGCTTTGTAAGACATACACAGTGAACGTAATGTACATAGTGGGTAAGCAAAGCTAAAACAAGTGGCTGAGGAAACCGCTTGGTGAGCACACAGGGGGGACACCCCCTAGAAGGTCTTCCTGGCTCATGAGGCAATAACGGATTTTGGATTCTAGTTACCCATCAGTTAGGAAATAGCGTCCTCTGATTCTGTGAACATTGGATCCTCCAGTCTGGAGATACTGGTAACGAGGTAAGTAAGAAACCTGCTCAGGCAAAGATTATAACTTGCTAAGATTTAGGCTTTAGTCACCAGGAAGCTGGTTTGGTTTTGTGTGTAACTGGATCTGCCTCTTTTGTATCCTGCTTAGTATCACTTAGATCGCTGTTCTTTGATTAATCAATATTCTTCATTCTGAAGTAAGGAGTGAGTCCTAAGTCACTCCTTGGCTGGGATGTGCTCTGTCTCTTTCAAGGCAGTGAACTAACTAATGGCTGTGAGCATCCAGCAAGAGGTACTGGCTACCACAGACACACATTTCTGGGGAACTGGAGAACTCAGGTTCACCTGCGAGGCAAGGTTTGTACCCGCAGAGTGTCAAGGAGTTTGGTGGTGAGGCAAACATATAGCGAGGCAGAGAGCTGACACCATCAAACCCCAGCACAATTCTCCCTTCTTGAGGCAAAGGGGTAATCCAGTGGCGTATGGCTTTGCACATCAAAGTGGCCTCCTCGGTTGCAGGTTTTAGATGTAACTGGCAAGTTGGCAGAGGTTCACACATCAGGCCCTACTATACTAGAATGTGAAGTGATTCAGCATGGAAACAATCAGGAAAAGTTAGTTCTATTCTTTTGCCTTTGTTGGGTTAAGGAAACTGAACGAAGAAGAGCAGCAGGAAGGGCAGGAGGAGCAAATACATTTGCTGAGCTTGCCAAGAAGCAGCTAGCAGAACTGTGTGCACAGTGAGGTCTGTCAGCTGCTGAGAAGTAATTGGGGCTAGTGGCCATGCTGCACCCATGCCATGATGTAGGCCAGGGCACCTGCTTAAACTGGGTCCCAGAAAGGGCTCCCTTTTCTCCTTTGGGGCATGAAGAGACCAAGCAGCCCCCAAGATGACCCAGCAGAGACAGTGGTGAGGGTGAGAGATCCAAAGCTGGGGGGCTAGAGCGGAAAAGGCAGCTGGGAAGGAGCTGGCAGCCAGGTATCAGAGCAAGGAGGCAGGGCTGCACCACAGATGCTTGCCAAGCAGGACAAAAACAGGCACTTGGACAGACGAAGAGGAGCAAGTAATTCCCTTGGGGCCCCTGTGAACAAGAGAAGAGTGTGCTTCATAAGGGAGCAATCAGATGTGGGGAGCGAGAAATACCAGTGCTAGGGACCTCTGGCCACTTGCTGCTACCTCTGAGAGGCAGGTGAGTCCATGCTGAACCTGGCTAAGCAATGCTAGAGACAGCCTGAAACAGTTTCCTCTTGGAGACGATGTTCCTGTGTTCAAAAATGTCCTTCAGTTCCAGTCTCATCATGTGGCTGACAGCTCCGATTCCTGTTTGATCTGCAAGCAAGGGGCTGCTGGAAAATGAGCTGACGGAGGAATGGCTGGGCCCCAAGCAGAGGGTCTGACTGAACACACTGTATAGCTAGGATGTAGTACTTGCACAGAGTGATGAATTCTTGTCCTTCCATCCATTAAGACAGGGATCTTTTTGTTACTTATTACCTTGCCAGACTTCAACCATTCATGCTGATGTCTCCCTCACGTTGACTTTAAAAAAAAGTTTAAGCTAAAACGTTCCAGCTGTTTCTGAGAATAAGGTCAGGGAAAAACAGGTTTTGTCCATATTACACTTTCCCCCAACCTTTTCACTGAGAGCCGCTAGGACCTTCGTGCATTGTAGCAGGGAGTAGAAATCTGCCTCTTCAAGTTCTTGTGAAAATTCACCCAAATTATAACCAAAGTTTTAAACAATGGAGAAATATCTGTTTGCACATATTCAGCTAGGTTCTCTGAGGTGTCTGTCTGCACTGAGCATGTTCCTATGTGTGGATGGGATGGAGCATGCACCATCCCCATGGTGAGACAGGGCTGCAGGAGCTCAGCAGGTCTGTCTCTGCAGCAGCTTTGCCCAGCTGCCAGGGACAGGATGATAGGATGGACGGGTTGACAGGAGATCTGGGAATGAATCGTCTTAGGTACTCAGGAGGCTGTTGTCTGAAAAACCTGTCTCATTGGCTGCAGAAGGTAGAACATGTATGGTGGAGGAGGCAGGGGAGAGTAGGAAGACTGCTCCTGTGGAGAAAACTGGATTCTATTCCTGCTTCTGCCATGGAATTGGTATGTGATGCTGTCAAGTTGCTTAAACTAAATTTTCACTGATGGCTCTTAATTGTGTTTTAATTGTCTGGGTTTTCGACCTGAGGCCTAACTGGCAGAGAAACTAAGCACTTTCAGCTGCACTGCGAGTCACTGGGCAGGGGCAGAAGGTTTGTAGAAATTTTGGTGATGCCCAGAGCCTGCCTCCCCCCACACACACACCTAAGACTCTGGGAGGGAGTTTGGGTGGGGAAGAGGGCTTGGGGTGCAGGCTCTGGGATGAAATTTGGGTACTGGATATAGGCTCTAGACTGGGGCAGAGGATTGGGGTGCAGGGAGGTTGCAGGGTGCAGGCTCTGGGCTAGGGCAGGAGATGTGTGTGTGGAGGGATGGTATGGGGGTACAGCACTTCCTATGTGGGGAAGAGGCAGGGGTTTCATGTATCTGCCCACGGGCGCCACCCCCGCAGTGGTCACAGGGGTGCTCGGGGCAGGATCAGCACATGGAGAAACCATCCCACTCCCATCCAGGGGCTACAGGGACGTGCTGACAGTTGCACACACAGTGGGCAAGAAATCGCTCTAGCCCTGCTGTACTGCTGCTGGTGGCGGAGAGGGACCTCCAAACCCTTTCATATTGCCCACGGGCAGCAAGCGAGACCCAGCCCCAAACTTTGATGGTCCAGGAATACGGAGGAGCCCCAGTTATGGCCCAGGACTCCATTGGACTGGGTGTATATCAGTGTTCATGGGCCCATGTAACTCTCCGCCTCTCAGTGACAGCTCTTCTCTGGCCCTAAAGTGCTATATAATGCTCTGGACAATAAGGCTGGGCACCTACATTACTGTCATTTGCCAGTTTTAGTTTTACTCTCCATTCCTCAGTTCCCCATGTGTAAAATAGGGTCAGGGTGAGGGGGCTCCTTGGCCCTGCTCCAGCTTGGGGGCATTTTTGGGAAGGCTCCAACATCCTCGGCATGGGGTTGCAGGATGAGAATACCAAGAGAACTTTTAAGGGCTTTTTCCTACCTTAACATTCTTCTACTGCAGTGTTTTGTATGTAAATTTGTTCTTGTTCAAGAGGCAACTGAGGGTGAAAACGAATACTTACGTGATTCCAATGATCAGAAAGAATATTTATTCTGAATTGCCTTGCTCATACTTAAAACACTTAACCAGTAGGGTGTTGTGCTTTTATAGAGAGATTCTATGATATGATAGGAAGCCTTCCTCATCCTTCAATTAATGCCCAGAGTGTTACCTGAAGAGTTAGTATATTAAGAGTGCTAATCTGCCCCAAGCTGGGAAAAGGATACCATTTAATTACTGCAGATCTAAGGCCATAATTCACTCAGTAATCTTACAATCTTGTCCACGACACATGAACAAGTATGGACTTGCAGGATTGCAACTGGCAGCCGAAGTCTTGACTCAAAACTCATTTTCTGGTTTAAAAATGGATCATGTGGTGAAAATGTCAACCTGAAGGGAAGTTTGCCTGGTTTCCCAAGAGCTTCCAGACTTCTGGAGCAGAGCTGCTGGCTGCCAGGATGTGAGGAGGCAAATCCCACAGCGCAGTAAGAGATACTGTGCCTGGACCAGAAACTTATTGCTGCTTCTGAGGACTGTGAATCTTGAACCATTGTGACCCTGGGAGTAGCCTTTTCCATGCCAGTGTCTGAGCTTGTCCCACTTGGCAGAAGGCCTATGACGCTGAGCTGCACAAGGGAACCTGTGAATCTTCAGCGTCTCCTACTGAATGGGGTTCCCATTGCATCCCCTTGAGCCCACACCCAGCTATATACTCACTGCCCCCAAACTTCGTTACTGCGGAGTTCAGGCTAGCCAGCAATGCCTGGTGCCCTTCCAGGAGTGAGTGCACCTTAAAACCAGGAAGTGCTGGATTCGGGCACACAGGAACCACTCCGTTTCCGCTGAGAACATTGGAGATTTGCCTATTCTGCCCTGCTCTGAGATCCAGGGAGCGTTTCCCCTTCATCCCCGTGAGAGCAGTGTTTGGTGCTGAAGCCTGAGCTCTGTTTAAAACCTCCCCCTCCCTTTGTCCCATGTTGCAGGCAGTGTTTCCGGTTCAGATTTAAATGCTGTAGGTGATAGGGTTACCAGGTGTCCAGTATTCTACCGTACAGTCCGGTTTTTAGGGCCTCTGTCTGATTAAAAAAAATTAGAAAATACTGGACATGTGCAATGTCCTGTATTTTCTGGTTTTCCGGCAGGGTGCTGGACAGAAGCTGGGTGGGAGGAGTGGTTGGGAGGCGGGGTGTGATCGGAGCTGGGAGCCTCTAGTTGCATCTGAGGAGGAGGGGAAGCCCTGTCCCTGCTCCTGAGCGCTGGTCAAGCGCATGGTGGAGCCGCAGCCGGACTCGCTTCGCCGGGACTGCGCGCGGGACGGGCAGTGCCCTGGAATCTGCATGTGCCCGGGTCAGTCCCGCTCCCCGCCGGCCAATTCGCTCTCCCACCCCGGCCAGCCCCGCTCCGTCCGACCTCCCTCCCCCCGCCAGCTCTACTTCCTGCCGGCCGCCCCTCCCCCGATCTTCCCTGGCCAGCCCCGCTGTCCCCGCCCCCGACCAGCTCTGCTTCCCACCGGCCGATCTCCCCCGCCAGCCCCGCTGCCCCCAGCCAGACTCCAACCAGCTTTGCTTCCCATCCCCGCCCCCTTCCTCCTGGCCAGTCCGCCCGGCCCATCAAGTGCGTCCGGTATTTTTTTAGACTGCCTGGTAACCCTAGTAGGTGACTGTCTTTAGGGCTGTAAGTTACTAGTTCAGTAGTTGACTACTTACTCCCTTCTCCCTCCCCCCTGCCGCTTGTGGCCTCTGTACCAAAGGCAGCAAGGTGGGGGGGGG
Source organism: Rafetus swinhoei (assembly GCA_019425775.1). NCBI lineage: Eukaryota > Metazoa > Chordata > Testudines > Trionychidae > Rafetus > Rafetus swinhoei. Next base: position 138,312,812 of record CM033449.1, read on the forward strand.
CGCGCGCAGGAGCTTTTAAGCTGGCTCCCCCCAGCACTGTCTCCACGGTATGGGAGAGGAGGGCAGGGAAGACAGAGGTGCAGCGGTCTGGGACCCAGCGCGAGCTGGGACTGCTGAGTCCTGGCTTGTACCGGGTCCCGGATCTACCCCCGCTGCAGTTCTGCGGTTTGAATGCATTAGGAGCCGGGCTGCCTGCGTGGCAGGCTCCTACTACATTTAAACTGCAGAGCTGCACCGGGAGCCCCTTATCGATTAATTGTGTACTCGATACAAATTTTATCAAGTACATGATTAGTCAATTACCCACTTTTTAACATCCTTAGTCTCTAGCTCAGAGGGGGTCAGGCAGGTTCTCTCTCTAACAGGGTAGCAGGTATGGCCACCATGCGGTCTTGCCATTGGCCCTGGCCCTGCCAGAGCCACGTCATCTTGTGTGGTACTGAGCTGTGGTGAATGAGAAGGAAGTTCTACAATTTCTTTTGCAGCCTCCTTAGCAGACAGGCTGGGAGCCTCCCCATAGGCAATAGCAGCTCCTATCCACAGAGCAGGGACAGCAGCATGCTGAGACTCCTGCTTTCCCACAAGCCCACTGCTGGAAAGTGGACCCATCTTCAGGCTGATACCCTGCAGCACTTTCCCACTAGAGCTAAGTCTTAGCCAGAAAGGGCTGCCAGTCATATAACTCAGTGCCCCGGCTCGAGTACAAGTCCTGAAAAAGGAGCAGAAGTAACTTTGCTCAAAGCTCAGTCCCCATCCCCCCAGCTGTTACTGGCAGAAATGACCTCACATGTCCCCCTGGTCCCCAATATGAAGCCAGAAACTCCTGCCCCTCCTTCCACTACCTGAGAGGTGCTAGTTCTAGGCAGCCGGGACAAAGCCGCCAGCTCTGACAGGCTCCTATTGCTGGGTCGTGAGGTTCAGGAGTGTTGAGGAGACACCGCATATGGACTCTCCTGCCTTTGCCATGGCTCTTAAAAGAAAACTGGTGCAAGCAACTGTTTGGGTCTGTGAGTGGGTGACCTTGGGCCTGACCTGAGAGTTCCATACCCTGCTCTCCCAGACTCCTGTTGTGTCCTTGGTCAAGTCACTTACACGCAGATCCTGAGCAGTAGCTAGGAGCCTAACTCTATGGATTTCAATGGAGGTGTGAGCCTGAATATCTTGGAGGCTCTGAGCCACTGCTGGCATTGTCCTCTGTGCAGTGGGAAGCTGTATTCTTATTGCCCTCTGAGTCTTATGTTCTTTCCAAAGCCCAAATCAGAGAATATGAGTCTTTCTGTAGCAGATTTCTGCATTTTGAGCAAAGATTAAGCTTTTGATAGAAACTGGTGCTGGTCTTCATTAGCCCTGGCCATCTGCTGTTTGCATGAGTGCTGACAGTGTCCCACTGCACAGAGGGCAATGGGGCAGGGTTAGGAATAAGGCAAGGGAGGTGCAAGCATTGCTTCAACATCAACTTTGGAGGCAGAATAGAAAACCATACTGCAAATTTCCCAGAGACACCATGGGTCAGTTCCATCTCCATTAGGGTGCTGCATGTTGATTTCATCCTCCTCTGAGGCTAACCTGCAGTCCTTGCTGGAAGCTAACCCCCGCAGTGCATGGACGGTGGGGCTGCAGGATTGTGCCAGTGGGGGCAGGCCAACCTCCCCCACCCTGGCTGGGGTTTGCTCAGGGCAGGCTCTGCATGTGGCTCTGTCTACCCCTTTCCTCACCCTGGAAGGCCTCAAAGCATTTTGGTTTTGCCTACTCTCCTGTGACCCCTACAGGAAAGTCACTTGTGGGGGGGGGGCGCTGGGTGGGATGCTCACTGCTCCATATCAGCACTGTGAGTGATGCAGCACCTTCCCAGCATGTCCAGCGTCACCTCTCCAGTGTCCTGCACGAAGGCAAACTGGCTGCGAGTTGCCCTGGCTGGGCAGAGGTAGCAACAGCATTACCAAGTCAGGGTGCGCCAGCTCTGGAGCCCCTTTTCCTTCCTCTTGTGGGCACCCCCAGTGCTGTGCCCTGTGTTCTAGTCAGGACGACTGCCTGCTGGGCGGGCAAACACCCCTGGCGAGCCCCTTTGCTCATTGCACTGGCTTCTTGGTTCTGTCCAGACCTTTGCAATAGCTCCAAAGTTATCCACTGCCTGGGGTCCTTGCTGCCCACTGTGGCAGCCATGGGGTTCCCCCCATCCCGAACTCTCCTCCCTGCATGTCTCTATCCACGTAGTATTGCAGCCCAGTGCGGAGCCCTTGTGTTCGGTGACTTCCACATGGCTTGCATTGGTTGTCCTTGGCAAAAGGGTAGTGGTTAATACCAGCCACTTACTTACAGGCCAAGTAGAATTTAGAGCTCTTCAGTGTTTGCAAGACAACGCCTTGCTGTTATGGTGACGGGCTCCTTAAATAAACTAAATGGCCTGTTCTGGCTCGGGCAGCAAGTCCTCTTTCATGCTGTGCTCTGGGTTTGGGTACTCAGCCACTAATATTTCATCTCCGTTTTTCTACACGCTAGAGTCTGAGAGCGGGCGCGTGGCCATTGAAAAGGCACATCCACTGCATTCCCATGGTGCCCCCTGTGAGTAACATAAGGGAAAACGAAAGGAAACAAAATGTGGATCACCAGCTTGCATTCTGCACAACAGTCAGGCCAAACGAGCCATCCTCCAGAGCTGCAGACCCTCCCTAGCAGTAGGGCTGGTTCTCAAGATGCTGCTGTTCCATATCAAGGGGTCTCCTCTACTGAGCTACAAACCTTGAAGCGCATGTAATCTTGGGTCTGGAGACGTGCTCAACCACTAGTGTGCAGCTTTCGGTTCTAGGCTGTAATGTCCATACAGCCATACAGAGCCGAACAATCTGGGCACACCACGGTCATTAGCACCATTCCTCTCGCCCCAGGGGACTTGCCATCACTTGGAGAAAGTGCCTCTACAGGAGACAGACCCCAGGGGTGAATGAACTCCGAGCCATCCCAAACCTAAGCCGCAGGTGCACTGCTCCAATCTGCCTTCACTCATATAAACACAGAGCAGTGCGTATGTTTAAAAACCAAACCATAAACCCCTGCACGTACACAGGAGAGCGAACCAGTGCTAGAGGAACCATTCCCTGATTCATAATGGCACAGTAAGTAGTCTGTGGTGCTCATGCTGTAACATGAAACTATTGGCATGGTCTATTTCTGGCCTACTGAAACCATTGGCAAAATTCCCTTTGTCTCCAGTAAGGAATAGATTGAAAGAGAGAGTGATTGCTGTATTAGACGCTGCTGCTGCTGTGTATTTGTTCCTGAAGCTAAACAAACATGCCAGTGCTTTTCTACAGTCAGTCTCTACTGCTTCTCTCCCTTTCGGCTCTGGCCCATCCAAGAGCAATTCAGAATGTGCGGTTAGCGATCTGAACACTGATGGGATTCTGCTCATCTTAAACTCCAGACTTCCTCTGTCTAGTTGTTTTGCACGCCTGTTAGGCTGTTCTAGAATCAACAAGCAAGCCTTGTTTTGAGGGTAGTACACATTGTAGCCTCCAAAGCTACCTGGTATGTAGCGTTTGAGCCACACGCTCCTTTAAAGTTGTAACAGCACTGTATAAAGCATGCGGAGAGACTTCAAAGCAAGCCTATTTCCCTGGTAATGTAAAGCATGGGTTATTGAGCAATACTGTGGTTGCTGGTTTTAAAGAGTCACACAGGAATGTTTGCAGTTATTTAACAATCACATACAACTGGTTTTATTGAAAGGGAGGGAGGCTGCCGATATTCTCTGCTCCTAATGTCAGTTTATTTTGGTTCTTGCATTGATAACAGATTGGCATTCAACTTCTCTGTAATTAGTCAAAAGAAAGGTAGAAAAGCATCACCCAGGAGAAGTGTTTATTCTGCGCTGGAGGCTTAAGGCAAGCTTTCACTATGGATTTTTCCAAGCTATATTAAATCTGGGGTTTATAAGAAGCAGGTATCTTGTTCAACTGCAAGTAACCAGGCTGGCCTAGGCACTGGGTGAGGGTCTGCCTGTGCGATACAGGAGGTCAGCCTAGCTAGCTGATCACAAGGATCCTTTTTGCTGTGAATTTGTCACCCAAGTTAATGAATGATTGGCATCCTCCCCTCTCCCCCTTGTCTAGTATTCTGGAGCTACCACAGTGCCAGCCCTCTCTAGCTGCCTCAGTTTTTTCCCTGCAATCTCTCTTGTCTATGCATCCTTTCCACTTCCTATCTCCAACCTTCACCATGCTAGCAAAGGGGAGCTAATCTGCTGGAGCAGGAGGCCTCAGGGTTTCTGACTGGCTAACTTCTCTGCCGTTCCGCATGCTCTGGGGAGATGGGTTCTTGGAACATGAGCACCTTCTGGCCAGTGGTCCCCTCACCAGTTCCCCTGGAAGCGAGGAGGAAGCTTGGTGAGTCTTTTGCCGTGTTATTTCCCTTAGCAGTGAAGCTTTTTGAAAAACTTACACTGCATTAAAACCAGAGCTTCCAGTCCTGTTCTCTGGGCTGGTTCTAGGCTCCAGCAGGGGTTCAGTGGTACCTGCCACATCCCAGTCTATAACACAGATAATGTGTTCACAGCCAGCAGTGATGGGGCAGGGCCTGAAAGGCAAATCAAGTATCTGTGCCAGTTACAGAGCCCTTCCTAGTGAAAGCAAGGCCCTGGAGTGGCTGGCAAAGTTAACCAAGGAGCAGTGCTTAGTGGCAGGTGTTCAGGTACTAGAATGACAGGGCGGAGCAGCATCTAAACATGGCCAGCCTCGAACGGAATCCAGTGTCTGCATGTGTTTGCTTCACTTGCAGCTGCTCCTTCAGGTTATTGTTGCTTGCTGTTCTACAGGAGGTGTGTGTGTGGGGGGTGGAAGGGCGAGATCCCAAGATCCTAATGTAGCGTAGCCAGAGTGTAGGAAAACAGAGATAAGTTAGTTGCATAGACACTCAGCCTCTGCTACCATGCCACATGTCTGGCTTCCAAAGAGGGGAGCTACTTTCTGATTCTGGGGTTGGATGAATTATTATTAGTTGCAGGAAAAATATCCTGAGCATTTGTAACTGCAGCTGTATGTCTGTAACTTGGACTTGGTTTGATTTAATTGCCAAGCACAACCTTGGCACTTCCTTGTGGTTTGGTTGTAATTCTTGGTGGGTTGCTTCTCCTCCAGGCCCAGAAACACAACTTCTTTCTCAGGCCAACTTGTGCTTTTCCACTGGGCTAGAGACTAGCAGCACGAGAGCACTAGGGAGCTGGCTTTTATTGATTGGTTTTCTTGCTGATAAAAAGTTAGCACAGACATGAATCCGTTGCCAATGCCAGAGACTGGGGAGAAGGTGCCCCGCTGAATCAAATGACCAAAACAAAGCAATTCAGAATTACAGCTTTAAACTACATATTTGCCCCTCTCCATTGGGCCAGGGCACTACTGCCCACCTGGTGCCTACAAGGGCAGTCTTACCTAGTGGTCTAACCTCCAAAGTGGATGCCCCTGAACTTCTGAGCTGGCTTGGGAGGGACTCCCTTCCTGGCCTTGGGAACATCCCATAAACACCTGTGCGCACACTGCTACTACTTCCCTGCCCACTCTCAGGGTTGATGGGAGGCAGCTGCTTGCTAGCATCTCTGAAAGGGGGGGGGAAGGTATTATAAATCACCCTCTGTCTGGAGCCTTGAGCAAAGCTTAAACCACATGGGCTGGCCGAGGACCATTGTCATGGAGTTTTCTGTCCTTCCCCTCTAATTACCAGGAGATTATCATGTTAACGAAATCATCTCCTGGGTCATTGGTCTGCTGCTGGGAAAGCATCACGGAACCAGCTGGGGAGGAAGAGCAGGCTGATTAGAAAAGGACCTAGGTGCAGCTATCCACATGCAAATACCCCTGGGAAGCCTCATGGAGGCTTTTGGCTTCACAATGGTTACTGTAATAGCTGCTGCACCAGTCCGGAGGGCAGGATAGATGCCGGCATTGTGTTTCCATGGCGCTCCTGATGATGCCCATTCCTGGCCAGACCCAGCTCTCCTCTTCCTGGGCTACAGGGCCCTGGCTGCATGGAAACTGGGCTGCTTCTGCACAGAGGCCAGGCAGGGGGGCTGTTGAGCCTATGCCCAGGCCCTACCCTGGAGCTGTGCCCCCTCTGGGCTCCATGACTCACCACAGTCTGTGGAACCCTCCCCAGTCTCCACCTTCCAGAGGATGATCTTGGGGGCTGAGCATATGCCAGTTCAGATAATTCCCGTGAACCATTTCAACAGAAAATACCTTTTTAGACCAAAATGAAAGTTTGTGTGAAGCAAAGTGGTTTTGGTCATAACATTTCAGCTTTCAACAAGAAAAAAATCAAAACAAAAACTTTTCAGAATTTTTGATTGTTAAAATATCAGTTTGATTTAGAGAAAAAGGGCTGCTTCCACTTTTCTAAAAGCTTGCATCTCCACTTGAAAAAGTTACAAAAAGTGATAGCAAGAGGTTTATTTATCACCTAAAGAATATTCAAAGAATGTTTTGAAAATCTTCATTTTGAAATTTTCCATAAAAAAGCAGAATTAAAAAAATATTTTTCAACCATTTCTGTTAAATGAAATTCTCAGTTTATTAATAATAATAATAATCAATTAATTAACCATCTCCTAGCTGTCAGCTAGCCCTTTTCGTCAATACATCACAATGTGCCTCACAAAAAAGGCCAATGTAATCCATGTATTACAAGTGTGGGGAAACTGAGGCATAGGCAGTAGCGCCTGGCAAGGAATCCTAGGCTCCTGAGTCTGACCCCAGTGCTCTATCAATTGTCTGTGCTTCCTGGCAGTAATGCACATCAGTAAAATTACCCTCTCTCTATTCTGTATCTGGTCTTTGAAAGTCTTATCTGTAAGTAGCCCCAGGGAGCCAACAGAAATACATGTGCAGAGACGGGGGGCAGACCCAGATCTGTGTTTGAAAAAATGTGCATTTCCATGAATATGTTATAGTGAGAACCCAGCACCACTTCCTCTGGGCTGGTGCCTGCTGAAGAACCTACACTACTAAGGGCAGTGGCCGCTCTTTGGACAGCCAGGTGCCATTAGACACAGTTACTCTTTGAGACACTCCGAAAGCTAGGGTTGCCAGATGGTTTCAACAAAAATACCGGAGACACTTGACATTACATCACAATCTGCATTCCATCTGATTTAGAAAATACCAGACATTTATATTTTCTCATTTATATTTTCTCAGTTTGTTTCCCGAACAGAAAGCTCAAATACTGGACTGTCCGGTTCAAAACAGGACACCTGGCAAAGCCACCGAAAGCCCAACATTTCCAGGTGAGGGCTTTTGTCCTTTTCGTTGCAGAGATGTGATTAATTACAATAGAAAACCAAATGTTCAGGGCCTCTTTGTGATCTCATTCTGAGGTTTCAGCTGCTCTGACGTCACTGAGTGGTTCCTGATTTACACCAGCCTTGGTCAGATCACAGTCACAACCAGACAAAGGTCTACACTACAGAGCAGAGGCTAGTACTGATGTCAGGTAGCCCCTAACAGTTGACACAGCATATGCCAGAAGAAGGGATTTTTCTGCCAGTGTGCATCATCTCCCTGAAGGACATCAGCTGTGTCCTCTTTTCTGTGTGTAGCTGCTGGGAGTTTTGAGTTCAAATCTGTGTCTGGAGGTTTGTGTTCACATCCATGCTGACATAGCTAAGCTGGTTATAAGACGCAAGTATGTCAGGTCGTAGGCCAGATCTACACAAGAACAGGTTTCCGCATGCAGCAATCCCAGCAAACTCTTCTATTATATACACAGCTTATATGAACAAAGAGGTAAATAGCTTATAGTGATTTGCCAAGCAAAAAAAGTGACCCTAGCAAACACACTTTTATGCTGACATAATTATCTCTATACTAGGACTTTTGATAGAGTAGAAATATTGCAATAAAAAAATTACTTCCCTAATCAACTTCACTAGACCAGTAAAAGTTTCCAATGTAGATCTGGCCTAAACCACCTTTAAGTTGTCAAAAATGTTCATTGCAATCAATGGAGAATTCTGCCTGTGGTTTCGAAGAAGCCAGAATATATTGGCCCTTAATCATAGAGTTCAAGAACTGGAAGGAAGGGACTTTGAGTGGTCATCAAGCCCAGTCCCCTGCACCATCTAGAGTTCTAGACCGTCCCTGACAGGTGTTTGTCCAACCTGCTCTTAAAAATCTCCAATCACAGAGATTGCACAACTCCCCTGGGCAATTTATTCCAGTGCTTCACCACCCTGATAGGGAGGGAGTTTATCCCAATGTCCAACCCAAACCTCATTGCTGCAATTTAAGGCCATTGCTTCTTGTCCTATCATCAGAGGTTAGGGAAAATATTTTTCTCCCTCCTGCTTGTAACAACATTTTAGGTACTTCCGATCTTCTCTCAAAAACCATGTTTTCCAGACCTTTAATCCGATCCTCCAGAGCACTCGTGACTTCTCCCATCTGGATATCCTCTGCAAACTCTGTGTGTACTTTCTATGCCATCATCTAAATTGCTGATGAAGATATTCAACAGAATAGGTGCCAAAACTGACCTCTGTTGAACCCCCCTTGTTATGCCCTTCCAGCATGACTATGAATCATTGATGACTACTCCCTGGGCATGGTTAGCCAGCCAGTTATGCACCCGCCTTATAGTAGCCCCAGCCAGGTTGTATTTCCCTAGTTTGTTAATTAGATAGAACTTGTCTATGCTAAGAACTTCTATGCCCAACTCATTCTTTCGCCTTCAGATGCAGTGTAGCCATCCACTCAGGTCAGGTGCTCAGCAGCCAACACCTCCCACTGTTCTAGTGGATGGCTACTTCTCCACTGTTCTTGTGGGGAGCTCCTGGGCACCTAGGAAAAACTGGCCCCTCACACTCACTGAATGAAGTGAGGAAATGCCGTGGCCAGGCTGCTTTGTTTCCTGTTAGACAGAAACCCAGCCCTCCCAGAGGCCAGAGCAATCCCTGGTGTCACGAATTGTGGGGCCCAGTCCTGAAGCCCCCACGGGTGACCAGACTCCTCGCATGCGGGAGGGGCAGGCTGGGGAGGCGTTGGCCTTGTGGAAGTGACTCCTGGTCAGAACAGAACGTTGCCCAGAGCAGGGCAGTTAATGCTTTTTATTTCCAGGGGGAGCAAAGGGTGTTGGGTTTTGTAAACAGGGCTTGCATTTTGGGGAGGCAATGCTACCCCCTAATCCCCAAACTATGCACATGTTAAGAAGTGAGAGTGGGCAGGGTCATGTCCCCTGATCTTCAAAAGACCCAGCCTGAACTGGGCAGGATCCAGGTGTCCATAGAGCCAGTTCTGTGACCAAGATCAGGACAGCTCCCCCACACCCTGCTCATTGAAGACCTATTCACCTACCTTGCAGGGCTGTTGTGAGGGTTATTTATTGTGCAGCAAGTGCCACATGCTGTGGCAGTCTTGCACACTACACACACCTCTCTTTGCTTAGGGCATTCATTAAAGGTCAGCAGGCTTAACATGAAGGTTACTCTTTTTGCTTTACATTTTGTTAAAAAGATTTCCAAGAGGATGACTTAATGTATAAACAGTGATCAAGTAGGCTTTGAGTTAGAACAGGGTTGGCAAGAGATGAACCATGACAGAATTGCTTTCTCCGCTATCCATTTTAACTAGAAAACCTGCTAATCAGTGACAACTCAGCTGTCCTGTAATGTGGTTGTTGGATCAATAAAATCAAGACCATCTAGAAAAGCAGAGCAAATACTCAGATCATATTGGAACAAAATAAAAAGCCTTTAGGAACAAAAGGTCAGAACAAAGTCAGCATGATGTTTCCCTGCCAAAATCCCAGTCCTTTGAGACCTCTCTGCCTGAGTTACTTCCGTCCTCCACGCAGCTCTAGTACCACAAGAGAATACCGGCGTCTCATGGGAGTTCTAGTAGCTAACACGTAGCCAGCCAGGCTTGTGCTTCCACTGGACTTGCAAGGAGGAAAATCCAAGGTGTGCTGTGATATGAGGTAGTACCCTGTCTCACTTTGATCACTTCACCAGGGAGCTATTTATCCAGGGATCAGACTGGGGGGAAAGGAGGTGGCACTTTTCCAGCCTTACCCATAAAATAAGCTGCATACATGTGAGTTGCCAAAATGAGAGGCATTGCTCCCAGCCAGGGCAGACACTCAAAGCAGTGTGCTGTCAGCTGGTGCCCATGGACTCTTTGGGCTGGGATCCTTCTTGATGGGGGTAATGAGATAAGTGGTGGCATCTCCCCAGCCATAACACCTAAAGGCTGTGGCCCAGACCCTTGAGGGCTTGAAGCCCCTAACTCCCATGATCTGAGGATCTGGGCCTGACTGATTCTTTAAATAAATGCTGGTATGTGGAAGAACAAGAAAGCCACTCCTGAGGCGTGTTACTATAGCACGTGGGCATGGGCCAGTGGGCACCACGCAGCTATCTGAGATGGACAAACGCTGGTTTTCTACCCACACAGTCTAAGGAAATGTGAGCGTCCCACCGGCTGACAGCCAGCAGCCCTGAGTGCAAGCAGGAAGAGCCCCAAGGGCTAAAAGTACTTTAAGGAGCTCAGGGGTGCTCCAGTATGACAACTAGCTTGGCTACTTAGCATCTGCAGAGCAGACTGGAGCTGAGCTCTCCCAGCATGCCCCAGACTGCAGAGCAGTGAGGGACACTCTGCTTTCACTGTTGCTTCCCTCCCTGGGGGACCCTCACAGCTTATCTTCACTGCAGTCATCCATGATTGATTTATTGTGTCTGCTAAGCCCTGATCAATCGACTTGGTGCAATGCCCGTGAGCTCCTTGGCATGACACCAGAATTAGCTTTGGCCGCAGAGGGGTGGGGTTCAGTTTTTTTCTAACAACAGGAAACAAAGCAGCTTGGCTGCTGGGGAAGAGTTGCTGCAGCGTTTCCAGTAACACTTCCTTCGATTTTCAGAGCTGGGAAGTTCCATTGTGAGCTACAAGTGAGCGTGAGGGGCCAGCTTTTCATAGGTGCCCACGAGCGCCCCTTGAGAACAGTGGAGATGCAACCACCCATTAGAACAATGCAACAATCAAGGGTCAATATCAAGCTCTGAGCTCACTGACAGCTCCCAATGGATTTCAGTGAAAAACTGGGCCCCATTCTAAGGTAAGTTAGGCCAGGGTGGCAGTGGTAACGTCTGCTCTCCTGGCAATGTCACATCAAGGTGGGATTCTCTGTGGCACTTCTATGGGGTAAAAGCCACAGCGCAGATGCAATTATACTGGCACCCAAGTGCTTTTGGTGGAAGTTTGTTTTCCCCACACGGGAGAGCCCTGCAAATCCTGCGTCTCCAGTAGGAATGCTTGCCAGACTAGCTACCCTGCCAAACCCTTTCCTGGTGTCCCCCACACCACGCCTGGCAGTGCCTTTGCTGTGCAATTCTAAGGACCTAACTTTGAACTAACCCACATTGGTGCATGTTTGGAATAACTCAGGAATGCAGTAGAACCAAGCCACCTTCAAACCAGCCTGGGACCACAACCAGGCCCTGAAAATGTGAGTTTCTGTTTGCATTATGTACATAAGTTATCTAAACCTATAAAGGCAGAAAATTTAACAACAAAGTGAACACGTTACTGTTATAGAAAATTACAAATTGAACAATTTCCAAACATTCTTTTAATTATTTTTGTTTTGTATTTGGGGGAAAAATACATCTTACGTGTGGGGTGACATTTGGCAAGTCACTTCATCTCATGCCTGTTTCCACAGCTGTAAAATGGGAATAATGAACCTCCTTTGGGGTAGCTGTGTTGCAAAAACGAGTCCTGTGGCATCTTAGGGACTAATAGATTTGAGCTCCAGAGAGGAACAGTGCTAAATAAGAGTATTTATTTATTTATTAAAAGGCAACCATTCCATTTAAAACTTGACAGTAGGTAAAGTTTCTTTGTTTTATTCCAAATTTGGGGTAAGGGTCTATGAACATTTTAAGATGAAACATTTTCAAAACATTTTCTATGAGAGAAAAATCCCACACCTACCCTCACTTTCATCTTGCTAGGATGCTTGTCAAAACAGGCTTGTTAAAGAAAGGGCTTTCCATCCGTAAAAATGGTGCTAAAAATTGAAATGTTTGACTTTCTTGTTTTGCTATTTGCTCTGGGCAGCTCGAAATGTTTACCAAAATTAAAAATTTCCCAGACCAGATCATGTTGGTCAAAAAGACATTACACCACCCAGAGCAGTGATCCCACAGGGCCTGTCTATGCACCCAAGTCATGTCAGATCTGATATCCGTCTGCTCTGTGATGGGGGAGGAGGAGGGTTCCATAGACTGTGGTGAGTCATGGAGCCCAGAGGGGGCACAGCTCCAGGGTACTGCCTGGGCATAGGCTCAACGGCCCCTGCCTGCCCCCTGTGCAGAAGAAGCCCAGTTTCCATGAAGCCAGGGCCCTGTAGCCCAGGAAGAGGAGAGCTGGGTCTGGCCAGGAATGGGCATCATCAGGAGCGCCATGGAAACACAATGCCGGCATCTATCCTGCCCTCCGGACTGGTGCAGCAGCTATTACAGTAACCATTGTGAAGCCAAAAGCCTCCATGAGGCTTCCCAGGGTATTTGCATGTGGATAGCTGCACCTAGGTCCTTTTCTAATCAGCCTGCTCTTCCTCCCCAGCTGGTTCCGTGATGCTTTCCCAGCAGCAGACCAATGACCCAGGAGATGATTTCGTTAGCATGATAATCTCCTGGTAATTAGAGGGGAAGGACAGAAAACTCCATGACAATGGTCCTCGGCCAGCCCATGTGGTTTAAGCTTTGCTCAAGGCTCCAGACCGAGGGTGATTTATAATACCTCCCCCCCTTTCAGAGATGCTAGCAAGCAGTTGCCTCCCATCCACCCTGAGAGGTAGGGAGGTGGGCAGGGAAGTAGTAGCATTGTGTGCACAGGTGTTTATGGGATGTTCCCAAGGCCAGCTCAGAAGTTCAGAGGCGTCCACTTTGGAGGTTAGACCACTAGGTAAGACTGTCCCTTGTAGGCACCAGGTGGGCAGTAGTGCCCTGGCCCAATGGAGAGGGGCAAATATGTAGTTTAAAGCTGTAATCCTGAAACTGTAATTACTGTAATTAGGTAGGCTCTAGCCAGACACTTATGCCTTAGAGAGCACATGTTTTGGGATGAATCACATTTACAGATACGCAGGGCCAGTGCAGACTGGTGTGTGGAGACCCCAAGGCCCCACATGTGCTGGTGGAAGTTCAGAGGGACCTCTCTCTCCTGGGTCCAAGTTCTTCTCTGACTGGGGGGCAGGTGAGTGGCAGGAGGAGGATGGAGGGGAAGTTTCAGTTTGCTCTAAGAATCCCTTCACAATAGGTTGTACTGTGAAGACGTACACTTGCTGTCCGTGCTCTTGTCATAGAATCATAGAACCATAGAGCTGGAAGAGACCTCAGACGGTCATCAAGTCCAGCCCCCTGCTCTAGGCAGGACCAATCCCAACTAAATCAACCTGGCCAGGGCTTTGTCAAGCCGAGACTTAAACACCTCTAGGGATGGAGACTCCACTACTTCCCTAGGTAACCCATTCCAGTGCTTCACTACCCTCCTAGTGAAATAGTTTTTCCTAATATCCAACCTGGACCTCTCCCACCACAACTTGAGACCATTGCTCCTTGTTCTGCCATCTGTCACTACTGAGAACAGCCTCTCTCCATCCTCTTTGGAACCTCCCTTCGGAAGTTGAAGGCTGCTATCAAATCCCCCTCACTCTTCGCTTCTGCAGACTAAACAGACCCAACTCCCTCAGCCTCTCCTCATAAGTCTTATGCTCCAGCCCCCTAATCATTTTGGTTGCCCTCCGCTGGCCCCTCTCCAATGCGTTCACATCCTTTTTGTAGTGGGGGGCCCAGAACTGGACACAATACTCCAGATGTGGCCTCACCAAAGCCGAATAAAGGGGAATAATGACCTCTCTGGATCTGCTGCCAATGCTCCTCTTAATGCAACCTAATATTCCATTAGCCTTCTTGGCTACAAGGGTGCACTTTTGACTCATATCCAGCTTCTCATCCACTGTAACCCCCAGGTCCTTTTCTGCAGAACTGCTACTTAACTGGTTGGTCCCCAGCTTGTAACTATGCTTGGGATTCTTCTGTCCCAAGTGCAGGACTCTGCTCTTGTAACCTGGCTGTACTTGTGAAGGGGCAGTGTTGGGATCTCCCCACTGCATGGCACTGGCAGTGTCTTCATTGCAATGCCAACTAGGGTTACGAGGTGGTCTTAAAAAAAAAAATACCGGACACACTTGATTGGGGGAGGGGAAGGCGGGAAGCAGAGCTGGCCGGGGGAGGGAGGTTGGACGGAGCGGGGCTGGCCGGGGTGGGAGAGCGAATTGGCCGGCGGGGAGCGGGACTGACCCGGGCACGTGCAGATTCCAGGGCGCTGCCCGTCCCGCACACGGTCCCGGCGAAGCGAGTCCGGCTGCAGCTCCACCACGTGCTTGACCAGCACTCAGGAGCAGGGACAGGGCTTCCCCTCCTCCTCAGATGCAACCAGAGGCTCCCAGCGCTGATCACACCCCGCCTCCCAGCCACTCCCCCCGGCCCCGCCAGGCTTCCGTCCAGTGCCCTGCCGGAAAACCAGAAAATACCGGACATTGCACATGTCCAGTATTTTCTAAATTTTCTTTACCAGACAGAGGCCCTAAAAACCAGACTGTCCGGTAGAATACCAGACACCTGGCAACCCTAATGCCAACATTCGTCAGCAAAAAACCACCACCATTTCTGTGCCCTGATCCAAACAACTACCTGGTGCTTTTGTGCTGCTCTCCTGCAGCAAAAGTCCATGAGGATTGGCTCAGGCAGTCGCCCAGGCAAGGAAACAAACATTGCAAACAAAGGGGCCTGGCCCACAGCCAAGCAGAACAGCAGAAGTTGGCTTGAGGAAGGACTAGTGTTTCGGGCTCCCACGAAGCAATTGCAAGCCATTGAGAATTCAACCCGCCCCGAAAGGAAAGAGCTAGACTGTGCCTTGGACATCAGGTGCACCAGCTCTCGCTTCCAGAAACTCTGCAGAGTAGTGTGCTGGGGCAGCCATGTGCCTTGCAGAGCACAGGAATCAGTGTGCCTCCAGGTTATGCATGCACGGGCATGGCAGGGGTTCTGTTCAGCGAGGCAGTGTGGTCTGTCAGCTAGACCCAAGAGCAGGCCTCCGGGGTTCCAGCCCTGTCTCAGTCGCTGTTGTGCTGGGTGAACTTGCACACACTATCAGAAGGCTTCAGTTTGTCCCCCACCTCCCAGTCGTCTTTTCCAGGGCTAAACAGTTGGCAGTATCTATGGGGGAAAGGGCTAAAATCAAACCCAGCCCTTTAGCAGAAATCTAGATCTTCCACCCACAGCTCCTGTGGTGCAGGCTGGGCAAGGCAGCAGAATGTTTAGCGTATGCCTATGTGAAACCCGGGGAGTGCCTGAGCGTGGTAGCTGCCTTTCTCACTCTCTCAAGGGACTATCTATATTAGGCATGAGATCCGGGCTGACTGTGTCCTGCGTTCTGCACAAAGCTCTTAGTGTGGTGCTTCAGCCCCTGTGCCTGCCATGCAGCACGTCTGTTCAAGTAGCCAGACCTGAGCTAGCCTGCGCAGTGCAGCTGTGGCTAGCCACCCAAGGCGTTACCCAGGTTCCACAGGCTTGTATGGGGCCGACCTGCCATAGACTGTCACATCTTGCAGGGATCTGGCTGAGGCCCATGCCTAGAGAAGTACATAATATTCATAGTTACTGAACATCTCACACATTTCTCCATTGTCCCAAATTGAGAGTCTCAGTAGGGATTCAGTGGTCAGGGACGGGCATTTGGATTTCACATGCTGGGCACCTGGTCTGTGCACTGGGCATGTGATTAGTACTCTTGTAAGACATCTCCCCCAAGATAAAGCTAGGCCGCTCCATGGCATCTCGAGAGCATCATGTCCTCTGTGGGCTCCAGGCAATGCTGTGTGGCAAGCACTGGCCAAATGGCCACCTGCTCGTACTCTCCTAACTCCCTAGCTGCATTCCCATTGCACCAGCCAGCGTGCCGCGCCTATAGCCAAAGCCCACTTGTGCAGCATGGGGCCAGCTATACAGCAGGCGGGACTGGAAAGCCACATTTCACTGCACGTGTAGATTTGTTTTCAGACGTTCACATGTCTCTGGGGGGCCAGTTCTCGGGGCTGGGTCGGAGCCCATCTCTGCATTCGGGTTGTTCCGAGCCATCGCTGGCCTTTAGCATTTATTTAGCAAAGCAAAGAGCAAGCAGAACACCCATTTGAACTGATCTACTTTGATGGACTTTAGCATTCAATGAAAGGACATTTCAGTGAGCAAGATAAACTTTGCCACTCTCCCCTGTGGGGTACAGCTGTGCTCAGACAGGGCTTTGTGCAGAGTGGGTAGTCTGGCTGAATAACTGAGTGAAAATATAATGAATGGGTGTTGAAAAACACCAATATCTGCACAGTCACAGCAAAGCCTGAGCAGGATATCACTGAATTAGTCAGCCCAGCATTTGAACAGCCATCCTATCTCCTGTGCTGCCGGGAGTGGCACATTCCAGCAATGCACAGTGCAAACTAGCACCCAAAGAAAGACAAACAAGCTAAGAGCTGCTGGACTGTGCAATCTGCTAAAGATAACATGCCCAGATATTTCAGAAAAGACACCTGTTCACTCCAGCCATCAAAGAGGAGATTGCTGAAACCCAACAAACTGAAAATCTACATGGGCCCTTAAAGGAATAAAACTGCAGGATTGAGGTGACACTTGTATGTTTCACGGGAAGCAATATTCTTTTAAGCAGGAATTGATCTATTCCTCAGTATTTCTCCCTAAAATTCGAGCAACACGTTCGCTTAATCTGAAGGCTGGATCTGGCAAGCGTGAGTATGGGGCAGTAAATATTAAACTAGCGGAACATTTTAGAGAACTGGCTGCATCTTTCTGGAAAAGAATACAGCTCTATCGTAAAGTTTATTTCAGAAGGCACTACACAATGTGAAAGTCAAGCCTGCATATACCCGTATCCACACAAATAGTGCTTATATGTGCAATAGAGCCACTGAGTCAATACAACTAGTCACATTAGTAAGGACAGGAGGAAAAAAACCTTTGCATTCTGGTATATACTGTGTGTGCTCTTAGGACCTGACTCAGCAAGCGCATATTTAACGTTAAGGATGTGCTTACATCCCATTGATTTCAAGAAGAATTAGACAACATGCGTAGGCAGTTTGCTGAATTAATGCCTTATAAAATGACTTCTTGTGAATCACATGCAAACGTTGGTGCATGAGCTACTCACTGCAAATCCCTTTACTTGCTGTTTGATTGTAACTCTGTATATCACTTCAGGTCTGACTGTGATGATGACTTTGTTCCTGCCCATTTCTGATTGACTGGTATCCTGTGAGGACTCTTTGTTCTGGGTTACCCAGCTGCAAGCAGGGTGCTGTCCTAGCCAGTGGTATTTCACTCACGTGCTGGGTTTTGATTGCCACTAGGAGTCCAGGCCTCGGGAAGTTGACATGGCGTTTAATTTTACCCTCTTGCAATATCTCAACATTCTAGTGACCTGTCCAGGCCTTGCCATGTTGTAACTGAACCTACACTACCAGCAAGGGAGGGAGCACTAGGTAAGGAATTTAGAAGGAATATTTGGGGCCCTCCCCCATCACAAACTAATAATAGAGGGCCTTAGGCAATTGCTTAGTCTGCTTTTGCCTAGCACTGGCTCCACTACTATGGCAACCTGTTCCTGGCCGCGATGTGCAGCCGGTGCTTGAGAAGAAGCCAACAAATCCACTATGAATCTTTCTCCTACCAGCACTTTCTAAGCTTTGGTGACTTCAGGGAAAGGAATGATCTTTCAGATCTGTAACAAACCACAACTCCAGCCAGGCTCCATCTGTCGCAGTTTGCATTTCTAGCTCTTTGATTTGCCAGTTTAACAGAAATAAGGAGCAGGATAAACAGGGAGCAATTAATTGTTAGTGGTGGAACAAACGGCGGGTCTGTTAAACCAGTCTGGCGTAACTCATTTGACATAATATTCCTGCCAGTGTGGCAGGCTACAGCAAGTATTACTTCAGCATTAAATGTTCTCGCTCTGTGCCATTTTCTCAGCTATCTGGGGATCATGGGCTTGTCTGGATTTACCACAGGCAGCTTCCTTCACTTCCCTACCAAAGGGTGAAATGTAGCTACTGCTACAGGGTTGCACTGGAATACCCCATGTCCATGTGTGACCTTTTCAGTGTGCTGCTGTGCAGGAGCACTGGAAAAGGACAGAGGCGGAGAGCTTCCAAGACAGGAGCCTCAAGTTAGTCTCCTCAGCCCATACTTCGAACCCTAAGAAGGACTCTGATTGTAAAGGTGCAGCACATCCAAAGCTCCCTCTTGAAAGCGACAGGAGCGCCTGCAGGCTTGGATCTCAGAACTAGGGTCGAGGCACCGTCCAGACCCAGTGCGGCAGTGCGTGCCCCAGAGCTCCCCGTGTGCTCCGTTCTAGGTGGCTCCAGGGTGGCAGATGGCTGCACAGGAATGCTCAGGCAGCAAAGACACCAATGTGAGGGTGAGATGCTGGGGCACTTTACTCCAGCCGGACGGGGCTGCTGGTTTGGAGCAAGCCGATGAAGCTCCTAGAGCTCCAAGCCATTCTGGCCATCCTGCAGTGCACAAGCCCAGAGCTTGTGGCTAAGTGACAGAACAGCAGTCTGGTGTCTCAGGCCAGGCTGCCGGGGCCTAGCTGCAGTCTCCCTGGCTCTATGCCAATGGGAGATTGCTCTCTTATCGGGAGAAGAAAGCTCTCCTGCTGACATAGTGCTGTTCACACCAGTGCTTAGGTCGACCGAATTTACATCACTCACGGGGGTGGCTTATGCACACCCAAGTGACCAAACTTACGCTGGCATAAGCCGTGTAGAGGAGTCCCCTCAGAGTTCAGCGGCCTCGGCGGCCTCAGGCTGCAGTGTTCTGCTGTTAGCCTGTACGCCTCTGGCCTGACTTTCCACTGCCCCTGCAGCCCAGGAGTGTCTCTGCCTGTGCAGTGTCACAAACTGCCATCCTAATCTGTAGCACTTCTCACCCACTTTGCCAAGGTGCACATGATCTGCACAAGAGGAGGCCAGGGGAGAACCACGCCCAGCTATTTCACACATTCCTGTTTGATTCTTTTGTCCCACACACTACACTGGAACACCACTTTAGCAGTAAAGGACATGGAGCAACCCTGGCCCATAAGTGGTTAACCCCCAAACTCATTCATTCACTGTGTAAGCTGATCAAGAGTCACCAAACAGCAACTGTTTCACCAACAGCTGCTATTGCTCTCACAGGGAATATAAGGACCAAGAGGGCACCTGGTGGAATTTTCAAAAGTCTCTAATCTGAATCTTCAACTACTTAAAATGCCATTAAAGAGCTGGCCCCAAGGGGCAAATTCCAAAACCACTGAAGACAATGGGAGTTTTGTCACCAGCGAGACCAGGATTTTACCCCGACTATATGATTCCTATCAGTGATAAAAGGCATTCTACAAGAGGGACTTTGTAAAACCATGTAGTACAGTTGTACATACCTTCACACTGGATATTTGCATCCTTAGACACACCCAAACAGCAACAAACAGAAAAGTATTAAGTCATCCTTTGAAAACATCAATTCCTGCATTTACCCAAATCCAAATAAGCAGAACCCTTCTGCTTTCTTAAGATCTGCAGCTTTCATGATCTTTGCTGCATAATCACTGTTTTATTGCTTAGTGTGTAATGTTTAGCCTAAACTAGGCATGGGCATTTGCCTTTTTCCAATAAGCTTGGGGCTCTGCTATAACAGCTAACTCTCTGACATCTGCGAGTCCGGTCATCTGAAGAAGTGGGTTGTGCCCACAAAAGCTCATGATCCCATCGACATGTTTTGTTAGTCTTTAAAGTGCTACCAGACCATTTGTTGTTTTAAGTTTATCTCTGACACTAGTTTATGACACTATTTTATGCAGCACCATCATGTTCTCCAACCTTTTGTTTGTATGCCAAGTTATGGGCATTTTTGGAAGCAATTTGAACACTGTGCCCTTGCTTTTCCCTCTAGTTCTTAAATTGTTCTTCTGACATGCAATAGATAAAGGGCTGTTCTACTCTGGAAAGTGACAATAAAAATGGCTCTTTCTTGCTCAATAAATCTGTTCCCTGTGCGTATTTAGAGTTAGAGCACCTGAGAATCTTACAGGTCATGTGCAAGAAGGAAAAGGAGACAGCTTCAGTCTCCTAGCCAGGTTTAGGGCCTCAGCCAGCAGCTTGCATTGATGTCAATGGCCAAAGATCTGTTGAGGCCACTTGTGCAGGACTGAGGCCTCAGCTTGCTGGCCTGGCCATTAGAAAAATCATCTTTCCTTCTTACCTGAACACCCTTTGTATTGTTCCCCATATCGCCCCCATGTAGAACTTTGGTTGGTTCGCAACACTTTTTCATTAACCAGAGCTAGTCATGGTTCTGTCTAGTGAGCCAAAAATGAGTTGATGTGAGGAGGGAAATGTTGTAAAATGCATGAATCACTGACTGAAATGTTAGCCAAGGACAGTTAGTGTCTTTCTCCTAGCCTGGCTGGAGCTTTCCAAGTAGGCAAACGAGTTCTGCAGAAAATGTCCTGGGGAGGAGGAGGAGCAGCCAACCTAACTGATGTTTGCAGTGTGATGTTCTGGAGCCATGGTGGGCCCAGGATATTAGAGAGAGGAGTTGGGTGTGGCAATAACTTTTATGAGCCCAACCTCTGTTGGTAAGAGACACAAGCTTTGGAGCTTACACAGGGCTGTTCCTCGGACCAGTTACTGTTCTTCCCCTCCCGTCACTCTGAACTTTATGGCTACACCATTGCCAAAGTCCTTTGATTTGGTAACAGAAAATTAACAGTGCATCAACCTTAGACATTCATCTAACCAATAATTAATTTCCAGAATGTGAATTAACTAAACTACACTCAGGCCTGCCCCCTGGCATTTTCCCTTATCACTGACTGGTAACTCAAAGCAGAACACGCCATCGAGTTACCCAGCCAGGGAAATCTTTCTTGGTCTATCTTGTCTTGTTTGCCTTATCACATGTTATTTTTTACCTGCTCTTTCAAAATCATGCCTGTGGCATCTAGAAGAAAACATGGACCATTCTACAAAGTGACCAAAAGGGGAATTGATAAAAAGAAATAGGCTGGGGGGAGGCTAGCAGAGCCAACCCCTGCTCAAGTTTGCAAAACTCATGAGTGGCTTAAACTGCTGAGATTTTAAAGGTCATAGGTAGGGGAAAGGGCGCTGGCATCTTTGATTTATATTGGGGGTCTCGGGGTTTTCACTTACATTTTTGCAGGGAAAGTTCCCTCAGTGGATGTTGCTACCTGTGCACCTGCTTAGGCATGTACATGCTGCTGCCCCGCCAGCTCCCCAACCACCCAAGGTGGAGTGATGCACAACCCAGGGGGAGGGTAGGCAGAGGAATGGCTAACTTGCCTGCACAGCCTGCTCCAGGAAATATGCTCAGAGCTCTTCTACCGGATCAGGCCCCCTCTGGAGAAGCTTCCCCAAAACCCACGGAGAGGGAGCTGCTCACTGGAAGTGTGGGAGACCCCCCCCCCAGTTCGAGCTCCCTTCCCACAGAAGGGGAGTAAAGATGGCAGATGGTAAAGGTGGCAGAGCCCTAGTAAAAGCTCTTTGTCCCTGGAGGGGGGGGTTGGGGTCTCATATCCCGGCTGAGTGCCCAGACCACTGGGTTACTAGCTGTGAGAGAGATTTTCTTCTCCCCACCACGCCCAGCTAGAACAGCAGCAGCACCTAACTCCAAGAGATGACTCTCAGCTGCATCCCAGGCAGATGGTGGTGCCTGCCCGCACACTAGACTTAGATGCCTGTCTCAGCAGGGGGCTGGGCTTTGGTCCCTACCCCTCGGTTTGGCTCCGCCCCCGGCTAACTTAGGCAAGGAATTTTCTAGAGTACTGGCCTTGTGGAGCCCATTGGTCCCCATTCACTGCACAGGGAATGAAGGTTGTGAAGGCTGGTGAGCTTCTCTGTGCATCTAGCCTTGCCCTCTTCTCTTCCTACTCCATCCCCCCTCCCATCCCGCCCTCACATCCCCAGGAAGACCCGGTGCTCAGTGGAGCTCAGCACCCAATGTCTTACACTCTTCTGCACCAGTCACCCTGCGGTCCCTTGGCCCTGGATCCCCTCCCTTTTCTGGCACTTTCCCCTGGCACCCCCCCCCGCTTCCTCAGCCTCAGGTAGCTAGCACAACGGGCAGGATTTCTCCATGCCTGAGAAATCAGCTTAACAACCCTGTGGCCAGCACCAGAGGCGCACAAGCCGAAGTAGCACAAAGCCAGGGCATGACACACATGTGGCTCTTTTGATCAAGTAAGACTAGTGTGGCGCCGAGCTGCCTTCCCCCCCGCAAAGAACCAGGGTGCAGGGCCCTCGTCTGTGAGGCATACACGCTGGGTGCAAGTCCCTGGGCTTGCGGGGGCGGTGGGTGCTCTGAACACCAGGGTATTGGCTGCTCTGGGATGTGTCGAGCTCCTGGTGCAGAAGGGGAAAATGTTTCCTGCGCTCGGAAGGCCATGTCCTGCCCAGCACCAGCGAGGTTTGAGGGAGGCGTGGCTGGTGTGCAGGGAGGGCTGGGTGTGTATGAAACGGGGGTCTGGGTGGGGTTGCCAGGTGTCCGGTTTTGAACCGGCCACTCCAGTATTTGCGCTTTCTGTTCGAGAAACAGACAATAGAACTGCCCGGGATTTTCTAACTAAGCTGGAATGTCGATTGGGATGTCATGTCAAGTGTGGCCGGGATTTTTGTTGAACCCGTCTGGCACCCCTAGCTCCGGGAGCGGGGTGGGAGTGAAAGGCACGGAGCGCTCTGCTGGGGGATGTTTGAAAAGGGCAGGGAGGGGTGGAGAGATGGGGGTCAAGGCACCAGGCAGCTTCAGCGCCCATTCGCTTTCGTTCCAGTTGTCAGGTCCCTTGGAGCCAGCAGCAGCCTCTGCCAGGGCTATCAGGGGAGCCGTTCTCACCCTCTCCTGCTTGGGGGCCTAGACCTGGCTACAGGACTCCTGGGGCCCTGCTGGGATTCCAGCCCCATTCCACACAGCCGGCTTTGGTTGGCTTCCTACACTGCCTCCCCGTGGCTCAGGGGGCTCCAGGCAGGCTGTAAGCCCTCTCCTCAATCTGCCTGAGGGTGCCCACAGGTGTCCAGGCTGGTCACTGGCCCCCTTCCCCAGCTCCTCCCCTCCTTCTGGAAAAGAGTCAGGCCCCGAGACAGAGGTTGGCTGGCCCACGGCTCCAGTTGCCATGAACAGAGAAGCTGAGATGAGCCACAGACACTCCTGCCGCCATGGCTGTAGGTCACAGAACTCCCACAAGAGCAAAACCAGACGGGCTAATCTGCAGCCTGCCGGCGCAGTGCTGGAAACCCAGTGGCACAGCTGAGGGCTGGTTGCACCTTTGAGCACTCGTGCAGTCTCTGCGCATCGCTCAGGCCTCTGCCTCCGCCTGGCCTGGGGCGGACGCCTGCGATTCTCCCCTTGTCTGACCAGGGCCCAGGGGCAGCATGCCGTGTGGCAGCCGGGGGGGCTCACAGCTGCTCTGACAGGGTTTGCACCCTGCTGGTCTGTGATTCGGGAGCTGAGTCCAGGGGTAGAACCAGTGACATAGAACAGCCTTTCAAAGGAGAGAACATGCAGCATCAGCAGAAGAGAGGGCACACACAGCAAGCAGACCGCACGCATGCACACCTGCCTGCCCTGCCTTAGAGACCTGGCTCAGCCTGACACCCCAGAGCAAGGCTCAGGCCACTTCCATACTGGTTTTGGAACAGCTCTAGTGGCAATGCTGGTCGTGTCCAGCCAGCCCAGCCAGGATCAGGCCCCGTGGCACGAGCGCCGCACACTGGTCAAAGGCCGGTAGGGTTGCCAGGTAGCCAGTTTTGACCCGGACAGTCTGGTATTTGAGCTTTCTGTCCGGGAAACAAATTGAGAAAATACCAGACATAGACATGTCGGGTATTGCCTAATGAAGTAAGTTTTAGTATTAGCAGGAGGATCAGGACCTAGTTGTGAACTGCCTGGCTGGTAGACACGCTCATGCTGTGTGACTCACACTGCATAGGCATGTCTGCCAGCCATGCAGGACGCAGCTACGCAGTGGGGGGGAGGGCAGGGCCAGGGCGGGATGGAATCCCCAGGGGCAGACTCACCCGTGCGCCACGCAGGGACCGTGCGCGTGATGGGCAGCACCCTGGGATCTGCGTGTGCCTGGGCCAGCCCCGCTCCCCGCCAGCTGGTTTCCCCGGCCAGCCCTGCTCCCCCCTCCCTGCTGGCCGATTCCCCTCCTGGCCAGCCCTGCTTCCCACCGGCCAGTTCCCCCCCGATATCCCCAGCCAGCCCCACTCCCCAACCCTCTCCGGCTGGTCCCGCTCCCCTCCTGGCTGGTTCCCCTTCCCCTCCCGTTCTGAGATCACGTGTGTCTGGTATTTTTTTGAAACCCATCTGGTAACCCTAAAGGCCAGCCCTGCCTGGAGAGCAGCTCTGTCCCTCCTGCCTGGCCCTTCTCCCCCCCGCCCCATGCCAGAAGGGAGGAAAGCGGCGTCCCCCGGAAACCGCGTCACTGGGCGCCTGTTGGCCACCGTCAGGGCGTGCTGCAGTTGGGCAGGGTTCGCACGTTACAGCACCGGCAGCTCACGAGAGGGTATCCCAATGGGCAACCCATCCCAGGGCATCTGCCTGCCAGTGGCACAGTCGCAGGCGCCCATTCCCTGCAGAGGGGTTGGCTGCTAGCCATGAAGGGGTGTGCTGGTGAGGTGACGGAGCCGCTCCTAAACCCACAGGCAGCAGGACGGCAGCGAGCAGAGCAGGGCGTCCGGGTTCTCCCCTAACCGCACGCTGCGAGCTTCCCCACCAGCCCAGTCCCTGCATGAGGCCAGGTGTGTTAGCCTGTATGGGACCAGCCCCACTGAGGACAGGCTGCCGAACTGGGCCCTGTGTACAATGGGCATTGTTCAGCAGCCATACACAAGGCCTTAGCCCCTCTTCAGTGCTGGAGGGGTGGCTTTAGCTGCCGCCATGGGCAAGGGGTGATGTGCTGCCTTGGGAAGCCTTGCTTCCGAGCTCTGCTCCTGCTGCCTGAGAACGCGCCACTTCCACGCCCACTGGAGCCTGGTCTCATTGTGGCTGCAGCCTGTGCTACATGCCTCTAGTCCCCCCCCCAAGTGTCCCCCAGCCCTGGAGTGCAGGTGCCAGGTAGCATGGCCCCCAGAGCACCAGGAGGCCCGGCCCCAGCCTCCTAGCCACGGCATGCCAGGAGGGCAGGCAGCATGGCACCTGCAGCCATGCTCATGTAACCCACATGCCTAGTGTGGGTCACTGTCCCACGCGGTGGCACCGAGACCACAGCAACAGCTAAGAACAAGAGACCTCTACAGCATGGGCTTGGAGCCAGCTGGCTTTTAGCTCCATGGGTAGAGGCTCCTGGACTGAGCTCCAGAGGTCCCAGGTTCCACTCCACCTGGTGGCAGTTACAGTAGCACAGGTGAGGAACTGAGGGCAGTTAGAGCTGGCTGTTTGGGGCGACTCCCACAGTCTATGCTGCCCAGGGTTGCCACGCTGCATTGTAAATGTGTGTCCTGTTTGCTTGGGGGCTCCCGGCTGCACTTCTTGGCAACGTTCCCCTCCCTTTGAAACGTGGCTTGTGTGATTATCCCCATGCACTGCATTAATATACAGAACTCCAGACCGAATCTCATCCTCTGCTTTAAGTCAATATTTCTAACGGTCTTCGGGCCGTAGGTGTTCTTTCACTGTCCAACTGCAGCTTGAAACACTGCCCACTTTGGTATCTTCCATGCCGTCCAGTAAAATGCCTTTGCCTCCTTTCCAGACAACCGGCTGTAGGGCTTAAATTCTCCCAGGGTATTTCCTGGAGCCCCAGGGCTTCTGCCCTGCTGGGGCACCTGGGCTTGTGACTTCTGTCCCAGCGTTCTGCTCTGGCCAGCTCTGGCTGAGTGCAGTGTTAAATAACAAAAGGCCTACAACCACTTCAACATGCTGTGTAAAAGCCAAAACTCCCAGCAGGGCCAGGCTCTCACCCAGCATTACGTTGCTTGTCATTCTTCGGCCCGTTTTCAGTCCATTTGTGCACGTAGACCCCAGGGCTCTTTCTGACCACAAGGCCCTCTGCTAAAAGACAAGCATATTACGTTTCCGATGTTTTGAAATGTTTCTCCTTTTTTGGCAGGCTTCACTCTATAAACCAGTGCTGCTTCTTGGGTTAGTTCCACTATTCGCCAGGGCCCTGGAAGATTTTCCTTTCCTATTTATTCCATTCCTTTACTGGGAACTGAAGTTAGTTAATAATTTACTGGCTGCTAATTGCCAGAGTCACCCTTCTTTTGTG
The DNA here is from genome assembly GCA_019425775.1 of Rafetus swinhoei. Lineage (NCBI taxonomy): Eukaryota > Metazoa > Chordata > Testudines > Trionychidae > Rafetus > Rafetus swinhoei. Next base: position 138,339,196 of record CM033449.1, read on the forward strand.
TTTTGATGACCCGTATCCTAAAGCCTGGGGTCAGGAGGAGGAGGACGGATGTGTTTGCTTTGTTCTGCTGTGGGGCATTTATGCATTTCTAGCACAAAGTTTTAAAGTACTGCATTGTATTTAGGCTAGTACAAATGGACCTCCTGTTTTCCAGCTGGCTTGCTTTGGAGCATAGGCAGTGCTCCAGCAAGATCAACATTTAAAATCTACAAAAGCTTCAGAGGGAGAGCTGAGTTCGTCTGTAACTGGAAAAATTTACAAAACAACAAATAGCACCGTAGAGACTAACACAACATGGAGATGGTGTCATGAGCTTTCGCGGGCACAGCCCACTTCTTCAGAGGGGCATAGCTGCAGTGCTGAGGGGTATGAAAACCCATCCCCTCCCGTGCCAGAGCTGAGCTGACTTTGCTCCAGCAGGGAGGTAGCTGACATGCCTCCACAGCCCAGCTGCCAGCACTCAGGAAGGGGAAGCTCCTGTAGATGGTGTAGGATGCATCCACATGCTGGGGTGTGGTGCTAGCCCTGTTAGCCCCTGGATATTGAAAGACAAAGCAGGTGAGAGAACATCTATTATTGGACCAATAGGAACAGCTAGCCAAAAACTCAAAAAGAAATAACAAAATGTTTTTTAAGTACATTAGAAGCAGGAAGCCTGCTAAAAAACTTGTGGGTCCCCTAGACGATCGAGCTGTAAAAGGAGCAATCAAGGACGATAAAGCCATTGCAGAGAAACTAAATGATTTCTTTGCTTCAGTCTTCACGGCTGAGGACGTTGGGGAGATTCCCCAAATCTGCACTGTCCTTTGTAGGTGATGAATCTGAGGAATTGTCCCGGATTGAAGTGTCATTAGAGGAGGTTTTGGAACAAATAGAAAAACTTAATGTTAACAGATCTCCGGGACCAGAGGGCATTCATCCAAGGGTTCTAAAAGAACTCAAATGGGAAATTGCTGAACTATTATCTGTGGTTTGTAACCTATCCTTTAAATCGGCTTCCGTACCTAATGACTGGAAGGTAGCCAACGTGACATCAATATTTAAAAAGGGCTCTAGAGGCGATCCGGGCAATTACAGACCGGTAAGTCTAACTTCAGTACCGGGCAAATTAGTCGAAACAATAGTAAAGAATAAAATTGTGAAGCATGTAGAAGAACATAATTTGTTGGACAAAAGTCAACATGGTTTCTGTAAAGGGAAATCCTGTCTTACTAATCTGTTAGAGTTCTTTGAAGGGGTTAACAAACATGCGGACAAGGGGGATCCAGTAGATATAGTATACTTAGATTTTCAGAAAGCCTTTGACAAGGTCCCTCACCAAAGGCTCTTGTGTAAATTACATGGCCATGGGATAAGAGGGAAAGTCCTTTCTTGGATTGAGAACTGGTTAAAAGACAGGAAACAAAGGGTAGGAATAAATGGTAAATTTTCAGAATGGAGAGGGGTAACTAGTGGTGTCCACCCAAGGGTCAGTCCTAGGACCAATCCTTTTCAACTTATTCATAAATGATCTGGAGAAAGGGGTAAGCAGTGAGGTGGTAAAGTTTGCGGATGATACCAAACTGTTTAGGATAGTCAAGACAGAAGCAGACTGTGAGGGACTACAAGAAGATCTCACCAAACTGAGTGATTGGGCAACAAAATGGCAAATGAAATTTAATGTGGATAAGTGTAAAGTAATGCACATCAGGAAAAATAACCCCAACTATAATACAGTATGATGGGGGCTAATTTGTCTATGACAAATCAGGAAAGAGATCTTGGAGTTATCGTGACAGTTCTCTGAAAACTTCCACACAGTGTGCAGCGGCGGTCAAAAAGGCAAATAGGATGCTAGGAATTATTAAGAAAGGGATAGAAAATAAGACCCAGAATATCTTACTGCCCCTGTATAAAACTATGGTACGCCCACATCTTGAATACTGTGTATAGATGTGGTCGCCTCACCTCAAAAAAGATATTTTGGCCTTGGAAAGGGTTCAGAAAAGGGCAGCTAAAATGATTAGGGGTTTGGAACGGGTCCCATATGAGGAGAGGTTAAAGCAACTGGGACTTTTCAGTTTAGAAAAGAGGAGACTGAGGGGGGATATGATAGAGGTGTATAAAATCATGAGTGGTGTGGAGAGGGCGGATAAAGAAAAGTTATTTATTAGTTCCTTAAAGAGAAGAACTAGAGGACACCAAATGAAATTAATGGGTAGCAGGTTTAAAACTAATAAAAGAAAGTTCTTCTTCACACAGCGTGTAGTCAACCTGTGGAACTCCTTGCCAGAGGAGGCTGTGAAGGCTAGGACTATAACAAGAGTTTAAAGAGAAGCTAGATAATTTCATGGAGGTTAGGTCCATAAAAGGCTATTAGCCAGGGGATAAAATGGTGTCCCTGGCCTCTGTTTGTCAGAGGCTGGAGAGGGATGGCAGGAGACAAATCGCTTGATCACTGTCTTCGGTCCACCCTCTCTGGGGCACCTGGTGCTGGCCACTGTCGGCAGACAGGATACTGGGCTAGATGGACCTTTGGTCTGACCCAGTACAGCCGTTCTTATGTTCTTATGTTTATGTTCTTATGACCAACTTCAGCCCTGCAGTGTTCAGCTCGCTCTGCTGGCCACTGGCTCGTCACGGCTCCTTGGCTAAGGGCCGAGGTGTCTGAGAATGCAGGAGCACAGACTGGGCCAGTGCCTGCCCCAAGCCCAGGGCTAGAGCTGGCGTGGAGTGTTAACCCCTTCCCAGTCCACAACCAGGTGGGGAGCAACCCCCCGGGCTCTGTGCTGCCAGAGCAGTGAGGCGAGGTCCTGGCTGGAGGGGCTCACTGAGAGGAGCAGAGCGGCACTGTGAGCTGGGATGAGGCCTACTGTAGCGCACGCCCCTTGCAGCACAGGCTGCAGGACGAGGCAGTCCCCAGGCTCAAGCAGAGGCATGAGGAAGCCAGAAGGGGCTGCTGTGTGAGAAATGAACAGACAGGAGCCTGCGGGCACCTGCGACAGAGACCGAAAGGTACAGGGACCAGAGCGCAGCTCCTACCCCCCTGGTAGTGGCAGTGCTGCATTATCTTCGCACCCACCAGTCACCTTAACAATGCGTCTGGAACAGCAACAAGCGGGCACAAGAGCACGTGGGTCGGGGTGTCCCAGCACCGGTATGACCAAGTCAGCCAGGGACACACGGGTGGCAAAGAATCAGACACGTGGGCACAACCCGAGGGGTGACCTATACAGACCCGCCCAAGGCGCAAGCTGCTGCCTTTGAAAGGAAGGGTGGTAATGTCAATCCATCCCCGTTCCTGGAGCTTGTCAGGCCCTGTCAAGGCCCCTGGTGCCAGGAGCACTGCTGGTGGTCACTCCACAGACCTCCAAGGTGCGGGCAGTTGTGCAGGCAACTAATAAAAATCTTAAGGCCACAGACTGGGGCCCAACCCAGCTGCCTGCACCAAGCCCCAGTAAATGACCCCTGCACAGAGATTTTCTCTGGGTCTGGAGGGGATTGGAGCTTCGCTTCACAAGCAGCACCACGTACTGGGGTTTTACCATAAGACATAGCTCATCTCTGCCTTGCCTCTAAGCCTCCTGCAGAGAGACCAACAGTTCCCCCGTCAACATACACCTGAATTCCCTCGCTCTTCATTGAGCAGAGGCAGAGAGCGGGACCCAGCAGCCAGCCAGCCTGCCCCAATACGGCTATGTCCAAAAGCTGGTTCCATATTCACATGCTGGGAGTTAGCCCAGAGGGACACCTCCCATACCCCCTACTGCCGCTTTTCTTGGAAAAATGTGTCTTTTCTTCTAACATCCTTTGGAACAGCCTAGCAAGACTGAAGACTTGCACACTGAAAAGCCAGAATCTGCGTGTTGGTTATTGTCCTATTGTATTTGTGACCCTTGACCTTCCCCTAGCAAATACACAAGCGAGTGATCAACTTTAAATGCAGAGCTGCAGTAGGGGTAGCTGCTGGGACCTGGCATGAGCTGGGACTGAGCCAGCGTGCCTGCCCCCTGGCTCCCAAAATACTTTAAATGCAGGGATATGGGGTGGGGGGTTGCATGTAGCCCATATCAGTTCATCGTTTAATCGGCTACACTATTACATCCCTACAGGAAATAGGGTGGGATCAGCTCAGCCACAGGAAAGATTACTTGACGCTGAGCCTTGACAGCTGCTGAGAGCAGACTAGAGAAAAGGCATCAGAACCCCCTCTCCCTCTGGGATGTTTCAACCCTGCAATCAGCAGCTCTCTGGCCATCTGCACAGCTCATGTTCAGGTGCTGGCCCACAGACGAGCCCCTGGGGAATCCAGGGGACGGAGGATGAAAACGTGGGCTACAAACAAGCAGACCAGAGCCCTGCTGACCTCTGCAATTGGGCTTTGCCTTACAGGTGGTAAAACGTTGCCCACGGATCTGGTATAAGCAAAGCCTGTTATTCTTAGAATATCCACGGCTCACGTGATCCATCCACTGTAGTCTTCAGTACAATGGATTGAAGTTTGGCTCGATACGCCTACCCACCGCTGACCAGACACGGTTTTTGAACAGTTTCTGTCCTCCTTTGAGCTCAGAAGAGCGAGAGCTAAGGCCATGATCTCAGGTGCTCACCCTTTTCTCTCTGCAGAGCTGAGCTCACAACTGAGAGCAGGCTTGGGGAGAGGGCTGTCCTTAGAAGTTTGGTCCCCTCTGCAGGGGGATGGGGCTGGCCCTTCCACTTGGGGCGGGGGGGAGGGGCTGTGTTCAGGGACAGGAGCAGGGCAGGGAAGCAGCAAGGATCAGGCCCACCCTCGCACTCACCAGCCGTGGCAGGAAGAGACACTCCACTCCCATCTCCCAGCTGCATCGCTCGAGGGCGGGGGCTTTGAGCAACAGGTGAAACTGCCCCACGCACTCACCAGCCGTGGCAGGAAGTGGTGTGGAGTGGACTGGGGCTGGGTCCCTCTGCTTCCCTCTGGAGAGTGCGGGGGGACCCCTGCTGCTAGCGGCAGGCACCCCCCACTAACCCTGGGTTGTGTTACTCAGAGGATGGGCTGGAATGGGCATGGATGGCCCTGCGGGGTGCCGCCTGCAGGAGGCCAGCCAGGGACCGGGACTGGCCAGTGCGGCCAGCGCCACCCCATACACAGCTGCCGGTGGCACAACACAATTTGGTGCCCCAAGTTCAAGGGGCCCAATCTGGCTGCATGCTGTGCCTGTGAGTAGGGATGGCGCTGCTGGGCGAGCTCTTCTTTTACTCCGTCACCAGACAATCTGGCAGCCCCATCTCAAGAGACGCAGGTGGCAGGTGACTCCCCAGTGGCGAGGAGTTTGAGTCTAGTTCGAACAAGCACCCTACAGTCTGAACACTGATCCCTAGTCCTTCCCCTGACAGGCCAGGTTCCCCTGCCACAGATACGTCATCCTCAAAGGACCCAAAGCCCCGAGCGAGGAAGGTGCTCCATACAACTATGCTCTTAGCTTCTGGTGTGCAGTGGGTAGACGTGAGCCTGGGTCTCAGAGTCCTTGGAGGTTTCTGGAACAGCATTATTGATTGCCAAGATGGTCACTGGCTGAAAGTCCAATCAGCACCTACTGCAGTCAGAGGGAGCTCAGAAACACACCCTCAATCTCAAGGCACTGTTTGAAAGATTCGAAATGATGGGCTCAGAGTTCCCTCATCTCCAATCCAGAGGCAGGGCTTGGTTAGTCACCCTGACCCTTCGCTCTGGTAGGAGAGAGACTATTTTCTCTTAATTACTGTCATTTCTACTCTCCAGTTTTCTTAAGCCTTAAAACAAAGCCAGCTAAAACTTGAAGGCATCTCTTCTCCCTTTGATGCAAAGCCTCAATTTTCATGGACGCTACTGGAGATTACTTTTGCATGGAGAGAAGAGGTTATTCCCCTTATTTTATAGACATCAATAATATTCATATAGACACTGATGAAAGCTTGTCCTGATATTCCCATAAGATAACCTGAACTGTGCACTTCACAAACAAAGAAGGATCTGTGATCTGCCTCTGTAACATAATATTTTGCTCCCACTGACAATGACAGATCAATGGTGTATATTAAAGGTGGTGAAGCTAAACAACATGGATTTACTGACCTTTCAAACCAAGGACAAACCGAACCAGGAGGCAGTGATCAATATCAGAGCTTAGGAGACAATATAGCTTCTGACTTACAGCAAACATAAATCAAAGGAGAGCACCATTGTATCCAATTAATGTGTAATTCACGAGAACAGAGGAAATGCATTTGGAAGGAGATCAGTGGAACTGGAAGTGGCCAGAATAAAATAAGGATGTAAATTAATTGCCATAGCATACAGTTTAGGATAGGAAAGTTTCCAGAGAGTCAGTGCAGTTCAAATAATCAATGTTTTGGGGTGCTAATTCAAGTGGAGGGGGCCTGGAAGTCTCTGGGGAAAAGGAGTTCTTCATGAGAGTTTCAACATCTGGGAAATGGTTACTCGTCCGTGACTGCAGGTCTTCCACAGGGACTCTGCACAGTCTCTGCAGCTGCACTGTTGGGCCCTCCAATCAGCATGAATGTGCAGAGGCCACTCAAAGAAGTGCCCGGCTCAGATGAGTAGTCCCATAGAGTGCAAAGCATTATTCCTGGAAGCGAAGCACTCACCAGTGTGCATTTAGCACAACCATCAGGCCCAAGAACAGTTCATTGAAGTCCAGCCCTGGCTGAACGCAGCAATTGCAAAGATACATGAATATTTCTAAAGTTAAAAAGTTGCTTAATTTTTTCCAAGCCTGCCATGGAGTTTGGATTCACTTTGGGGCAGACCTTTTGCCCAGTTCTTATTTTATCCAAACTTCTCTCTAGCAGGGCTTGATATTACTACCAAAATAATTCTAAATTCAGAGGACCCGTGCACTCTGATCCAATTCAGGATCCAGACTCTCTCATTCATGTCTATGTCTAATATACTCATGCCATGGTAGTCCAAAAGGACAAAGTGAGGGCAGGCTGGAGTCACAAGCTAAAGAGACGGGCTGAGTTTTGAGCTGAAACATGAAAATCAGGAGAAGAACAGCAGGGAGACAGACCCCAGCATCTGTTGCCCACTGTGAAAGAAACCCAGAGAGGCAGGAAGAAATCTGGCATTTAAAGAGCAGAGAAAGCAGCTGGAGAGTGGGGAAAAAATTAGAGCAGTGGTGGGGCTGAGAGGAAAGCAGAGCTGGCTGGAAATCTTCCAACAGAAGCAGCTGAGTCAATGGCCTGAAACATTTCATCACACTGATTGCAAATTTGCCAAACCAGTTCTTAGTTTGGTCACATTTCAGTTTTGTTTTACACCAGTTTCAGGTTTTCTTCCAGAAATACCATGTTTCCAAAGTGAGTCTCTTTGATTTCATCAAAGAGACTTAACTACCTCCATCCTGCTTCAAAGATATTTTAACACCAGACTTGAAAGAGAATCCTCTGAACTGTCATTCATGCTTAAATTTGACACTTTACACCTAGGTCTCAACAAAGATGCTAATTATCTTACCCATTACAAAGATAGCTTCCCCAATTATCACCTCTAATATCCTTAGCTCACAGACATTTACCTACCTCCCTCATCCCCCCTCTGTTCTGAAATTTGATTTGTCCTTTTCATATGCATTCATTTTTTTGATTGGTATATACGGTCATGCCAGTTTTCTTCTACAATTTGATCTGAGGAAGTGGGTCTGGCCCATGAAAGCTCATGACCTAATAAACCATCTTGTTAGTCTTTAAAGTGCTGCATAGTCCTGTTTTTTGATTTCATCAAGAATGTCAGTGGGTTGGGATTTGTTCCAAGATGGAACTGAATGGAAAAGCTAGAGGTAAGGGAGGCTCTGACATGGAAAAGAAGCCCAAGTTCCTGAAGATGGTGACAGTGTTTTCCTTTCGTGGGGCGGGTGAAGTTAGGGGAGGGAAAAGTCTTCTGAAAAGATGAAATTTAGGGAGTGTATGAAAGAAGGGGAAGGGGATCAAATTTTGTAGCAGAATTTTTGAGTAACATCTAAGACAGATGATAATGTGGAGGTGATAAAATAAAGACTAAGATGTGTGGGAGAAGAGACAGTTTGGCATCCAAGCACTCCAAGGCTCCTACTAGAAGACAAGTGAGGAATGCAAACAAAGTGAATATATATCAGAAAGGAGTTAGTCCAGGAAGAAATGAAGACAACGGAGGATAAAATACACTGGAGCATGCAGTAGTCAAGCTGGGGAAGGAGTATCCAATTCCAGTCACAAAAACAAAGTTGCTGGTACTTTAGTGCATAGTGCACTTCCTGAAGAGCATCTAGGGTCCTCCTTTGCATACACACAGTTTGTCCTGGTGGGAATGGAACTGTACATTGATGGGAAAACACAAGCAAAGATGTTAGCAGTGATTACAGGAAAAAGGACTGGTGAAACTAAATACGAAAGCAATTCATGTTGGTGAAAGAGGTCATTGCTCAAGACTCCGAGTCTTATGGACCCCTGCACCATGGTGGAAATGTTGATGATAATCATGAAAAAGCAGGGAGTCCAGGATCACTGTGGATTTTTTTTCCTGTTCTAACTGTTGCATTAACCCAAACTATAGGCTCAACCCCATATTATAATCCATAAAAGAGTCTAGAACATTATATTTCTTTTCCCCTGGAATGTTGATACATTGTTTTATAACTAGGAAATTTCAATGGCTAGCTTTACATAATGATTATCTTAGTAACAGCTGCTACCCAAAACATTCCAAAAAAGATTTGCGGACATGGTACATAAACACTAAAGGATAAAGAGTACCGAGTTTCATAAAAAAAATCCTGAGTTCAGGAGCGCAGCAGTCTCTGAAGAACTTACAAAAAGGTACTCAGTTATTGCACAGACTTTGCTCCTGGAAGATTCTGGCTTCAGGCACATAGTTTGCCAACATTCCAGGGGAAAGGAATGCCTTTTAATTATTCAGCCCCAAAAGTCATTACATAGAATTACGAGCTAGCCTAAACTCTGAGACCTTAGTATTGTGCTACAGCCTGTTTTGTTTGCTGCCAAGTGAGGGCCTTTGTGGTGTATTCATGAGGGCGAAATCCAGTGGCCAGAAAGGTGCATTAGGTGCTTGTGTGCATTTCTTATGCTTATGTGGAGGTGAGGCAAGGAGGGCCTGGGGAGAGAGCCCACACAATATTCCTGAGAAATATCACAGTAGCTTCATCTCTAGGAACTCTAGCCCAGTGTTTCTCCACCAGTGGGACGAGTACCCTTAGAGGTACTCGAGAGAAGTCTGGGGGGTACGTCAACACAACTGAAATTTGGAGTAAACTGAATTTTTGTTTTAAGTTTTACAGCGTTTTATTATTTTTGTACTTTTTACACCCAAAAATGTCATCACCCGCCTGGCTACAATTAAGTTGTTTAAACAAATGTGTTGCAATGGTAGAAAAAAAACTGTGTGTGTCTGAAAACTGTAGGCACTGGGGGTACTTTTTTTTTTTTTTTTTTGAAAAGGGTACTTGATAAAAAAAGGTTGAGAGACACTGGTCTAGCCTGCACCTATTTGCATGTCCACATGCGTTTCCTAGGGAACAGTGCCTCCCTGATACTGGGAGCAATTCCCTCCTATGCTGCGACCATCACCCAGTGCTCCATCTGGTTATGCAGAGGTGCACCAGAGGAGCCTGTCGCAGCTTGCACAACACATGCTGGAGCTGGCACTATCTAAACGAGACAGCCATTAGTTGTAGCAATCATAATCCATGACCAACCATTATTCCAAAGGGTGACTTACTCTGCAGTAGTTTGAAATGGTGTAGTCAGTGCACTCCCATGTGATGGCCTTAAGGATAGGGAGGCCATGATCCTGCCTCAGTCCCCCCTCAATTCAAAGCCTGTGTTAGTTCAGGACTCCAAAAGAGGGATCCACATTGACTACAGGATCCCCAAAAGCCATGGTGCCACGGCCAAGTCCTGCGCAGCCAGACCTAGAGCTGCCCCATCCATAAAATGGCTTGGGACAACCGCCTCAGGTCCTACGCTGTGGGGGCCCCCACGGGGCTGCAGGCAGCTCGAGAGACTAGTGGAGGGCCTGGTGTTAGCAGCAGGGGGTTGGTCCTACCCCTTCACTCACCAGCGACAGGAAGCAGAGTGAACCCACCCCAGTCCACTCAGCTCCCCTGGGTACAAGCCATGTTGCTCAGAGGAGGGGGTTTGGGGAAAGAGGTGGGACGGCCTCCCACATTCACTGGCAGCAGGAGCACAGCAGGGGCTGGGGGAATTGTGGGCGGGGGGGGAGGGAGGGGAGGAAGAGTTGTTCCAGTCCCTGTGCTCTCCCAGGGATAGCCCTGGCCAGAGCTAGCAGTCAGAGGTACAATCGGCAGTCAAAAGGCAAGGCAAGGGTCAGCTGGGTCAGGATAGCAAGAGGTCAGAGGCAGGAGTCAAAAGTGGAAGTCCGAACCCTTAATCCCATGCCAGGAGTCACGGCAGGCAAGCAGGCTTAGGAAGCAGTCTTACCATCTAGAATGGGCTGGCTTAATTAGGACCAGCAGCTGTCCTGGGACTGTCAATAGGACCGCAGGGCAGAGCCTCAAACTGGGGCTAGGCTTCATGGATCCGGGGTAAGCCAGTATCAATGGGATGCTGGGTGGAGAGTTGATTCAGGGCTGGTCCTCTAACCCTGTAGGCCTAGATGCAAGCAGTTGTCTCCTCCATGTGTGTCAGTGTGATTCCACTGCAGATGACTGGCAAGCAGTGTCCTCCTTGGATGGTGACAACGTGGTTTCAGCCGCTTCGGTCGGAGTGATTGTAGTACTGCCCTCCAGAACTTGGCATCTGACCTCACAGCTAAGTCCAAGGCGCAGCACTTGATGGCGTCCCCACCTTGCAGATCTTGGAGAGTGGTGGAGGCCGGAAGCAGGCAGAAGAGGTCTTAATGATCAGTGGGAGAAGTGCTCCAGCCAGCTAGTAACACAGGGAGAAGCGGTGTCTCTCCTGTTTTCCGTCTTGAGACAAGATGCCTCGCTATAGCCAGAAATACAGGGAGTGAGTGTGAAAGAGTTAGTCCTGTCACTAAAGCAGAGGCCTAGACACACATCTGGGGGAAGGGGTTACAATTTCTTTTCTCCCAGTCCCAGCTGTGGTTCTGGGGAGCTAGTTCCAATGTAATTCGGAGAGACCTTGGGGGCACATTTGGCGAAGCCTCAACACCATCTCGTCTCTATAGAATTTTGTATGGGGAGGTTCAGCCATAAACTCAGGCTGCTCCCTCGCTCTCCTGGCCAAGGCACAGGTGATAAGGAAGATTTTCAGTGTATGACAGTGCAGGGAGCATTCTGAGAGGGGCTAAATGGAGGCCCTGGGTATCTCAGGACGATGTTGAGGTCACAAGGCGGGGGCGGGTCTCTGACTGGTGAGTGTGTAGTAACCCTGAGAAACATCAGCATTGTGGGGTGGGAGATTACTGCGGCTGCACCAGCCTGAGACAAGGGGAAAGTGTTGCAAAGATGAGTGAGCCCAGGCAAAGGCTGGCTTGCTTGGAGGCAGTAGGTAGTCAAGGTTCCTGGTACGGAGGTGCAGGCTGGGTCCAGGCCATTTTGGACTGCCCATCCTGAGAACCTCTTCCACTCGGGCCCACGTTCTGGTGGACATGTTCCTGTTCTGGGCAAGGAGTTCCTGGGCTGTATGAGTGAAGGAGCAGACCTCTCCAAGGTGCTCATCCACCCGACCTAGTCACTAGCAGATGCAGCAATCCTGGCTCTGGGTGGAGCATTTGGCTGTGATGTTGAGCCCCTTTCTGCAGCTCCCAGGAGAGTGAATGAGAAGGGAAAGAGATGCACAGGGCTGCTCAGACACTGCATGCCTGTTTGAAAATCATCCCTTCACACTCCCACTCCAGCCCCGTCCATGTCACTGCATTTGACCAACACCACTGCAGCCCCGTTCATGTCATGTTGGGTAGTCGTACTGGGTACAGTTGGCCCTCATTTAGGGTAAACAAACTGCAGAAACTGCTGACAATTGGCCCCTCTCTGCTCTCTCACACCCCAACACACCACTGCCCCTGCCCTCTCTGCTCTGACACCTCTCCCTGCTATGGTATCAGCCCTCACCTCTCCTCATACCACCACCCGAGGCCTCTCTGCACTCACACATCCCCCATGCTACTGCCCCAGCCCTCTCTACCTCTAGGGGTGAAAGTAACTTACATTTCTTACAAGTATTGTCCCATCGCAGTCCCCTGCCCAGGGTAGGGAGGCGGGGCGGGGCAGGGCAGGGGTGTTTTTTGGGGGGGGAGGAAGGGGGGTTGAGATAGGACGGTACCTGTAAGAAATGTGTGTGGGATGGAATGTGGGAAGCTCCAGGCAGGGGTGCAGGAAGGAAGTGTGTTGCACAGTCACCTGATCCCTGGGGCTGGCCTGGGCAGCAGAGACTGCACAGACTAGCTACCAGAGCACCAAGGCACACCCAGCTGGCCAATCTCTTACCAGTGTGCTGCACTGGGGCATACTGGCTTACTTTCTCCTCTGCTCTCCCTCTCAAACACAGCCCTTCATGCTGCCTGCCACTCCAGCCCTGTGCATTCTCACGTGTGCTTCCCTGCTACAGCCTGCAGCTCTCTCTGCTCTACTACACACCTCTCGACGCCAATGCTCAGCCCTCGGTGCGCTCACTCCCTGCTCTGCACGACTCTCGCCTGTTTCTGCTGTCACACCTCCAAAACAGGGCCCCTGCCTGTCTGCTTTCCCTCCTCTTTGTAACACCCTTTTAAGGTACTTCAATTGATGAAGTGACAGTTAAAATACTAGACATACCCCAAAGTGAATGCCAGTATTGCTTGTTTTTAAAGAGCAAGTTAAGTAACTTATTTTATGAGTTTCTAAACTGCTTTATTAAAGGGTTATGCACTTGAGAAGTAAACTGGCCAATATGAACACCGCATTCAAAATGGATGAAAAGTAACAACATTTAGGTCTGCTTCTAATCTAAATTACTTTAAAGTAAACCTGGAATGGCTCTTTTCATTTTGCTAACTGAATATAAAAAGAGCTACTTCAGGTTTCCAGTAATGTACACAAAAGTAGAATCTGGTCATTAATGTTTGTCCCACATTTCAAAATTTCTTTGCAGATATTTGCCAAAAACCGTCAGCTCTGTGCTTAAAATTACTGATACCAACTTGCAACTGTCCCGTCACGTATTACACCTACAGTATAATCTGTAACTAGGCTGGTATTCACTGGCCTGGTTGCCTCACAATAAATAGGTAAATAAGGGAACTGCAACTTGATCTAGAAAGGAGATGCCAATGTTTGATGAGAATGTTTGCTGGACTCAGCTGAATTTCACCATAAAGACCTTTACCACAATGATTAATCATATAAAAAAAGTTATTTACCAAAATGTTTCCAAAAAGAGAGGACACTTTGTTTAGTACATGGAAAATCAAATATATAATAAACATTTTGTACAAGTCTGCAACCTTTTCAAACCAGAGCCAAACTACATCACAACTCAGAATAAGCAGTCAAAGAGCTTTATAAGAATGCCCATTTGTAGGACTGAAAATACACAATTTATTATTAATAATTGACATAATTAATAATAGCATAAATGAACCATTGTACTCACAGACTTTATGTAATGGGACTTCTGCTGCTGGGGGTGCAGGAGACAGGGATTGAGGTGTGTGGGAGGTGCAGGAGACAGGGCAGGGCTCTGGGGGTTGGAAATAGAGTACCTTACCTGGCCAGGGCTGGGCTGCTGTACCTGGGCAACAGTGGCTGGATAGGAGACTGGGCCAGGATTGCAGCAGCCAGATTGTGGCCTCCCCTCCTACTTGTGCCACAGCAGGAGGGGGGCTGCCACCAGCCCTTCCTGTGGCCAGATGGGGGCTGGACCATGGGGCCTGCTCCAGGGTCAGGGCTGGGGGCAGCCCCCCACATCTTCACCAGAAGCTGGATAAGAACGGCCATACTGGGTCAGACCAAAGGTCCATCTAGCCCATTATCCTGTCTGCTGACAGTGGCCAATACCAGATACCCCAGACACACACAACAGGGAATCCTCATGTGATCCCTCCCGTCACCCACCTCCAGAGAAACAGAGGCCAGGGACACCATTCTTACCCATCCTGGCTAATAGCCATAGATGTACCAAACCTCCATGAATCTATCTAGCTCTTTTCTGAACCCTGTTAAAGTCCTAGCCTTCACCACATCCTCTGGCAAGGAGTTCCACAGGTTGACTGTGTGCTGAATGAAGAAAAACTTCCTTGTGTTTGTTTTAAACTTGCTGTCTATTAATTTCATTTGGTGACCCCATGTTCTTATATTGTGGGAACAAGTAAATAACTTTTCCTTATTCACTTTTTCCAGTCATGATTTTATAGACCTGTAGCATATCCCCCCTTTGGGTATGTCTACACTTGCACCCTCTTTCGAGAGAGGGATGCATATGAAGACATTCGAAATTGCAAATGAAGCCGGGATTTAAATATCCCGTGCTTCACCTGCATATTCGCATTATGGCGTTATTTCGAAATAGCTCCATAACGCGAAGATGCAAGTGAAGCATGGGATATTTAAATCCCGGCTTCATTTGCAATTTTGAATGTCTTCATATGCAGGGCTCGCCGAACCGCATTTTGAATGTCTTCATATGCAGGGCTCGCCACAGGCGAGTAGACTGCATTATTTGTCGAGCCCTGTTCATATGCATCCCTTTCTCGAAAGAGGGTGCAAGCGTAGACATACCCTAAGTCCCCTCTTTTCTAAGCTGAAAAGTCCCAGTCTTTTAATCCCTCTTCACAGGGGACCCGTTCCAAACCCCTAATCATTTTTGTTGCCCTTTTCTGAACCTTTTCCAATGCCAATATATCTTTTTTGAGATGAAGCGACCACATCTGTATGCAGTATTCAAGATGTGGGCGTACCATTGTTTTATAGAGAGACAAAAGAAGATATTTTCTGTCTTATTCTCTATCCCTTTTTTAACGACTCCTAACGTTCTATTTGCTTTTTTGACTGCCGCTGCACACTGAGTGGATGTTTTCAGAGAATTATCCACAATGACTCCAAGATCTCTCTCAAGTAGTTGTAGCTAAATTAGTCCCCATCATCCGGCAGGGCGGTTCAGTGTTTACCCTCCTCTCCCCACAGGAAGCCGGCGCTGGCACTCCAATCTTGCAGGGGGCTGCGAGGCTGGAGTGCCAGCGCGGGCTCCCTGCTGTGAGGGAGCAAGGGGGTAGCTGAGCTGGAGCTGCAAGAGAGCCATATTTGGCTCCCCACTGAACCATGTCTGGCTCAGGAGCCATATGTTGCCAACCCTGTTATAGTTTAATGTCTAAAGTGCAGACAATGACACACACATGAACTTTAAAACAAAGATACTCTCTTCCTGCACTTAGTCCTGGGATCAAATTGATTCATATCTCTACTACATGAAGGAAAAATAATAGTTTCAGATTTATATTGGCTTAGTATAGAATTCATCAAGTGTGGAAAAATTCCCTATCAGCTAGACAGTGATTATTTCTGAAGAAAGGCTATTTATGAATTCAGTTTAGCACCAGCAGCTTATTTCCTGCAATCTTGATTAAGCTATGAATACAAATGACAGATGAAGTATTAGTGGAATATTCAATATTTTAAATATTTGTACTTCGTCTCTTTAGACTCCTGATGATACGTATGGATTAGACAGCTACACTTAATTTGAATTGGAATGAGAAGAGTAGAAATGAGCATACCCACTACCTGAAGTATACAAAAACCTGAAGCCAGGTGAATGAAAGCTCTTTATTCAATACACAGTTTTTTGCCACCCAATCCTACTCAATTATTTAAGAAACAGAAACTGACAACTATATTCCTTAAAAAGCACGCTCCTCTCCAATGCTTTTGAAGTAATTAAAACAGCGAAGACGGTCCCCACTGTTCTTCTATGTTACATAAAAAGAGAAGGTTGTCGGCTACTGTGAAATATGCACAGTAGATAAAGCCAATCTGGTCAGTATACTGTACAGTTCTGGAAGTGCAGGATATGTAGGCAAAGCATTGTCAAGATGCTAAAAACTACTGCAGTACATTGTGTTTTAAACAGTACTACAACATCACCTTTCCTATGACCTGGGTGAGGGAGGGCTAACCGTGTTTTGTATTTTTCATTTAATTTTCTTTAAAAAAAAATCTCAACATCCTGCAGCATACTATACATCAACCTTGTATGAAAAGGTGTCAAGGTGACTTACAAAAAATATGATCAGGACCAAAAATGCTGTGGCACAAATTTTAACAAAGAGTTTATATACTCCCCCATTATTTTAACAGCAAAAGTTGTTCAAGGTGCTTTTAGATTTTTGCATTGCAGAACTGGTTCACTGAAATGACCACGTGATAAGATGCATTAACAATTCAGTTTCAGTCTTCAATATTGGTCCCAAATGCAGCATGTTTCAAAAGCTAGTTTCTATAACGGGGCAATTGTGGAGCAGGGGCTCCCTCTACTGGGGCAGAGGATGACACAGTCATTAGCTGCCCGCCATGCATTCTCTCATTCACACGCAGCTCACATCCATCCTGAAGCATACGGATAGCTATCCGTGCAATGTTCTTAGAGTCATCAAGTCCACTATGAGGGCGTCCATCATAGTTCATTCCCAACTTTTCAAGCATGATTGTTAGCTTGGTCTGGTTTCTGGGAACCTGACAAAGAAAGTGAACCATGTTAAAGAAATCAGACAAAAAAAAAAAAAAAAATCATCTCAGCATGAAACACTTGTCCTGCGTAAGTTCTCATACTGCAGTGTGTTTACACTACTGCCTAGTACTGCTGTGCCACTTTTGGTCCATATTTCAAAGAACTCTGTGTATAATCTGAACATGTGTGACATAGCAAAGGAATATCCGATTCCTTTTATAGATGAAGACAAGGAAACAGAGATAAGAATGTTGTCACCCCAGTATTCCAAGCACCATATTACCTGACATTCCTCGAAGAGCATCTAACTGACATGGAGCAGATTCTCAAAAATACCCAAGGAAGTTAGAAACATTACAAGGGAAAATTTTCAAAGCACTGGTGGCCCATCTACACATGGATAATTAGTATTACTACCACTAATGTTAGCAATGGTGAGAAATTTTTGCACAGACTTCCAGTGTAGTCAAAGCTTAAGTGACTTGTCCAAGGCACCAGGCACTCTAACAACAGAGCCCAGAAGACCACGAGCCCGGATTGCTAGTCCTCCACTCGTCTAATAACTAGATGACATTACACCAGTGTAAATACATAATACTCCTTTATCTTCTTTAAAATGTGAAATTTGGTCTTGAAAAAAATCCTTCAAAGTACTGCGTGCTGGAAGATAGGGTATGTCTACACTACAGCGCTATTTTGAATTAACTTAATTCGAAATAGTTAATTCGAATTAAGCTAATTCGAAGTAGCGCATCTACACACAAAAGCTATTTCGAAATAGCACGTCCACACTGAGTGGACCCTGAACCGAAGTTAAGGCTGGCCGGAACCAGTGTCAGCAGGGCTTAGTGTGTGGGGACTTAGCATGGAGGCAGCATCCCCACACACTAACTGAGCTCCATGCTTAAAGGGACCCTACCCCAACCCTGGACAGACAGTTCTCAGGGTTCCCCGCTTGCTTGTCTGCCTCGATGAGGGACAGCAAAGCAGTCCTGTCTTGGACTGCCCTGAGTGCCCGCACTCGGGACACCACAGCACTCAGCCACATAGAGCCAGAGCTGCCCCTGGGCACGCCGGTGCGTCTCATGGGGTCGTTGCCATCAGCCCGGCTGCACTTGCTGCAGGCTGCCATCCGGGGGGCTGTCAGGATCCAGGAGGCCCTGCGGGAGAGCGTCCACCCCGAGGAGCCCGCAGAGCCACCCCGGTCCTCCCCACCGGGGGCTCGTGCCCCATTCCTCCCTCACATCCTTCCACTTACCCCTCCCTAGCCCCCCTTCTTGATGTCAAACAAAAGACACGTATGTTCAAAAATAGAAACTGGGTTTATTGAACAAAACGGGGAGGGAATGAACCTTTGGGGAGACTGGGAAAAGGAGGTGGGAAAGGGGAAGAGAGAGGGTGGGAGAGGGGAGGGGGAAACCTGGGAGGAGGGAGCAAGGGGAAGAAGGGGGAGGGGAAGCTCAGGGCCCAGGGTTGGGGGTCTCGCCGGACTAACTTGATTTTCATGCAAACCTGCTCCTGGGTTCGCATGTGGCCTTTGGTGGCCAGGCTGGCACCTATCCTGCCATAGATGGCAGCATTCCTCCATCTAGTGCGGAGATCATGGAGGTTGGGGGCATCCCTCCAAACCTGAATAAGGTCCATGATCTCCACCCTGGACCAGGAAGGTGCCCACCTTCTCCAGCCCCCGTCAGGCTCCTGTGAGCTGGCAGACTGCTCCTGGGGAGCGGTGGAGGGCTGGCTGCCAGTGGCTTGCCGGCTTATGTTTTGGGGCCACTGCTGGCTCTGGGCTGGCAGGCTTGGAGCTGGCACAGGCACTGTGGCCAGGGTCTACCCCTTTAATGGCTCCAGGGCTGGGGGTGAGGAGAGTAAGTTTTCCTGGTTGTGCCCAGAGTGGCCACCAGGGCTCCCTGGGAAGGGCTGGAGGCCCCCTATTTCGAATTAAGTGTCTACACAGCACTTAATTCAAAATAGCTATTTCGAACTTGGCGTTACTCCTCGTAGAATGAGGTTTACCAAATTGAATTGTTAGCCCGCTATTTCAATTAAATTCGAAATAGTGGTTTGCATGTATAGACGCTACTGAAGTTAATTCGAAATAAGGGCTGTTATTTCAAATTAACTTTGCAGTGTAGACATACCTATAGATGCCCTTTCACTTAGCGCAACTCTGATAATGACAGTTACATAGATAAGTGCCTCAAAGGGAAAAAAAAAATCATACATGCAAACTGTGCGGCAGTATTTCCCTTTCACAATGATGCAGTACTATACACAATTCAATTTAAAAAATATGAGATACAATTGTGTCTCTAAAAAGCAGAGTAAGTTACTCATTACATATTTAATGTAACAATTATAACACCCCTACGGTTTTTTAGTATTTTAGATACATTTTAGGAGTTTGGAAGAGGTTATCAAAAATTTTGAAATGTTTTCAATCCAGCAGTCTCTAAGAAAATTTTTGGAAATCTAGAGGAAACGAAGAATTAATTCCAAAACTGATTTATAGCAGCTTTTATGTAATCTAGTAGTTTCACTGCCATTTTGGAATCAGACAGGAAGCCAGGCCCTACTCTGATTTCAACAGGGCAACCAGGCCACTAAACTCAGAGCTCATTAAAGCCTCAAAGAATCAATTTACACCATGTCAGGATAAAAAGCAGAAGCATGGTATAGTAGTAAATAAGTTCCTTGTTTAAATTCTAGCTCTGCATGATTTGTTGTGACGTTAGGCAAGTCTTGCAATCTCTCCTCCCCATGGCCCCTATAATACTATGCCTCAGAAAATGGGTAATGCTGCTTGCCTACTATAACTCACTAGGAATAGTGAGATTGGTTCTTTGCAGTATATAGTTTTTGAAGATGTAAAGCAGTAATTGCTACAGTAATACTAAACATGATCACATCTGGGTGAACTACTTCTAGCATGGTAGAACTGCACAACTGCCAGAGCACTATTATTGTACAAGACTGCAACAGTGAAAACATGAGCCAAGATTTTCAAAGATGAGGGGGTGCTCAAAATTAGAGCCCTTTGGCCTAAATAAATGCTACCAAAATTATCCCAACTGGAAGGTCTTACAACTTGACCCTGCACAGTACAAAAGGTCATTTACATAAAAAGTTGAGCAAGGCTTTACTTATTCCACCTTTAGATTGAATATTCCCTAGACAATCAGCAATCAATTCAAACCTTGTAGAAGTTTCCATAGGATTTGCGAATGTTGATCCACTTTTTGGCAAAAGAGGGATATTTGATACGGCTGATACGGCATTGGATATTCAGGAATTTACTCATATCCCAAGACCTTTGGGAAATCAGGAGAAACAGGGAAAAAAGGTAAAGATAACACTTTAACAGAAAATCTTAAATGGAAGCAAAACAGATAAATGTTGCCTTTCGTTTGTGTTCATGAACAGGAGGTAAACCATATTGCATAAAGAAAATCGTATCTCCTGTAATAACAGCAGCAAAGAGAAAGCAGGAGCTTTTTGGCTATTATCTTCTCCACCTCTAGATACTAAAGTAAGAGCTTAGGGTTACTTTTAGGACCTTAACCTCACTCAGAGGATGTAGACATGGCCTGAGACATTTCCAACCCTGCATTCTAAAGCCAGTCATGCTTCCAACCTCATGCACATCCAACCCAAAAGATGCGTTTTTCTACCTATACAGCAGACTTCTGGGGAATCCTGTTATACTTTCTCCCCTTGAATGAAAATCAATTCAGGAAGATATCTGAAGGTTACTTACTTTACTGATTCACATAACAAAACTGATTTATTTTTGTCTTTGGATAAGATGTAAAAATGGAAGTTATTATGACAGGTGACCAAGATCCCATGGTACCTTAAAACAAATAGGGCTAGCTCTCCAACCAAATTCTAAATCTGTCAGATTTTTGGATGAAAAGCAAAAAATCTGTTGTAGGAGCCTCCTCAGCATGCACTACATTTAAAGTTAGTGAAAAACTTCCATTATGTGTTTTAATTCCTGTCTTCAGATGTTCATGACCTTTTCAAATATTCACCTTTAGGCCTGAAATGTTTACTTCACCACAATGTTGCCCTCTGGAAGTTGATGGTAAGTTAAAGTACACTTTTTCCTCAGATACTATATTGATGGGCACAATATTTATAGGTATAGAAGTGCCTATGAATAAAATACAGATTGAACCTCTCTAGTCCGGCACACTTTGGTCTGGCTTTGGTGGTCTAGCATGATTTTAGTTAGCTAGACATACACTTAGCATGGGTGTGACCAAGTTTCCCGCAGTCCCATAAAGTTTGTTTACAGCCACCAGTCCTGGTTTTCAGTGTTCTTTGCTGTTATTTAGCTCTAATTTACCCCCATATCTAGGAACCCAGTAAGCAGTGGAAATGTTGTTAATGCTGCCAAACTATATTGACCTCAGGTAGTTTGACAAATTCTCTGGTTTGTCACCGGTCAGATCCTAAGGGTGGCGGACTACAGAGGTTCAGCCTGTACTAATAAATATCTTAAAGGACTACAGCAAACAAATATTGAGACGTTAGGCTTGGTACAGGTGAGTCTTCAGTGCAAACTAAAGTCTTAGAAATAAAAAATAAAGTTAAATGAAAAGAAGTCAACTGCTGAGCAAGACACTGGCATCTACTGAAATCTTAGCGCTAAAATAAACTTAGCCCTCTCTGTGACTGCATATTCTCTCAGTGTAACACAGAGGGTAGTAAAAGGGGAAAGGGCTACTACTGGGACAATTTACTGAAAAAGAAAGATTGCATCCTTCTGAAATTTAGCATTCTTAAATTCATTTTTAAGGATACCTTCACCCTCAGAGCAGAAAAAAAGATATGGGCAGAGAAAATTGTTTTGCTGGGTTCCCTATATTTTTACTAAATTACACTTCTTCCGTATATACATTTTATCATCATCTTCTGGCAAATGATACAGCAATAACAACATAAGCTACACCAGGCAAACAGCAGCAACGATAAGAACATGATTGTCTTGGACACTGTGACGGGTGTCCATCCCACAAAGGACTGGAAGGGGTTAAGATGGTCAGACGGTCCAATTAACTTCCCAGGCTGCACCTGGAGGAGCCAAGGAGCAGGGCACTAAGCAAGCTCAGCTATACAATGACAGATAGGACCTGTATAAAGCCAGATATCTGTCAAAAGGAAGCTGAAGGGAGGGAGCAATTGCAGTCTATTTGAGTGGAGGGTGATGAGGGGCTGGCAAACCTCGGGGTTTGGTAAGTCAGGAAGATAGATGAAGGTTCAGGGGAATAGGAGCAAGGAACAGGAGTGTGGAGACTGTGGCTGCTGACCAGAGGGCACATGTTCCCCTGCCAGCCTTTGGGAACATGGCAGAGAACCAAGGACTGCCTGGGATAATTTGGTCAAGGAAAAACTCCTCCCTGGAAGGGGAAACCACAGTGAGATTACTGGTAGGCTGAGTGAGGAAGAGGAGGATGTGATTCCTGGCATGAGCTCTTCAGAGGACAAGACAAGGACACAAGAGATCCTGTTGAAGGAAGGTACAATGCTTGGCCAAAGCTAATCCCAAGGATAGCCAGGAGGAGGTGCCTCCAGCAGAAAGCAAACCCTATGACAGACACCATTCACTGCACTAAAGTGTGCATTGCATTATGAAGCCCAACTGGGAACATGTAAAGTTTGACACTTAAAATGGCCTATCCTGTTTGTATCTCATTTTGAAGAAGGGATTGCAATGGCAGCTAACAGAATGGTAACATTTCACAGTTAAAAAGAGATACACTGGCTTTGATGCTCTAGCCTGCACTATGCAAGTTAAACAAAAATCACCAAAATTGTTCCTTCTGGCCTTAAAATATGTGAATCCATGACCAATGTTATGTTGGCTACATTGCACATCTGGCTATTTATATAGTCCTCGTTGCCATTCTATCTGAGCACCTCACAATTATTAATGTATTTTAGTCTCACAAAACCCTTGTGAATAAGAAACTATCATAGTTAAGAAGCAGAGGGACAGGGTAGATTAAACAGTGTTCTTGTGCGACAGGCTCTGAATGCTGGTCTCCTGACTCCAACTTCAATGTTATATTCACTTGGCCACTCTTCCTATCATGCAGTATACAACATTTTCTAGTCCTGTTTTCTTGTTAAATATTAGCCAATATTACAGGGAATGGTAATGTAATTACCATAGATGTATTACAGTGAAACCTCTGTTATCTGGCACTCTGTTAACCAGAAAACTTTGTTAACCAGCATTGCCCCCAGCCACAATACTGAAACATCTTCAGGCACACAGGCCTGGCTTGGTTTACCATGACTGGCTTAACAATTTTTTTTATTTAAGTAGTACTAATCATCTTTAACTCAAAATAGAAATGTGAGACCAACTGCCTCACACTACAAAACTACCAGTATTAAAAACTTGAGTTTTACTATTATTGTCCATTGTTTTTTCCTAGGTTGATGGGACCTTCAGATAACCGGAATTTTTAGATAATCAGAACGTCCTAATCCCCAAGCCTGCCGGATAACACGTTTTACTGTACAAAGCCAATTTTAACACTGCTTCTAGATCAACATTCATATTTTCATTACTTTGAATCTAACTACACAACTTCAATACTACAGGTTATATTTTACATTCATATTTGTTTATTTTATTAATGATTTGAAAAGTGTCAAGCTTTCATTTTGGGCTTACATAAGCCAGCATGAGAATGCTGGAAAAAAATTGGTGCCACGTACTGCATTCAAACTTTAGATCCTACTCAATTTCATTTTAAGAACTATACCCAAATAAAAAAGAAAGTACTCTAGTATGATTTTAGGACCAATGTTATATTCTAATGTTGGCAATACTGGTTACAAAAAGCAGATTAATTTAAGAATTGCTTTGCAATTTTAAAATGCATTTAATAAATTACTATATAAACATACACCCTGCTTTCCAAGACATACCCATCAGTCAGTATGGTATAGCTATATTTGGTTCCCAGCTCTCTCTGTCTCATCCACTCTACAACATTTTGTAGAACCTGAGGAAATGCATCAGCTTTGTCTACGTGTTCCTGAAAATATATAAACACAAAAAAGTCAGTTATGTTTTCTAAAGAAAATGTACACTGTAAAGCATTACAGTTAAACTAATGTACAGGAACAAACACCACATACTTCCAACAAACTAAAAACATTTAAAAAGGAGGACATACAAAACACCTGTGAGATAGGCTCCTCATTATCCCAGGTTTCAGAGACAAAGAGAGTTTAAAGGCCTGATTTTCATAGGTGGTAAGTACTAAAAGATCTAATTCACACCACTTATGGAAGGATGGGGATGAAAACCAGATCTTAGAGCCCATATTTTTAAAGATATTGAGGAATTGCTGCTCTGTTAAAACACCTAGTTGATTTAACAGCCTAAATTCCACTGACAGTCAATTTAGGCTCCTAAATCATTTAGGCATTGCATCACTGAAAACACAGTATTTCCAAAAATCTGGGTATAAGGGACTTGGCAGTAAGTCACACATTTAGCCACCAGCAGAACTTAAG
This sequence comes from Rafetus swinhoei, assembly GCA_019425775.1. Lineage (NCBI taxonomy): Eukaryota > Metazoa > Chordata > Testudines > Trionychidae > Rafetus > Rafetus swinhoei. Next base: position 138,363,373 of record CM033449.1, read on the forward strand.
ACTAAAAGAAGTCTGTCTCCCAGTCCACAATCACTGCCAGTCATCTTGCAACCATTTAAAATTCTTTGGGCTGGTAGGAAACTGGCAGTTAGAGGATCCACGTCCAGCCACGAGACAGCAATTATCACTGATGCACAACCATTAGTGGTGATGGAAGCAAAATCAGAAAACTCCCTTCTCTCAAAAGCCATACCAAAAAAACACCCCCCTCAAGCAGCAAGTTTTGATGTTTATCAGATACCTAGCTGTACACACTCATGAGGTCTAAACACAGAAATTAGAAACACCACCTAAGTCTGTGCACCAAAGACCGAATGGATTGTTCTCAGTCCAGGAGCTCATAGTAAGACCTCATTTACACCACCAAGTTTGGTTAAACTTAATTCAACACTCAAAAAAAATTGCCAGAGTGTTCACACTTGTTCTGTCAACAGATCATATCCACAATGGGGTCACTATCATGGAAGTGTGAGCAAGCACTGTGGGTATGTATCCCACAGTGCAATGTTGTGGGAAGGCAGAGCGGATAGCTGCCCATCTTGACATTCCCTCTGAGTTATTCCATATCCACCTCAGCTGGCAGGAGAGGCATCATGAGTAGCTGTGAGCTCTCCGTGCTGAGGAATGTCAAAGCAGCACATCAGTCTTTTCAGTCACCATCCTGTCCCCCCATCACCCTGCAGCAGCAGTCTGCAAGTTGCTATGTTCTTAGTGCAGGGCAGAACAGAAGCATTCCAATGATTTTCTTTTTACTCTCCAAACTCAGCTGTCAGATACCTGCAAGAGCTTTGAAAGGGGAGGGGCGCATGTATGCAGGGCAGCAGACATCAAAACACTGAGCAGAGTGCTCAGGATAGGCATTGTGGAATACTGGCGGAAGCCAGTTCTCTGGACAAAACACAGTAGTGTCTAACACTGGCTCTGCTGACAAAGGGAGGTGAAAAGAATAGTCTCTCCTAGGAGCGGAAGCTTTTTGTCCCCAATACTAGGTGTTTTTCCTGACAAGTCGCACTGCGGTTTGTATACCGTTTTGTTTCCAAAAGGCAGTTTTTTCCCCCCTACAAAACTTGGAAATGTAGACAAGGCCTAAGTTTTAAGATGATTCATAAAGTGGAGAGACTTTGCTCATTACATCATTCATGAACAAATCCAAACTGGTCAAAATGGCTAAACTCTTCATTAATGACATTACAAAAGTGGTAAAGAAGCCTTGGAATTGGTGGAGACTAAGAAAACTAGAGGACTTCAAGAGTTTTAGGCCTCGAACTGTACTTACTTCCAAAGTTGTGTTATACTTCTAAGTCTCTATTTCCAGGTCTCCAAAGTATTACTGTTTTAAAAGCCAATCTTCAAGCAGAAAAAGCAAGATTTAAATCTTAACAGTCAAGTAATTCTTGGGCTACCTGCACAGGTCAGCAAATATTTGGACTTGGAATGAATCTGTGCTTTTCCTCTCAGCTCCCAACTTTGCTGCTTGAAGGACTGATAAAACCAAATTCTGAAACGTAAGTCTAAAAGCTTTGACAAAGCAACCTTTCCATTCATACTTGTGTCTGGACTCTCAGACATGTTACCTGAGTGATTCCTGTCAGACTGATGCAGAAGTTTGAAAGCTGAGGATTAATCTCTGGTTTCACATATTGTTGAAAGGTATCCTCCTACAGGAGGGGATAAAAAAAGTCAAATGTTTTACAGCCATATGGAGAAACACAAAATCATAAATCAGGTCTCATAGAATTAATAGCCTTGTATCTGAAAAGAATAGTTGAATAGCAAACAGCCAGATAATATTCATATTTGGGCTCTATTAGCCATTGTTCATTAAGTTTACCAAATAAATGGGACTGCAATAATGGAAGTAATATATGATAATCATAGATGTATGACATACTGTTCCAAAGTAAAAGCCATTTATCACAAACAAAATCTACATACATATATATATTTGCTTCCCTTTGTTATCCTTGATAGATGACTAGGAGTTGCTTGTTTTCCTTCATCAACTATAAAACCTGGGGATGATGAGCATTATGTTCTCTATGAAGTTACAGGGAAGCCATGGGCTGTATTCTAATGTAATATATGAGTGTTGGATGACCTCTGTTCCTAAAGCTTCCTGAGATATACATCAGTTGAAGTGCACATATATGCTGGGTTTCATTATGTTACTAAGTACACGCTCCTCTCTCTTTTGCACTCCAGGAAACGGAAGGCTCAAGAGATAATCTTTGGCCATATGAAGTACCCCTTATAAACGCTAGATAGTTTTGCTGTTGTAGTTATACTAGTATAGCTACACCAAAATACTGTCTAGTGTGAATACAATTATCAGTATAAGAGAGCTCATATCAATATAGCTGAATATACATTAGTAGCTATGTTGTTAAAATAAATAAATAAGCCATATCCCTAACCAACATAACTATAGATCAGGAATGTCAACGTGTAGTTGACTACATGATTAACCTGGGCTTATTGGTTAATCCTATCGACTAGATGTAATCCTCCCTCCCCATAACTGCCTCTGTATCAGAAGCAGCAAGGGGGTGTGCAGGCAGGAGCTGGCATGCGTGGGGAGCCAGCTTTAAAGCCATTCCTCCACATGTGTCGGCTTCCACAGAACCACCTCCTGCTCCAGCCTCCCCGAGAGGCAATGAGGAAAGAGGGGAGGAGGTGGGGGGCAAGCGGGAGCTGATGCCATCTTAAAATCCAGCTTCCCGCAAGCATTGGCTCCTGCCTGCCCCCCCAACATGTAACTGCTAAAATTTCAAGCAATTACACATTTACACAAATACCTGATAGTAAACTTCCCTACTACAGATAGCAGCTAAAGTTTTAAGTATAAACCAGGCCTTAAAGATTATGCACTGAGGTCCCATGATCATTTGCCTTCACTGCAAACTGAACCTGGACTCTTATTCAGGTGTGGTTCCTCATTCAGCTCCCATCTGCATGCTCAACCACTAAAATGCTGTTAATTCTCCAGTGCCTTCCCCAAATTCCACCCATGTGACCAGAGGGAAAGTTCTCTAATTCACTGGGAAAGAAACAGAACAGTTCAACTTACTACAGCATAAAGAAAAATGTGACCCCCCCCCAGAAGTCCTGGTGACACGCATCTGAGTGCAGCACTAATGAAATAGTAATTTGAATGTGGCTTTGCAGTGTGGCAGCTCATGGTCAGGCTAAGCTAACCTGGGCGCTGATGATCTGAAATAACTCTGCAGTGAAGACATACCCAGTGTTCCCTGTAAGCTGTGTGCTTGTATGTCCATTAAGGAGAAATTCTACAGCTGTCCAGCTGATTAGCAGAGTGCCCACAGCCAGGTTTATGTTTTTCTTGATGGTGCACATTCACACATGCTTTGATGCGCATAACAAAATGCATTCTACACCTGAATGGGAAAGATAAGAGGGAACACTGGACATACAACTAATGATCAATCTGACCAGTACTAGAAAAAACAAACTGGAGAAATAACACGCTGCCTCTCCTGGAATAAGAACTCAGGGCTGGAAGTCAAGAACTCATGGGTCCTAAACCTACGGTGTGTCGACAGAGAGATGTAGATTAGTCACACCGAAATTGCTAATGAAGCAGGGATTTAAATAGCCTCATTAGCATAAACATGGCCGCCACTTTTTTCAAAACTGAGTTTTTTCGAAAAAATGGCAGTCTAGACGCGGATCTGTCGAAAATAAAGCCTTTCGACAGATCCTATAAACCTCATTTTTTGAGGAATACAGGATCTGTCGAAAAGGGTTTATTTTTGACAGATCCGCGTCTAGGCTGCCGTTTTTTTGAGAAAAACTCAGTTTCGAAAAAAAGCAGCAGCCATGTTTATGCTAATGAGGCGTGGGATATTTAAATCCTGGCTTCATTAGCAATTTCGATGTGCATGATTTGCATCCCTCTGTCGACAGAGGGATGCAGTCTAGACGTAGCCCTAGAGTTGATTGGCAACAAAGTCTTCAGCAAGTCCCTTAATCTGTTTTAAGTATCCCCATTTTATAGCTTCAGGGGGTAGCCGAGTTAGTCTGTTACAGGAAAAAAAAAACAGCAAGCAAATGGTCTTGTAGCACTTTATAGACTAACAAAACATGTAGATGGTATCATGAGCTTTCATGGGCACAGCCCACTTCTTCAGATGACCGGAGTTATGATTAGAGGATAAGGAAACTCGAAATAAATAGGAGAAGGGAGGGGGAGGAGAAGAAAGACGTTCTGTCGCCCACCCCCCCTACCTCTATGTATAAAGTATCAGGAGAAAGGGTGCTAAACCTGAACAGATAAAGATCAAAGTCAGTGGATGAATAAGGCAGGAAGGATACCATTCGGAAAGTAGTTAGCACCTTCACTGATAAAGGTTCCATCACCCCATATCTTGATTAAGTCCATAATTAATTGAATTGAATTTGCATATGTATTGTAATTCCAAGCTTTCCCTGGGGATTTGACTTGAGGAACTGGCCTGTGACAAGACTGCCACCTTCAGATCTGTGAGATTATGGTTAGGTAAACAGAAATGTTCTGCCACTGGCTTCTGAGTATTTTCTTTACATATAACTAAACCACACACAGTGCTTCAGGTAGCCAAGTGAGCATGACTTTGTGGATCTAGACCCCCATATACAAAGTATTAACCCTAGGGAAGATATTCCAAATTAACTTGCCCAAGGGAGCTCATTAATGGATCTCCCGGTCACCATATTGTTTCAGGCCAATTTCATAAGTCAACTCCACAGGGAAGCCTTAGAACAACTTCATTTACAAGTTTGATTCCTAAAACAGAGGTATGAATAAAGACATTGGCTGGATGGCCTGCTACATTCCACATCCTAATGATGTAAGAAAACCAAACCATGGGTACTGAAGAACGATTAGTACCTTCTCTATCAGCTTCCTGTAGCATGGACACTCTAATTGACTTTCTCCCTTTTTTCTTTGTTTTCCTTCTCTCCCCCACCCCCCTTTTCTCTCTCTTTTTTTTTTTTTAAAAAGAAAATGCCCCTTTAATAACGCCATGCATCTGAAGTGGATTGCGCCCATGAAAGCTCATGATACCATCTACATTTTTTGTTAGTCTCTATGGTGCTGCAAGACTATTTGTTATTTTTTAAAAGCTTCAGAGGGGTAGCCAAGTTAGTCTGTACAGGATAACCTTAAAAAACAACAAATAGTCTGGTAGCACTTTAAAGACTAACAAAAACATGTAGATGGTATCATGAGCTTTCGAGAAGTTGAAGTGGGCTGTGCCCACGAAAGCTCATGATACCATCTACATGTTTTGTTAGTCTTTAAAGTACTACCAGACTATTTGTTGTTTTTTAAATTTATGTTATTTTTTAAGTTTTTCCAGTTAGACTAACTTGGCTACCCCTCTGAAGCTTCTAAATTAGTTAGCTGAACGCGACAGAGATACACATAAAGATACAGCAACATCTATGTTTCTGCCTGATTATTTAGAACATATAATTATAATCTCTTCCATATTAGAAAATTTGCACTGGTGAAACTAGATTGCTATTAAATTGACCTAATTACAGTACTGCAAATTTTCTAATATAGATTGCTCTAAGATTATCCTAACTGAAAAAAAGAGAGAAAAAATAATATTTTATTTGAGAACACTGTTTCTCCTGTTTGCATTTATCTTGGCATAAAGCAGGCATTTGAAAAATGGGAAACTAAACAAGGGCAAAAGAACTCAGGAGAACCCAGATATAAAAATGCAAAGTATAATTATTTAAGGTACATGGTCAACTCGTCTTTTTTTTAAATGCCAAAGCAAATATCACACCTGCCTCTCTCTCAAATAAAGAAAAACTGTCCTTTAAACTCCAAGTTCTATAATTATTTTAAAACTAATCAGTCTTTACTTTTTGAAGCAATGAGACAAGAGGCAGAGCAAGTAGATCACTTACTATTTCTAGGGTATGAGTATTTAATAAAACAATAGGAAATTCAATTATTTCATGCGTAAATTCAGGCTGATTGTTCTCTTCACAGGTCGCTTCAAAGTCAATAACACAGATGTAATCATAGTAACTGTCTTCATTACTGGGCTCCTTCTGCATCAGCTTCTGTTTCTTATAGTAGTTCTTCAATCTCTTTTTCAGTACATCTTTTACTCCCCTGTAGAGGAATTAGACAGGATATTAGAACTCATATTCCAATCCAAATCTGTTCATATTAATTCCTTCATTCCAGATATAAAGCCAAATATACTGCTTGAGCTTATTCAAAACAGGTAATAAATGATGTACAAAGTCAATATGCAATGTTCAGAACAGCTGACTGATCCTACAGTAGAATGATTTACTTCCCATTATTTTGAAAAACCTTAATGCTGGGATCCTGCACCCTTGAAGTCAGAGGCATTTTGGATGATTACAATGGCTGAAGGTTAAAAACTGGTGAGATGTTTATTTTGTAACAAAATTACTTAAAAACCATTATATAAGGAGTTAGATGAGAACTGTCATGTTACAAACCAAGAAGCGGATGAAGGATTCCTAGACATATGGCAAAATTGCTCTAAGAGGAAAATTAAGCCTTTTTGCCATGATTACACACAACATAGGGTAAAAAGTGATATCAGACAATTATCACAGTCAACAAAATGGAATAGATGAAGTAAATTTCCATTCACAACCAAGAAAAGAGGAAATTGTGGGCGTGGAGGGGAGAAGTGGTAGAGCAAGAGAAACAATAGCAAGGAATAAGACTTCTTTCACTCTGTTACCTTTCTTTAAAATAAATCTAAACCTAAAGGGAAAATGTCATGATTTTTTTGAATCTACTGACAATTTCAGTTAGGATTTTCTGATTTTTCCCCCTCACTCCATAGCTTGTCAATTACCTTCCTCCTAGTTTAATACATGTACATGAGCAGAACAAAATGTAAGTGGGGAAACTCAAGCATTGGGAAAGCAATACATTCTTTATAAGTTGTCAACATACTTAAATCTTCTATTACTTAGTATTCTAAGTATACAAGCTAAATAGCTATTTTAAAAAACCCTAGTTAAGTTAGGGAAAAGTTAAGTGACAGCATTTTTCAGATAGTTAACTAGCAGAAAAGCTATCTGAGAAAAGATAATCTCCGATCCTTCAAGTATGGTCAAATGTCACAAGTTCACTGTCTGGATCTGGTTTGTCAACTACAAAGTTCACCGAGATACTGGCATAGTTTGTGTATGAACCCACACCTCAAGAACATTTCTTTTTACAGTAAAATACATTACTCACCCTGTGCAGTAACTATGGTTCCTCAAGAGTTGTGTCCCTGTGGGTGTTCCACTTCAGGTGCTGGTGTGTCCCAGTGCTGACTGGAGATTTACAGTGGTAATGTCCATGTACAATAGGTGTCTTGTAATGCCATGGATACTATATGTTCTAGAAGATGCACAACCCGATCCCTCCAGTTTCTTCTCTATTGTGGAGTCCTTACTGCAAACTACCAGCTAAGGTGGGGACAGTAGTGGAGCACCCACAAAGACACACATCCCGAATAATCTCAGTTGCTGCACAAGGGGAGTAACCGTCTCCTCTTCTTTGAGTGCTGTCCCTGTGAGTGCTTGACTTCAGGTGACTGTACATCAGTGTGTCTCAGACGGCAGAAGGGACATTGGGTTCCTTTGTGTTGCAGAGATTAGACAGGACATCCGATCTGGAGACTTAAGTGATTGCATAGTGATAAAAATGTGTGGACAGTCAAGAATGAGGTACTCTCCATTGCTGTGAATGTTGTCATTGTCTTTGGTCCTCATATTGCTTCTGTTGCTGTTGGCAGGATGAGGAATTTGTTCTTCTGATAAGGCTGTAATCAATGTAGGTCCCCAAAGTGTAAAGAATAGCTCTAGGATATTTCCAGTGGAGCACCTAATCTGTCCCTGTTGAAAATAGTTTCTCTTGGTCGAAAGGTAAGTACTCAACCTTGGTTTGGAGTTCTTGAGGTATGCCAAAGGATTGTAACCAGGATTCTAGAATAACCACAGCTGTGTCTATGGTTCTGGCTGCTGTGTCTACTACTTCTAAGGATGCTTAGGAGTGCTGTTCAAGTGTGAGTTGGCCCTCCTTTAGAGCAGGCTTGAATTGTGCTTGTTCCTCCTCTGGAAGCTCCTCAGTGAAAAAGCTCAATTTCCTATCAAACATATTTAGCTAATAAAGCAAAATAGTTGGTAATGCTAAATAGTAGCATCACTGAGGAATAAACTGTTCATTGAGAGATCAAGCTTTTTGTTTTCCTTGTCTTGTGGGTCAGGTCCAGAATATGCCAGACCAGGGAGGTCCAACCCCTACCCCAAGTCCCCTCCTGGCCAGACACCCTACCCCCAGTCTGCTCCTACACCCTCCCTCCTGGCCACCCTTTAATGTGTAAGCGGAATCGAGGCCAGGGTCTGCCAGAATGTATATGCTGGTTCCAGCAATGCATCGTTAATGGGCAGAGTGATTTTGAAAGCTGAGGATGTTTGCAGAATTTGGAACAGTTCGTATTGGTTTGCCTGAACTTCCTCCAATGGAACGTGTTGCTTTTGAATGACAGGTTTGAACTGTTCCAGGAACTGTCTGAAGTCATCCACCATGGTAGCAGGCAGCAGCATGATTACTTCAAGACAGGAGGAGGAAGAATTGTGTGCAGGAGATGTGACTTCCTCATTCATGTCTGTTTCAGTTTCACCCTCAACAACCTGAGTATCAGATATCTGTGGGATAGCAGACACGGGATTTAAGCTCAGTTTACCTCTATGAGCAGGGAGTGGCCTCGAGTGATGGCCCTTGTGCAGTGCCCAATTTTCCCATAATGGCCACTGCATAGAAAAGGCCATCGGTGGGTACATCCAGAGGGCCAATACCACAGTTGAACCACCCACCAATATTGGTGTTTTGGTCTCTCATGCCCCCAAGATTTCAGAGATGAATGATGTAGTGTGAAGATGCAAAGCTGTATCCAAGCTCCCAGCAGACAGAGGCTGCTCCAGCATCCCACGAAGATGGAAACCCCATCTATTGACAAATATATGCCAAAACAGAAGCCAGGTGAACTCTTTCAGAACTAGACAAGCCTGATTATTTCAAGTGCAGGAAAAAATCCAGCACTTGCATAATTTCAGTAAAACGGGGTTATAACTTGGAATAGTGCCCAAAAAGAAAAATATTTTCTACTTAGAGTTTTGCATTGGTCTACTGCAGCAGTTCTCAAACTATGGGTCGGGAGCCCAAAGTGGGTTACAATGCCATTAAAATGGTTTCACAAGGGCTGACACAGACTTGCTGAGGCCTGGAGCTGAAGCCAAGGCTTTGGTTGCCCCAGGCTTTGGTGTGTCCCCCCCCAGTCATGTAGTAATTTTTGTTGTCAGAAAGGAGCTGTGGTATAATGAAGTTTGAGAATCCTGCTCTAATGGGCTTCACTCTGTCCCCCCAAACATGGCTCTCAGGAGCACAGTTTTTCCCATGAGTGTTCCAACAGAAATCATCCATGTGGCAAGGTAAAGAGATTTGAATTTCAGAGGCAGAAGGTTGTAACAAGTAATAGTGAACCAATGAAGAGACAGGTTGATCCATAAGCTTGTAGTGTCCTGCCCATGCCAGTTCAATAAGGATTAATCATGGTTTGTTCTGTTTCAGCTTCCTGAGTACTCTCAAAATGAAACGAATGAGACAGAGGGCATACAGTAGCTGATCTGATTAGGGAAGAAACTCATGCTGAATAATAGAGCATAAATTTACCATTTAGATACAATATGGAAATAGGGTCACAGAAAAACTTAAAATACCCTATCAGATTACAGAAGATGTTCTTTACTTTACTACAGCAATCTTAAAGGTGGTCAAATAGCCTCCTCTTTACAAATGTAACCAAGAAAATGACATGGTGGCGCTTCTCAGAAATGATGAAAGATTAATAACTAAATCTTACCTGGTTTCAAGTTTGAATTCTGCAAGTTTAGCTCTGAGCTCATCTCTACTCATTCTATTAATGTAACCATTGGTCACAGCAATTTCTTTGTAAATTGGGTCACTGTAATCACTTGAACCAGAATTGCAACATTTTCCATTATTTTCTTGGCCATCAAGTCTACAATGTTGCTTGCCCTACAAGAAAAAGTCTGCAATTAGTTTTAAAAACTAAATAGAAATTAAGTAACTACTACTGACATGTACCTTCATCACCAAAACTCAATGTAGCATTCATTATGCAATTTTCCTCACTGATGTATTGTTTTATATAACTAAATACACCAGTATACCAACTATCAGTTTTGAAAGGCCATTCTGTCTCCTTTTCACCATATATCTTTACAATATATAGATGGCAGAAAGAAAAGATAGATTTAAATTTGTTTGGTATAACATACCAATGGAGCATACGTTTGTCACGCTGTAGCTTAATGAAAGTGTCGCTCCTCCTAGAAATGTGAACTATCATAGGCTTAGCTGGATAAGGGAAAATATAAGCATTTCTATACCAATTATGACCAAGATTTGGTGGCAAATGTGTATACTATATATTTGAGAGAGTTTGTCTGAGTGTCTGTTCAAGAACACCTCCTAAGCGGCAAGAACTAAGACCACCAAATTCAGTATACAACTTCTTATAGTAACTTAAAGCAAGGTAAAGGTTTGCTTGTGCCTGGAAAATGGAATGTGCCTGGAATCGGACTGCTTCTCATAAAACCATACAGAAAGGAAACAATCACAAGCAGGTGAAAAGAGCTGGCTGGGGATGCGCTTCCTGCAAGCCTACCAATCCCAGTCACCCTTTAGGGAGAAGGTGGGATGGTATTCATACAGGAACATTGCTGACTGTTACCCTTCATCAGGGAGGGAGGGGAAGTTCTCAGTTTGCTGTGTTCATTAGCCTGGCTGGGAAGCACAGAGGGCAGATGAGCCTGGACTTGCCAGGGGACATGCACCCCTCCCCCCAGCTGTGCCTGCTGGAGCTGCAGCAGCCATGGAGAGGTGCTTCTCACTTGGCCCCAGGCTGCTGTGGTGAGAGGACCAGGGTAGTCCTCTGTCCCTAGGGCAACCTACATTAGGGATATAAGAATTTAACCGACTAATCGATAAGCTGACCCTTATTAGTTCTAGTTACTGGTTCAACTCCTGCAAGCCGCTGGGAATCCTCAGGGCTTAGAGCCATTAACCGTGTAACCAACTGAATTGTAATTGGTTCCATGGTTAACATTTTTTAGCCATGCATACCAAAAACTCTCATCTCCAGCCCCACCCCAGAGCAATTACTTAAATGAAGAAAAACGAAAAAATGTTGCGTTAAGGACCCGAGCAAGGCTGGCTAAACCTAGTCCAGTATAAAGTCGACCATGGGACTCTGTTCCGGGCACGAGGATTGTTAGGAAGAGATGGGATCCACCTAACGAAGAGAGGAAGGAGCAGTCGGTTTCTAGCGGAGTGCCCCAAGGTTCGGTTCTAGGACCCGTTTTGTTCAATATCTTTATTAATGACCTGGATGAGGGGATGGATTGCACCCTCAGCAAGTTTGCGGATGACACTAAACTAGGGGGAGACGTAGATATGCTTGAGGGCAGAGATAGGGTCCAGAGTGACTTAGACAAATTGGAGGATTGGGCCACAAGAAATCTGATGAGGTTCAACAAGGACAAGTGCAGAGTCCTGCACTTGGGACGGAAGAATCCCAAGCATAGTTACAAGCTGGGGACCAACCAGTTAAGTAGTAGTTCTGCAGAAAAGGACCTGGGGGTTACAGTGGATGAGAAGCTGGATATGAGTCATCAGTGTGCCCTTGTAGCCAAGAAGGCTAATGGCATATTAGGCTGCATTAAGAGGAGCACTGCCAGCAGATCCAGAGAGGTCATTATTCCCCTTTATTCGGCTTTGGTGAGGCCACATCTGGAGTATTGTGTCCAGTTCTGGGCCCCACACTACAAAAAGGATGTGGATGCATTGGAGAGGGACCAGCGGAGGGCAACCAAAATGATTAGGGGGCTGGAGCATAAGACTTATGAGGAGAGGCTGAGGGAATTGGGTCTGTTTAGTCTGCAGAAGCGAAGAGTGAGGGGGGATTTGATAGCAGCCTTCAACTTCCTGCAGAGGAGTTCCAAAGAGGATGGAGAGAGGCTGTTCTCAGTAGTGACAGATGGCAGAACAAGGAGCAATGGTCTCAAGTTGTGGTGGGAGAGGTCCAGGTTGGATATTAGGAAAAACTATTTCACTAGGAGGGTAGTGAAGCACTGGAATGGGTTACCTAGGGAAGTAGTGGAGTCTCCATCCCTGGAGGTGTTTAAGTCTCAGCTTGACCAAGCCCTGGCTGGGTTGATTTAGTTGGGATTGGTCCTGCCTAGAGCAGGGGGCTGGACTTGACCTTCTGAGGTCTCTTCCAGCTCTATGGTTCTACGTCAAGATGACAATTAAGCTGTAAATCACTCTGTTCCGGGAAAGAGCTTAACTCTACCGCATCTTACTTCCAACCAGCCCATCCAGTCATGCACAGCGCCCTGCCGCTCTGAAAGCAGCTCCCGGGGCGCACCGGCTGGCTCCCCACGGGGGCTCGCTCGCTCCGGGTAACTGCCAGCGCTCGCACAGCTCAGTAATTACAGTGGCGGCCCGTCCGCGCCGCACAAGGCGGGCAGGCAGCAGCGCTCAGGGCGGGACGAGGCCCGCGAACCGGGCGCGCGGCCAACAGCTGCTGGGCCCCTCAGGCCTGGCGGGGCCGCGTCAGGGGCGCACGCAAAGCCTAACGGGAAGAGACCGTCTGCGCCCCGCAGGCGCACGCGCCCACCCCACGCACAGCCCGAGGGCAGCCACGCACCCCCCGGCCCCGCCACGCGCGCGGCACCACAGGGCACAGCCGCCCCACCCACCGAAGGCCACGGCTGACGGCGCTCGGCTACAACCAGGCACAGCCGTTATGCCGTCACCTGATGGCGGTTAGGACCGTTGGGCCGGGCGGACAGGCACTGACCGGGGTTTGGGCGGGGGACTCTGGCTGCTCGTTGTGGGCACCCTGCGGCCAGTTTTCCTTCTGCTCCTCCATGGCCAGCGCTGCCCAGGGAAAAGGCAGAGCGCTCCTCCGTTCCCCAGCGCCGGCGCCAGGAAGAGGCGGGGCACCCGCTCTCCCGTGGCACTGGGCACGCCGACAGTGACGTCACGGCGCAGTCCCGCCTCTTCCGGTGGGTGGGCGGGAGGCAACACGGTGGCAGGTGAGTGCCCGTCGGGGGTGCCCTGCGCACCGTACCCCACAGCGCGCGCCTCGGGCGAGGGCTGCTCACCCCGTGGGGAACAAGGGCGCTCGAGGCTCCCTCCCGAGCTAGGCCAGCGACCGGGCCGTAGCGGCGGCGACTTCCGGCCACGCGCTGTGTTTTGCTTCCGGCGGGGTCAGGAGCCCCGCCACCCACAGTGCGCGTCGCAGAGTGTCTGCGCGGAGCGCGAGCCGCTCAGTTGCGAGGCGTGTCCCTGCGCCTGCGCACAGAACGCATTTTTCGGAGCCGTTGTCACGTCAGAACGGCCAGGTTGGGTCAGACCAACGGTCCCTCCAGCCCAGGGTCCTGTCTACCCACAGGGGCCAGCGTCGGGTGTCCCAGAGGGACGGGACACGACAGGGAATCCTCACGTGATCCCTCCGTCACCCACTTCCTGAGAAACGGAGGGCAAGGACACCACCCCTGCCCAGGCTGGCTAACAGCCATTGATGGACCCAGCCTCCATCAATCAAGCTAGCTCTTTTCTGAACCCTGTTAAAGTTCTAGCCTTCACCGCATCCTCTGGCAAGGAGTTCCACAGGTTGTGCGCTGGGCCGTGAAAAACTTCCTTTGGTTTGTTTTAACCCTGCTGCCTATTCCTTTCATTTGGTGACCCCTACTTCTTATATTGTGGGAATAAGTAAAGAACTTTTTTTATTCACTTTTTCCACACCACTCATGATTTTATAGTCACACCTGCCACCTCACACAGGAGGGGGATGAAGGTCCCCCCCCATTACCTAGTCTGACATTGGCCCAAAGAAATGGTAAGAACGGGTGTCTTATTCCTACACTTTAATGTGATACAGCATCATTGTGCCTATGCTGAGGCCAGGGGCTCTGGCAGTATAGCTAATCCACCTTGCTGGGCAGCTACAGCTAGGTAGGTGGAAGAACTCTTCCATTGAGCTAGTGCTGTCTACACCAGCCCGTCGGTCAATGTAACACTGTTGCTCAGACACAAGCCTTGTTTTATTCTCTGGCTTGTGGAATAAGCTGGTGCCTCCATCTAGTTCCTGCTGGATGGGCTTCCCTAGGCCCAAATCCCCACCCCAGAAAGCACTCACAGCGACTGCTCAGCTAGGAGGTGAAGTAGTGAGTTAAGCTGGGCCCTACTTTCCCATAGGTGGTAGCTTCACATTAGTTTGAAGTGAATCGACCCATACATTACCTGGGCTGTGCTTGTTCAGTGAATGTATAGGACTTTGTGTCTACAGGCTCTTAATGGGGGGGAACCTTTTTTGGGTCGGGGGCTGCTGACCCACAGAAAAATTAGTTGGGGGCCATACACAATTGAGAAACAAAAAACCAAAACCAAACCCTCACGGACATGGCTCCTGACTGAGAAGGAAAAAGATGCTCCTCACATTCCCCTCATTCATAAGAGCCTAGGGGAGCCCAGACTGGAAGAGTTTGTGGGCTCCAGCCCTGTGGTGGGGCAGTAGGGGGGCTGGAGCGCCAGTGCAGGCTCCCCAATGCAGGGGGGAGCCCTGAGCCCCAAGGGCCAGATCCAGGCAAGCCAGGGGCCGCATTCAGCCCCCAGGCTTGAGATTCCCCACCCCTGCTCTTAATCAAGCACCTGCAAGCAAAACATACAAAATGCCCTGGATAACTCAAGTAGCAGGTGACCGATAACATTTTTTCAGAGAAATTAAAATTGCTGTACCACCATTGCCATGGAAATATTTTACTCATAAATCCAACTGGAGATAGCAGAAAGCTTGTTTATCAGAGACTGGGGGCAGGGAGAGGGAAGCAATCTCCTGCTTCAGGTCCGTTACAGCAAACCAGCAGTGGCCAGGTTCACTCAGCCTCTTATTCCAGTTGCATGGAGAGCAAAGGAGGCAAAAGTAGCCACTAATTCTGGGCTGCAAGAATGTTGCATCTGTCCATTTTCCCCCCAGAGATCTCATCCTGAAAGTCCTATAGGAAAGTCGGATGTCCACCCCTCTTCCATGTCACTCATCATTCTTTAACCACAAAGGAAAGGCTGCTCCTAAATGAAATCCCTGGAGAGAGGCAGTCTCACGATGCATAGCGAGACCCATAAAGCATCCTTGCTCATCCCTATTCCTGCACCAAGTGCTCCTCAGGTCCCCACTGTAGACAGCAGGGGCTGTGAGTGGCATTGTCCCATTTTTGGAGATATTTAAGAGCAAGTTAGATAAGTTTATCAGGAACGGTCCTGCCATGAGGGAGGGGACTGGATTCGATGACCTCTCGAGGTCCCTTCCAGTCCTAGTATTCTATGATTCTGAGCCACATGCCCTGATCTCCCCTGCATTGAACAAGCATCATCTACTAAACTGCCTCATTGGGCTCCAGGCCCCTGCTGCCCTCTACTCCCCAGCGAGCCACAGCCCCCCACCTTGCTTTTTGTCATGCAGGCTCACCAGAACACTGCTCAGGGATGTTGCGTCTAGGGATACATTACAATGAGATGGTGCCTCCTTCCTGATGCAGCTCCCCTCATCACTAGGGTGGCTTCAGCATGCATCCGTCATCCTCACTGCCTGCCAAAAAATGGGGTGAGAATGCGCAGAGCCGAGCCCTTCTTGTGGTGCGAGACAAGGTTGAGTGCCAGCCTAAGGCCACAGAGAGACTGCCAGAGCTGAGTGCACAATATGCCAAAATAGGCACCTGCTGCTTGTGCCAAGAACTATAGGGCTATGTCAACTCTCGCGGCTTCTTGCGAGAGTAATATGCAAATGAGGCTAAGCATGGAATATCTCTGAGCCTCATTTGCATACCTAATGAGCCACCATTTTTTTCAGAAGAGGCTCTTGCGCAAGAAGGAGCGTCTACACTGCCCCTTCTTGCGCAAGAAAAACCTCTTGCACAATGCCGTTACACCTATTACTTTTCAGGAAGAACGGCATTGCGCAAGAGGGTTTTTCTTGCAAGAAGAAGGCAGTGTAGACGCTCCTTCTTGCGCAAGAGCCTCTTCTGAAAAAAAATGGTGGCTCATTAGGTATGCAAATGAGGCTCGGCAATATTCCACACTTAGCCTCATTTGCATATTACTCACGCAAGAAACCGTGAGCGTAGACATAGCCTAGGTGTCCAGCTAAGCGTCAGGGAATGACATCTGCATGGGGTTTCTAGCCAGCTCTCACTCTGCTTCCTCATAGCACAGTGACTCCATATGCCACGAGACCTAGACTCTTGTAATGGCTTTGTCAGCTTTGCCATTTTGTTACCAGGTTTAGTGACTTTTTGAGAGAGTCACTTAGTTTGTTTCAGCAAAACCAGTGAGGAGTCCTGTGACACCTTAAAGACTAATACGTTTATTTGGGCATAAGCTTTCCTGGACTGGAGCAAATCAGTTGCATCTGACGAAGTGGGCTGCAGCCCACGAAAGCCTGTGCCCAAATACATGGTAGTTTAAGGTGCTACAGGACTTCCGGCTTTTTTTGTAGTGACTTTCTGGTTTGCTTAGCAAGGAAATAAGTATCAAAGGCTATGTTTACACTGCAGGGAAAAGTCGGAAAAAGATACACAAATTGTGAACCACAATTTGCGTATCTTTTTCCGATTTTCTTCTGAAAGAGGCTTTTCCGACATTTGGCCCACTGTCGGAAACAACCCTCTTTCGGAACATCCCTTCTTCCTCATAGAACGAGATTTACAGGGATGCCGAAAAAGTATGTCTGCTTTTCCAAAAAAATTTTCTGAAAAGTAGACACACTCCTTGGACACGGCAGAGCTTTTCCGGAATACCTCCGATATCCCGGAAAAGCTCTGCCATGTAGACATAGCCAAAGAGACCAGTGACAAATTAGTGACTTTAGCTGCTGACTACAGTAGCAGAGACAGAAGTTGCCAATTTGTATAGTCTCTCAAAATCCTTCACAAGCAGCACAATAGTGTTAATAAAATCTGTGCTCTTACTACAAGTCACAGTCATTCGGTCTGACTTGGGCATGTCCTTGGAAGGAAGCACATTCTAGGGTTTGAACTGAGAGGCTATGACTGGGACAGGATTTGATTCCAGCTGCTGGTGGCAGAATGAATGCATGTAACTGGGGCTCAGCTTCAATTCTTTGATGGCAGGGTGGTGGTGAAAAGCCATAGCTAATGGTGAGGAAAAGTTGGAAGAGGGAGGCTACAGCTGCTCCTCAGTTAAAAAGTTATGATCTTCTGCTTAGTAACAAGTAGTATCCCAAAATAGCTATTCCATGTCTTTTAAACAAGCCCATTATTTTGAAATAGTTTTCAAATAACAGGCTCACTATTCTGATGTCTCTGTAAACCTCATTACATGAGGATTAAGGGACATTTTGGAATAGTGCTCTATTGTGAAATTTGGCACCAAATTTCAAAATAAGCTGTTTTAAAAAATGTACCCGAAATAAGCTACGCAATTTGCATAGCTCAGGTTGCATAGATTATTTCTTGCTACAGCTGCAGTGCAGACATGCCCTTCGTGACCATGGCAGGTGTCACTCCCTGGGTGAGGGTGATTCAGGAAAATCTATGTGTCAACATTGGGCCTTTGGCCTTTGAAACCTTAACTAATGGAAATCCCTCTCCAAGGGGCAGGAAGCTGGCTTGTCTAGCTGGGCGATTCCTTGGAACTTTGCTGAACTTGCCCGTCACTAGCTTCTGTGCTCAACCTGCCTGGCAGCCAGAAACCTCTTTCCAGCCCCTTACTAACTGAGATATGCCAACAGAGCTGGTCAAGGATAACAAAATAAACTCAACTGCCAAGATGCTTCAGCCAGAGAGGGAGTTTCCTGCATTGCTGCTGCTTTCTGGGCAGCACTTGGGAGTGTCCTCTTGCCCAGAGACAAGCTTATAGGTTACACCTTGACATCCCTGTCTGAGACAGTAGGGGGAGGGGAACGTGTATAGTAACGGGATGGGACTCCGGCATAGTGTGGAGAAGGCACTAGCACTAAGTGCTCCAATTGAGCCCTACTAGGTGGTGCCCAGAGCAGGCACACAAGACCAGGTTGGTGGTAGGAGCAGATACAACAGCTCTGCCGTGGAGCCTGCCTAGTGGGTTTACAGAAGGGCACTTGGGGAAATGAGGCGAGGGGTTAGGGGAGGAAGAGGCAGCAGGGGGTAGGAGCGGAGGGGGTTCCCCTGAAAATGTGACAATGACTTTTCTGAAGGCACTGATCCATGAAAGTACTTAAATGTGAAACCCAAGCACTGGAGTGGTTCCATTGATTTCAATGGACAATCAGATGCTTCTAACTGAACATATGCTTAAAGGGGGTGCTGTACCGAGGCCGTAATATTGGAGTAGATTTAGAGTAAGCACTTGAAAGTCATACTATTAAACTTTGTAATGTTAACAGCAGAAGGGCCAGCTGTGAAGCTTCAATCCAAATTCAAGTTCCTAAATTTCAAATCCAAACCCAAGCCATTTGGCAAGATGTTTGGGATTTGGAGTTGTGAACTGGCCCTCTTAAAAATAAACTTGAGCTGTCAAGTTGAACTCTGGATATAGAGCTGATCTTCCTCATGTTTTGTTTACTTTAGATTCTGTGTTCTACTTTTGGGTCCATCTCTTGTTAGAAATTAACTGTAAAGAGGAAATGGAATTTCAGCTCACATATGTGACTTGAATGTCACTGGTAACTGGGCTGGATATAGGATATTAAAACAGATTTCTATGCTCCATTTTCCAAAAATTGTTTCATGCCACTATTCTCCTGCCATGAAATCTTTTTTTCCAGGCTTGCTAATGATGCAACAGAAGAGTTAGCTAACAGAAGAGACATCTTCACAGCCACTAGAAGGGTTAGTAAGACATTTTCTGATATTTGTTATGCCGAAGAGAGCTAAGGTCGAGTTGTAAACTCAGAAGAAAAAGGAGATACAAATGGAGGATAAAAATAATAAGATTAAATTAGAAGAGATTCTTGATGTAATTATTGGGTGCTGATATTATTATAGGAGCTCTCAAAGATATATTGGCATTGGAAAAGATTCAGGAAAGGGTAACAAAAATTATTAGGGGTTTGGAATGGGTCCCCTATAAAGAGATTAAAAAGACTGGGACTTTTCATTTTAGAAAAGAGGAGACTAAGGGGGGGAATATGGTAGAGGTCTATAAAATCATGACTGGTATGGAAAAAGTGAATAAGGAAAAGTTATTTACCTGTTCCCATAACATAAGAACTAGGGGTCACCAAGTGAAATTAATAGGCAGCAGGTTTAAAACAAACAAAAGGAAGTTTTTCTTCACTCAGGGCACGGACCGCCTGTGGAACTTGTTGCCAGAAGAGGCTGTGAAGACCAGGACTTCAACAGGGTTCAAGAAAACTAGATGAATTCATGGAGGTCAAGTCCATCAATGGCTATTAGCTAGGATAGGCAGGAATGACGTCCCTAGCCTCTGTCAGAGGCTGGGAATGGGGGACAAGAGAGGGATTGCTTGAAGAGCAATTCCCTGTTCTGTTCACTCCTGCTGGGGCATCGGGCACAGTCTGCAGAGAAGATACTGGGCTAGATGGACCTTTGGTCTGACCCAGCCTGGCTGTTCTCATATCAAAGGACTGGATTGTAAATATCTCTGTACTCCCAATCGGTGGCGCTCAATCTTTCCAAACCACTGAATCCTTTCAAAGAGTCAGATTTCTGCCCTGGGAAGCAGGACTTATACTTCAGAATGTCTCTTTGCTTTGTGGAGGCCTCTGCTTGCCACCCCCTAATGTCAGCCCAGCACTTGCAGCTCCCTCTCTATCCCACCGCACCCGACCCCCTGAAGAAACACCACCAACAAAAAGAGGTGCAGTTTATATGTTTTCTGGTATTTAGATACAGGACCAGTGACTGTGGGATCTCTGGAGGGTCACACGCAGTGTGTCAGAACAAGGGTTTACAGTTTGTTATAGGAATCTGTCTGAATTTGTATTTTACCACCATAGTTAGTACTTAGCCTCTGGCTCCACCATCAAATCCCAATTGTGCAGAAATAAAAAAAATATAACTAGCTTCTGGGACTTCAAAGCCAGAAATAGATTTTTGGGAAAAAGTGGTGGAAATTCTGAGCCAAGTTAAATGAATGAGAAGAGATGCCTTGTTTCAAGTTAAGATCAGATTTATTTTCAATTGTTTTGGCGAAGATATTGTGTAACTTTCTGCCCCGTTGTGGAGATTAATGAATAAACTGTACCTGCAGCATCCGCTTTACATCTGTACCAGCTGCTGTCCTTGCATGACAGCAAATCACAAGGACAGGCCCAACATAAGCAGGTGAAGTTTTTGAGGGAAAACCATTTGGGCAGTGTCTGACACACCTGGAAAATGGCTCTTCTACCACACAAGGCACAAGCAGAAGACAGAACAGGCTCGAAGGGCAGTTTTTGGAATGGGAGGACCTGCCTGGTCAGAATCGTTGCTCTTGTGCTTACTGGCGTAGAAGTTTGGCCTTTCCTGAAGTGTCTGACAGTTCTGCCAATGATGCTGCCTCAACAAGATCCAGCCTGGAGTCTACGTAGCTCAGTTCCTGGGGTGTCTGGTTCTGGAGCTGCCAGTCATGAGAAAGGAAGAAGATTCCTGCACGAAGGATGACTGTTCCTGCCCAGTGAAGAAGCATTTCCAACTGTTTCTTCAGCCAGTCTCACACATTTCCTGCACTCCAACACAGCGCCGATCATACCTGGGCACAGACTTTGCCATGCTGGCAGTTTTAGGAAACACCACAAAGAATAGTTCACCCTGGTGTAAACCCCCCATTGATCAGAAGCACTACAGCAGGGACTAAACATTCTCCTGTCCTCAGAAAAGCTGAACACAGAGACCTGCCTTTACTTTCAAGGTTTACACAGTTACCAAAAATCCTTACAGGGAGATTGCCCATGGGGAACCATTTCCTTCAGTTCTGACTCATGGTGCATAAACCCTGAACTGCCTTCACAGACTGGAGTGCATGCACACCTGGTTAACCCCAATCAATACTTAAGACTTCAGCTGTATTCAGATTTAAAAATGAATCTGAAAAGCATTTAGCAAAGGCTGAACCTGGAGAGAAGGATGCATGTTGAAAAGGGACTAGTCAGCCCAACTCTGGCTTTAGGCTAAGCAGGCAGCAAAAACTGGAGCCAAACTCCCTTCTAGTAAGAACTCCAAAGATGTCAGTGCAGTAACAACAGGAATGTATGTGGTGCAGCAACAATCCAGTACTGCAAAAATACTCCAGATTCCTCACTATACAAAACATGCCACCCACTGACAGAGGTCCCAACTTTCCATGCCCTCATTGAGTATGTACATGTAGGTATGCACATTTTTTGTCAACACAAAAAGTAAGCAAGCAGATTGAATGCTACATTTGAGCTTCATTTAACTGGAAGCAACACTTCATCTTCCAATTCTGCTTTTAAGTGCAATACAAGATTCTGCTTATTGCCCCTTATCCCCAAGAAAAATGGTGTTGTCTAACTCCCATTGTTGCCCCAACGGTAAAGTGATTTATTGGTTTACTCTTCTGCATCCTTCTGAACTGTGCTATTTCTGTAAAACACAGATCAGCCAGCAAGCTAGAGCCTGGAAGCAGATTAGTGAGCACAATATTGTGCTCTGGTTGAAAATATCAGCTGCTGCAAATTTATTCTCCTACTTAAAAGGAGCTGAATTCCCCACTAATTGAGGTAAATTCTTCTCCAATACAGCCAGTGCGCTCTACTTCCTCATAACATATTCTCAAAGATCATGTTCTGCCCTGCTGCCAAGGGCCCATAGTACAGGACACCACAGTGGTTTAAAAACTATGCTTGATTGCAAGAGTTCATTAATTCTCAAGCATAGGAAGGCAGCCAGGGGTGAGTGCGTGCAGGCTGAAATGGTACATTTCCCTAGCACTCCTTAGCATCAACTCCTCCATTACGGAGTCAGCGAGACAAATCTCACTGGTGCTGCGCCTGTCCTTAGCCTCACATTATTTCCAGGGAATGCTAGCTCCCCTGCTCCTTGCCATTGCACAGTGCTGAAGCAAGGCACTCAGAGGCAAGGGTATTTCCAAACTAGCATCTTCTGGCTGCCACCGCTTTGTTCTGTCTCAGGCCGGGGCCTCAGGCCGGGGCACTTCTTCTGGGTTTCTTGGAAGTGAAGAGAGAAAGAGACGATTAACACCAGGCAGCATACCCTCCCCATGTGGAGTGCAGCACATCCCCAGAAGCAGCCTCCCTAGTGAGCTGTTTGACAGTGACAGCATGGAGTGTACTCGGCGAGCAAATATAGCCACAACAAACCAAGAACCTAAGAGCTATTTGGTAGGGCTCCCAAGTGGAATATTGCACCCCGTGGTAACTTTAACACTAAAAGCTTTAAACTGTGTAGAAAATTAAATGGTTTGCATAATACAAAAATAAAGATACACCACGTTGTTCTACGCTAGTTACTGAACAGCAGTGAATTTAAGTTGAGTGATCCCTCGTCTGCATGAAATAGATCCAGACCGGAGCGCTGTAAATACTGCCATCAATCCTGTAATTATGGCTATTTGAGTGAAGCAAACAGAATCCCTGAGAAACCATTCACACCATTTGTTTGTCAAGCAGCTCTTTCTTGGAGAATGATCGTGATTCTGAGGTTCAGCTGTAAAACATTTACTCTTTTCTTCTTTAGCAAGCCATGGCATTTATTCCTTGAAAACATCTTAACTCTTCTTAGCTGTGTCCATAGATCATGCCAAGTTACTGGGAAACAGTCCTCCAGCTGGGAAAGAGATTCCAGTCTGGGGTTTTCTTTTCCTCATAACATCACAGCAACAAATCACCAGGTTCTTCCTCTGGGGAAAATCAAAATAGAGACATACATCAGTGGCAGGGAACAGAACATGAGAATGGCCAGACTGCGACAAACCAAAGATCCCTAGGAGACATCACTAGTTACCTCTCTCCAGTCTGAAAACTGGCCATGTATAGCTACCCTTTGTTTCCTATTTTTTAGCCAATTACTAATCCATGAGAGGACCTTCCCTCTTATGCCATGGCAGCTAAATGGCTTAAGAGCCTTTATTGAAGGAGCTTGTGAAAGGTTTTCTAAAAAATCTAAGTACTCTGTATCAACTGAATCCCCCTTGTCCACGTGTGTGTTGACTCCAATTCTAGTAGACTGGTGAGTAATGATTTCCCTTTACAAAAGCCATGTTGACTCTCCCCCAACAAAATATGTGCATCTATGTATCTGGCAAGACTGTTCTTTACTATCGTTTCAACCAGTTTCCCCAGGACTAAAGTTAGGCTTACTGGCCTGTAATTACGAGAAAGACCTGTGGAACCCATTTTAAAAAATTAGCCATCTTCCATTCATTTGCTACATAGGCTGATTTAAATGATAGGTTACTGAATGGTTCCTGTGAGGAAGCAAAGAGAAGCTGCACCAGTACTGGCAGCGCAGGCACCTCCATTCGGGCACCTGGATCAGCCGGGGAAGAATCCAGATGCATTGCGGGGATGAGGGCAGCGCTCTGTGCAATGGCTTCTCCCTCTCACTTCCTGGTCCCATCGCTTTTCAGTTATGTGGGGGAGAAGTCACTACACAGGGAGTTTCTCCCCACCTGCCCACCCCCCATGTATCAAACACAGCCTTGCATTTGGGGTCCCCACTCCACACCTCCTGCACTCCCTACCCAGCCTCCCAAACTCCTGCCATGCTGAGCCTCATCCCAGGACATGATGTAAAGCGAAGTTACTCACCTCCAGTGCAGTAACTGTCGTTCTTCGAGGTGGTGTCCCCGCGGGTGCTCCACTATGGGTGCTGGGCTTGCCCCGGCACTGCAGACGGAAGCTGGTGATGAGCAGTGTTCGGCCGGACCGCGCATGTGCCGCGGGCTCGCAGCTTTCGCACTCTTTTCTGTCTCGCACGGCCTGGCCCCCTGCCAGTTCCTCGAGACTGCCTCGGAGTCTGTAAGAGACAAGAGGAGAGAGAGAGAGAGAGAGAGAGAGAACTCCGAAGCGGGGAGGAGGGCGGGTAGTGGAGCACCCGCGGGGACACCACCTTGAAGAACGACAGTTACTGCACCGGAGGTGAGTAACTTCTCTTCTTCGGGATGTCGGGTGCTCCACTATGGGTGACTGCGTAGCAGTAGTCGCCAGAACGGAAGGAGGGCAAGGAGTCCCTATTTATCCGCTGTGGAGAGCACTGCAGTCGCCACTGCCCCATCTGAACGAGTGCCTAGAGAAATAGAATAGTGTTTGGCGAAGGTCTCATGTGAGGACCAGGTCGCCGTCCTGCAGATGTCCTTCAGAGATACCCCTCTATGAAACGCTGTAGATGTGGCCACGGCTCTAGTGGAGTGGGCGCGTGGTTGGGATGGAAGGGGTAAGCTTTTCACTGCGTACGATTGCATTATGCATGAGGTTACGAGATTGGAAATCCTCTGGGAAGATAGGCGTTGACCCTTTGACCTCTGTGTCAAGGAGACGAATAAGTGGTCTGTACGCCTGAAAGATCTAATGCGATCTATGTAGAATGCTGCGGGTGTCCAAGGAGTGTAGGGCCGCTTCTCGTGGTGAGGCGTGGGGCTTCGGGAAAAAGGTTGGCAGGATCACTGGTTCATTGACATGGAAATGGGAGACAATTTTGGATTTGAATCTTGGGTGTAGTCTCAAGACTACTCCATCCTTACGGAAAATTGTATACGGTGGCGTGGTCATCATGGCGGAAAGCTCACTCACTCTGCGTGCAGATGTTATGGCAAGCAGGAAAATGGTTTTCAAAGTGAGGAAATGCAAGGATACAGTCGCCAGAGGCTCGAACGGCGGCCTCATTAGGGCATTGAGGACTACATCCAGGCTCCACACCGGTGGGACTGGGTCGTGCGGTGGGGCCATGTTGGTAAGGCCCTTGAGAAATCTCTTAGTAGTAGGATGGGTGAAGACCGAAACACCATCTATCGGTGATGTGAATGCTGATATTGCTGCGAGGTGCACCCTGATGGAGGCTAACGCGAGGCCTTTGTTCTTTAGGTGCAACGCGTAGTCCAGTACGGAGGGGATGGACGGCTGTGTCGGATTGTGGTGGTTCGAGGTACACCAGGAGGAGAATCTGCGCCACTTGTGAAGGTAAGTTTTTCTCATGGTTTGTCGTCTACTGTGTACTAGGACGTGTTGGACTGTAACGGAGTAGAGGGATTCGAATGGAGTCAGCCAGTTAGGAACCATGCTGTTAGGTTCAGCCTTTGTATCTGGGGGTGTTTCAGGCATCCTCAGTCTTGTGTGAGGAGATTGTGGAGAGGCGGAAGGCGGATCGGTGTCCGCGCGGAGAGACGGTGGAGGAAGGGAAACCAGTGCTGGCGAGGCCAGTCCGGGGCTATGAGGATTAGCGTTGCCTTGTCCGCCTTCAGCTTCTGAAGGACTTTGGGGATCAGAGGTAAGGGGGGGAATGCATAGAGGAGGGGTCCGTGCCAAGTCGTAAGGAAGGTGTCCCCCAGGGATGCGCAGCCTAGGCCCGCCCTGGTGCAGTACTTGCGGCATTTTGTATTGGCGGGAGTTGCAAAGAGGTCCACTCGGGGAGTACCCCAACGTTGGAAGATCTCAGGACGCCATCGTGCATTTCCCATTCGTGCTTCACATGGAAGTGTCTGCTCAGGAAATCTGCCACGCTTGTGGTGCCAGGTAAGTAGGATGCCGTAGGTGTTACTCTGTGGCGAATGCACCAGTTCCAAAAGCGGATGGCTTCTGTGCATAGGGAACGGGAGTGAGCGCCACCTTGGCGATTCACGTAATACATGGCTGTGATGTTGTCCGTGAGTATCCTCACCGTGGTGTTTCGAATGTAGGTGAGGAAGGATTTGCATGCGTTGAAAATGGCGCATAGCTCTAGACAGTTTATGTGTAGCCGTGCTTCTTGTGGGGACCATTGGCCTTGGACTGAGAGGGAGCCCATGTGAGCCCCCCAGCCTAGTAGGGAGGCATCTGGTGGAGTGGCTCCTGCCGATGGAAAGGTATACCTGACAGCAGGTTTGTGTGGCTGGTCCACCATAGGAGTGATTGGAGAACGCCAGGTGGCGGCGTTACCGGCCTGTGGAGATCGTATCTGGTGTGGTCGTATACGAGAGTCAGCCAGTACTGAAGGGCGCGCAGATGTAGTCTGGCGTACTTCACCACATATGTTGTGGTGGCCATATGGCCCATCAGTCTGAGGCATGCAATGAGTGGAACGGTAGGGCTGATGGTGATGGTGTGAATGAGGTCTTGGATGGCTTGAAACCTCTGTAAGGGTAGGAACGCTCTGCCGGCAAGTGAGTCCAGGCGGGCCCCAATGAACTCGATGTTCTGAGTGGGGCGCAAAACGGACTTTTGCTCGTTGAGGAGGAGTCCGAGCGATTGAAAGGCTTGCCTCGTGAGGTGAACCATCTGGGAGACCTCGTGTGCAGAGGGGCCCTTGAGTAGGCAATTGTCCAGGTAAGGGAAGATAAGTACCCCTTGGCGTCGGAGGAAGGCCGTGACCACGGATAGAACCTTTGAAAACATCCTGAGGGCTGACGATAGCCCGAAGGGGAGGACCTTGTATTGGAAGTGGTCCTTTGCCACGACGAAGCGCAAGAACCTCCTGTGAGCTGGATGGATAGCAATGTGGAAATAGGCGTCCTGGAGGTCGAGGGTGGCAAACCAGTCCTGTGGATCTAACGCAGGGATTATGGCAGCTAAAGTCATCATTTTGAATCGTTGTTTCTTGAGATATTTGTTCAAACGGCGGAGATCTAGGATGAGGTGCCAACCTCCGGACCTCTTCTGGGTGAAGAAATAATGTGAGTAAAAGCCCCTGTTCCTGAAATCCTTTAGGACTGGCTCTATGGCACCCAGAGAGAGAAGGCAGTCGACATCTAGTCGGAGGAGGGTCTCGTGAGAGGGGTCCCTGAAGAGGGACGGGTGGGGGGGTGGTTGGTGGGATGGCTATGAAAGGGATAGGGTAGCCAGATTGAACAATCTGCCCGTAGTGATTTTTGCCCATTGATGTAGAAAGGGCCTCAGCCGGTGGTGAAAGAGCTGGGTCGTACGATTCGTGATGCTGCCTGTGACTGTCTGCTCGCCCCCGACCAACGCATCAAACCTGTTGCTTGTTGTTGGGAGGCATGTTCGTCCTGCCGTTTGGGTTTCGGCGTCGCTGAGGCCTCTGGCGAGAGCGTTGGTTGTCGAAGGGCCTCTGTTGCTGGTGTTGTTGCTGCCACTGATGTCTGATGTAGGAGTAGTCGTATCTGCGCTGGTATGGTGAGTACCGGCGTCTCTTAAAGGGGGGAGTGTACATCCCCAGAGTTTGCAAGGTTGTTCGGGAGTCTTTAGAGGAGTGTAAGATTGAGTCCGTGGTCTCTGCAAAGAGCTTATCCTTGTCGAAGGGTAAGTCCTCGACTTTGGCCTGTAGTTCCTTCGGAACTCCCACCACTTGAAGGAAAGAAGCTCTGCGCATAACGATGGCAGTAGCAGTGGAGCGAGCAGCGGTGTCAGCGACGTCCATGGCTATTTGGAGGGACGTTCTCGCTGATGTGTAGCCCTCTTGGATTACTGACTTCAGGATCGATTTCTTAGAATCAGGGAGATGATCCATGAGGGGGGTGAGGCGTGAAAACGTATCAAAGGTGTGATTGGAGAGATGCGCCGAGTAATTGGCGATTCTGAGGAGTAGCGTTGCTGAAGTGTAGACCTTCCTGCCCAGGAGGTCAAGTCTCTTTACGTCCTTATCGGAGCCCTGCTGTTTGAAGTGTGGGGCTCTAGACCTCTGTTGAGCTGCGTCAACTACTAGGGAGTTAGGCTGTGGATGGGCAAAGAGGAATTCCATGCCCTTCAGTGGTACGAAATATTTCTTGTTGGCCCGTTTGTTGGTCAGGAGAACCGACGCTGGAGCATGCCACACTTCATTGGCCAGTTCCAGGATGCCCTTGTCAAGAGGAATGGCCAGGCGTGAGCTATGCTGCGGATGGAGATTCCTGAAAAACTTGTGCTGCTTGTCCTTGAGTTCCTGCAGTGGAATCTCTTGTGTGATAGCTACTCGCTTAAACAACTCTTGGAACTGACGGAGGTCATCTGGTGGAGAGCTGTCGCCTGGTGTGGCTGCCTCCTCTGGCGGGGACGAGTCTGGGATGGAAGTGCCCGGTAGGTGGTCCCCGAAGGCGGTGTGATCCGCCTCTGATGGAGGATGAGGTGGTGATGTTGAATGGTGCGGAGGGGTAAGGGGAGCCGGAGTTGGAGAGCGTCTGCGTGATAGATAATCGTAGGCAGAATGTGATCGATAAGAGTAGCCGCTGCAGGAGTCTTGAGAGTGGCGGTCGCCACGATGATATTTGTCATGTCGCAGTGAGCGGTCGTCGTAATAGTTGGAATGGGCTTAATATAGGTAACGGTACGGAGAGCAGGGTGAACAGGAGCAGATGTCTGATGCCCTGGAAGAAGCAGGAGACGCAGAGAGCTGCCTGTAGTGATGTCTGCGATGGGAAGGTACAGCAGCCAGAAATGGTGAAGGCAGCCTGGAGGAGGCATGGGGGGATCCCATACCAGCGGCGTGGAGAATGAGGCACCGGGAGAGGCAAGGACGGTGCTGGCGAGAGAAGGCGGGAGCGAGAGCAGCTCCGGCGCGGGGAGATCAAAGGAGCAGGACTCAGCACTCCTGATCTGGTGGCGTGCGCCGAAGAGCTAGCAGGCGCTCTGTTGATCGGCGCCGGCGGCTCAGGGGCAGCAGCAACCGGCGCCGTGCCGGTAGCGAGGTGGATCGGCGCTGTGTAGTCCGGCACCACACGATGGCTTGGGAGCAGTGCGGGTGCCGGTGCCGTGCCGGTCGGTTCCGGGTCAGTTCTCGGAGCCGGCTCAGCGCTCTGCAACGGAGGCAGAGGAAGGGGCTGAGGCAATGCTGCCTGGGGAGCCTGAGTATGAGAAGGCTCCCGCGGGCGCTTGGGCTTTGGAGCCGCTGAGGCTGGGAGACGTGGCTTCACAGTGCCAGAGGTCCCAGGTCTGTCAGGCTGACTTTCCCTGCCATGTAAGGCAGCTGGTAGGGATCTCATCGGGGAGACCCTAGGCTTCTTCTGAAGCCCCGTAGTCAGGGAGGAAGCCCGGCGCTTGTGGGACTGCTGGTCAGAATCAGTTTGTTGTGGCTGCAGGGCTTTGTCGAAGAGAAGCATTCGCAGACGCCTCTCTCTGTCTTTCCTAGCCCTGGAGGTGAGTCTGGTGCAGTGGGTACACTTCTGGGGGACATGAGACTCCCCCAGACAACAGATGCATTCTGAGTGGCCATCGGAGGCTGGCATTGCCTCCCGGCAAGAGCCACATTTTTTGAAGCCAGCAGTTGACATTTTGCCGGTTGCCGTGAGGCAGTTGTTGTTTGCAGCCGAGTTTTTTCTCTGAGTAATGGAAATGTGGTGATAATGTCTCTCTTCTGTTGTCTTTATCTGTTGTTTTTGTCTTTCTTTCTTTCTTTTTTTTTTTCCCAGGGAATGAAACTATGTACAAGGGGCGAAAAGGGAGAACAGCTGAGAGGCGGAGGTAAGAACAGTAAGCGGTTTCTATTCTTACTCCTGTTCAATTCTTGGTTTTTTTTTTTCCCCCCCTAAAGAAATAAGGAGGAAAAAACAAGGGAAAACGAAGTAAGGGTGTATGTACAAGTAGGGAACTAGAAATAATCTAGTTCAGTGAGCTAAATGAAGAGCGCGGTTCCAAGTGTCTGCAGCCTGAGGCGGTAAAGAGGAACTGGTGGGGGGCCGGACCGCGCGAGACAGAGAAGAGTGCGAAAGCCGCGAGCCCGCGGCACATGCGCGGTCCGGCCGAACACTGCTCATCACAAGCTTCCGTCTGCGGCGCCGGGGCAAGCCCAGCACCCATAGTGGAGCACCCGCGGGGACATCCCTGAAGAAGAATGTAAAATATACCCTGGGTGAAACATGTCTCCCATTCTCCCACCACCCCTGATTTAAAGAAAGCACTGTCAGTACTCATGAGTCAGGTCCCCCAAAATCATGACACTTGGTTTGAAAATCATCATCATCAGGAGCCCCCTACACTTAGACCTCTCCACACCCACATCCCCACCACATGAGGCCAAAGCTGAAGGTCAAGGGCTTCACCCTGGGCATTGGGGCTCAGGTTACAGGCTCCCTATCTGAGGTTGAAGCCCTTGGCTTTGGCCCCTCCTGGCTGGGTATGTGGGGTTCAGGTTTTGGACCCCAGCCTGTGGTCATATATTAATTTTTGTTGTCAGAAGGGGGTTTAAGTTTGAGAATGCTGCTCTAGATCAACTCTTCTGGCTGCTGAAAGGGGAAAGGCGCTCACAGTCTCTCTCTTGTCCCACCCAGGGACCGACCACTGACAGTGCAGGCGAGGGGTCCACTCTCACTCTGCTCTCCCCAACACCGTTCACAGGCCTGTCTTTGATGCTACTCACAGCTTTGCTAAGCAGCAGAGCAAGACTGCCCCAATTCTCAGTGATGTTACAGTTCTTCACAACTTCAGAAGCCCAAGTAGCAGTGCCAGTGCCATCTGCCGGCCGCCGCAGGAAAGTGGTTGCACCATGCCTGGCACAGGACACTGCTGTGAGTTTCCCTTGGGAACTGCAGGGGTAGAGCTCTCTCGCACAAGCAAGCCAGCCCTTTTGGTCTGCAGACGTTGAAGGCACTTGGTCAAAAGAGCTCTGGGTTCCTGCAAGCCATGAGCTCGTCTGTGGCTGAATGCTCTTCTGGCCACCAACAAGACTGCATGTGTGAGTGCGCTGCAGCAGCTAGTCAGTCGGACACTCCCGCCACAGAGCCAGTTCCAAAGGTATCTGAGAACAGGGAGTGCAGGCTTTTCTAGCCCAGCCCGCTATGAACAAGTCCAGCCATTTGCCGAGCAGGGACACACTGTTGGCAGTGCCTTTCCCTGCAGACCTCGAGGGAGCTCCCGTTTCTAGCCAGGCAATAATTCTGTCAAGATTTCAACAACCAGGTGTAATGGGGTGCACTCACCTCTTGTATGTGCCTGAACTCTTTCTGTGGTGGCTCTTTGGTGACCCAGCCAGGGACTCAGTAGCTAGCAGCTGTCTGCAATGTCCTATTAAATAACTAGGTGTCATTTGAACAGGAAGGATAAGGCCAACGTCCTCGATCTACATCATCATGAACTTAGGATGCAAACAGCAGCGCTGGCTGAGATTTAAAGCGCTTCACTTCAAGGTTTACAGACTAGTCCTCTTGCAAGCACCACAGAAAACAGGCTGTGTGTGAGCAGTGTGTGGATTCGTGAGAGACACACAGCAACAGCACGTCAGGGACTTAACACATAGCTGATTGGATTGCTGCAGTTGACTTGCTCCTAAACCCAACCTGCTACAGACCAAGCATCATGTGTAACTACAACTTAGCACATGCCAGCCCAGACCCTGACTATCCTCTTATTCCCCCTCACCCTTCGATAGGTGAAATCCATTAGAAAGTGAATTAGGTTCACGTACATTTACAATCACATGGTTAAAACCGTCTGGGACAGTAATTTTGGTACAGGTTGGACCTCCCAGGTCCAGCATCTTCGGGACCTAATTGGTCCCAGACGAGGGGAGGTCAATGCTGGCCCCCTGGACTAGCCATTGCCGCTACCAGCCCTGCTGGAGCTGTCATCCCTGTCTGGACTGCTATCTCCAGCTGGACTCCCAGGCCCGGAAGCAGGGATGTTAGCGAGTAGTCAACTGGAGTATCGACTCCTTGCTTCCTCCCCACCTCCCTTCCTGCCTCTTAAAAGCCAGCCCCCCCCGGTAGTTTCTTTGTGATGCCACCTGCCCCCGCTGCCTCCTGCTGCCTCTATGAGAGGCAGCAGGCAGCTCGCCACGGGCAGGGGCTGCTGCCGCCAAGCAGCTCCTGTTTGAGCCACCGCGAACAGGGGCTGCTGGACTCAGTGCCAGTAGAGACCAATCAGTCCCGGGTTGCACTGGTCTGGGACACTGTGCCTCTGCATTTTAAAATGCAGGAAGAGCCCGGCTGCTCTTACCCCATTTAACATGCAGAGCCACAGTGTAGGTGGCTCCTGGAGCCAGCACGAGCCGGGACTGCTCAATCCCAGCCTCAAGCCGGCTCCTGAACCTACCTGTGCTGTGGCTCTGCAGAGCGGCCCTTCTCGACTAATTGTGTGGCCGAGACAAATGTTATCGACCACACGATTAGCCAGATCACTGCAATTTAACATCCTTACCCGCAGGGCTGCCACCACCTTTCCACCCTGTGGCTGCCCCAGTAGGGCTGCCATCCCCAGCGAGGCTCCCGTCTGCACTGCTGCTGGCCCCGGCCAGGTTGCCACCGGCTCCGCTAAGGCTGTCATCCCCACCCAGCTGGACTCCCGGCCCTGGCACCACTGCCCCAGCAGAGCTTCCAATCGCAGGCCCTCCTGTGTCCTGGTCCTAGCCACTGGGGCTCTCAGGCCCAAGAACATCTGTGGTCAGACCAGAGAGTCCGCCGTTTTCAGAGGTTCAACCTGTATGGGAATGTCTCTATGAACAAGCTGCCACAGTCCATCCCCTCCACCAAATATGGGAGGAACATTTGTGCCATAAATTGCTATGGCGAAGAAGAGAGCCAGATCCCACATGCCTGCTCTATGGGGCTGCTTTTAAAGTGATAGGATAGCGATATGCATGTGGCCAGCCTCCCCTGAAAAACATGACTGATGCAACCTCACTCACCTGTATGGGAACAGCTCCAGGAAGCTCTACAACAGCAAATCTCAACTGACTTTTCTTCAGTTACGTCTGAATGAAATGGTACTGAGAACATTTTTACATTCATCAATAGGTCCAAATGGATCCACAACAGGTAATCAAAGGGTCCACAGAATTTCAGTCCCAGTGCTTCATCTCCAGCCATTAGTCCTGCCACCTGATTACTGCATGACTATGGTTTCACATCACATCTGTTCACTCGGGACCTCCAGGTTGCAGTGTACACTTAAGTTCTCAAGGGTATTTCAGGAGACACACAAACAGCTGCGTTCCCACCTCAGCAGTTCAGAGTTCTGAAGCCAGCTATTGCTGTAAAGGCAGGACAAAAACCCAAGACAGACAGTTGTGCTACAGATCCTTCAGCCACTCCATGGTTTCTGTGCTGCCCGATATAAAACCTTTAGCACTGGCATTTGCCATTCATCTGGAGGAGAGAAGAACAAAGAAACAATCACATAGCAGCAGTCCTTTATAGTGTATAGTGTTTATCATGGACAGATTAATACACATTGTTTTCTTCCAGTTGCCAAATACAGTGGGTACTCAGTCTAAATAAAATGTCCCTTTTTCAGACACTGCTTCTTTTGTCATGGATATGCTGACAAATGAGCTATCACAACTACTATGAGATGGGGGCACTTGTGTTAGGTGCTGTGTAGGGCAGAATGAACTAGTTTGTGGGATAAGCCTTACAGTGTTTGTGTTCCATCTCAAACTGAGGTAGAAATGTATCTGCATCTATCGATCATAGTGTCAAACAAAAGCAGAGGTGCGCAGTTGTAGATCAGGAAATCCTAAGCTAGTTTAAACACAGCTAGCCCATTGCAGAGAGACACTGGAAAACGGTGTTCAGAAATAGCATCAGACAGCAAACATGACTTGTGAGGCCCTAAAAGCAGGAAAGAAAAATAAGGATGCTGCCAAAGAAGAAAACTGGACATGTACATGTGTACACTTTTTTCTGCTACCATTATAAAGTGCACCCCTCGTCACAAGGGGGAACAGCTGGGACATGAATCTCTCTCTGAAGAAATTCATGTCAGCAAAAAAGTTTGCGAACCTCTGCCATAGCAATAGCTTGCATCCAGAGAAGTGAAGGCGCCATTTTAAAACCTTGCCCTTTCTATCAAGTGATAAAAACAACAAATGGTCTGGTAGCACTTTATAGACTAACAAAAGTGCTACCAGACCATTTGTTGTCTTTTTCTGTACAGACTAACTCGGCTACCCCCTGAAGTTATCAAGTGATAGGCAGTCATGAGAACAAAAATAAAGGTTATTTCCTGTAACCAGACGTTCTTTGAGAGGTCTGGTCCCTCTCTGTATTCCACAGGTGGGCAGGCACGTGCCCCTGGTGCCTGTTCAGCCATTGAACAGTCAGTGTCAGTCGGCCTGCATACATGCAGTAGATCTACCCTTGCTCCCACATGAGCATACAAGAGGCAGTGAGGGTTGATTTCCCCTCAGTTCCTCTTCATACCAATCTAACCAGCTGTGAAGCAGAGAGGAGGGAGGGTGGGTCATGGAACACAGACAGGGACCACACATCTCAGAGAACTTCCTCTTGCAGTCTGCACACTCCACCTCTTTTAGGAGAGTCGCTCCCTACGTGTGTTTCACATGCAGGGGATTGGCAAGCAGGGCTCAAACTGGAGGTGGGTGCAAGGAAGCCAACAGCAAAGATACTTGCACTGCTGCAGATGCCTGGACTAGTGCACAGTGCCATGTAAACGTGTGTCTGGAGCTCCAGGGCCTGCTCTGCATATGCCCCGCATTGAGAGTTCTGGCAGGGATACCACCATGGCGGCCTGTGCTCTCATGGAGGGTGCTATGATGCCTCTGGGAGGCGGGGCATGAGCTAACCTATTGCACTCAATGCAGCCAGAAGCCCACTTAGAAATCCTTTGAGAAGATATAGCTTGAACTTGGGATCTCAGCTACTGCGAGAGTATTTTTTGGTGACTCTCTCATGGGTTTGGTTCTTTGCAGGTAAAAAGCCAGTGACTGCCAGACATCAAAGGAGTGAAGTCTCTTCTCTTCAGAAGCGTGGGGTTTGGCCAAAGAGACAGGTAAGTGAACCTGCTGGTGAGGACAATGAAATTCAGACTGGCCCGAGAAGACATTCAGGATGAAGACATAGGAATATCTTGTCCTTCTAAAAGACTGTATCCCACAATGCCACTTTCCTGCGTGGTGGGATAGGAAGTGAGAGAAGGGGACTCCCACTCATGCCTTTTCTGGGTTTGACTATCAGACAAAGGAGATGATCCTGGTGGGGAAACTTGGATTTAACGTGGCTGCTGCTGGGTGAGTAGACTGAGATGAGCCAGGTCTGTAGATAACATACATGATGTCTGGCAAAGTGTGTCACATTCATACATGCCACTATATGGCCTAGCAGCAATAGCCAAATTCCCATTGTAGAGTTGGTCTGCAGGAAATCAAAGAAATCAGGTTGCACATCTGCAAGGAGAAGGGACTCTCTGCGAGAGCCTAACACTGCCCCAACAAAGTTTATTGTCCTCATGAGGGATAAAACAGATTTCTCTCAGTTCATGCCAAACCCTCAGTCCTGCGAGAAGCTGAATGAAGAACTGACTAACTGACCTGACTTTCAACAGAAAAAATTCTAACAGGAGTCAGACATCCAGATAGAGAAAAACTGTATAGCCCTGACATCTCATCTGTGTTGCTACCACAGGAGGGGAAAAAAACATTCATAAACATTCTGGGTGCTAACACTAGTTCAGTGGAGAAGATTCAGAATCAGAAGTGCTCCAGGTCCAGTAAACTGTATGAACCTCCCTGTGGGAAGGGTAAATGTCTGTATGAAAATATGCATCCGTAATGAGGGCTGCAAATCATATTGCCTCTGTGACATTAATGCTAATATAACCATCCTAAATTTTAACTTTCAAAGGAAGATGTTGAAGATCCAGAATAGGTCTCCACTCTGTTTTTTGGGGGACTAAGAAATATGGCCCCTCTTCCTTGATATGGAGGCAGGATGTGTTCTATTGATCTTAGATGTAATAGGGATTCCACTTCCTGTTGAAGAGAAGGGAAGGAGAGGAACTCTAGAGTGTATCCCTGATGGATAATCTCCACAACTCAGCTAGCTACCATGATTAACTCCCAGTTAAAGGAGTAAGGTGCCCCCCAAAGGTAATGGAAAAAAGGGTAGGTGACATCAGAGAGGGCATATGGGTCTCGACTAAGATGTCAGAAGTGGTTCCTAGCAATGGGCTAGGAATGGGTCATGGTTGAGGTGGTACAGGGGGCTTAAAAGCAGTGCCTGTCTCTTCTGTTGCTTGCATGAAGTTTCATCGGGATGCTGATAGTAGAAAGCATGATGATGAGATGGTTTTGATTTATATGTCTGCCTATGCTCCTTCCTTCTCAAGGCTGGTGGGCAAATCCCCAAGGAGCAGAAGGTAGATAGATGGCTCCCTTTATTCATTAAAGGACTATCAATTTTCTCACTGAAGAGGTTCAGGTTTTAAAGGGAAGATCTAGGATGGTATTCTGCGCTTCCCTGGGAAATCCCAGCAGACTGCAACCAAGAATCCCTCCTCGCAACAATACCAGGGCCAAGTTTATTGATGCTTTATCCACTGCATCAACTGCAGTCTGAAGAGCCATTTTTGCCCTGCTCTAGAATTGGGCTCTGTCATCAGGTGCAAGTTTGTCCTGAAAGGCTGCGAGCCTAGAGTAGTTGTTGCCATTCTACTTGGTGATGCAGAATTGCAAGCCCACAAAGGACAAGACCTTTGTCCCCAAGAGGTCCTATCGCTAGGAGCCTTTGTCTGATAGGACGGTCCGTAGGTACTGTGACCTAGTCCTTTTTGTAGCAGCCTGTACCACCAGAGAGTTTGAAGCAGGATGGGAGAACAAAAAATTGGTTCTTTCCTGGGATGAAAAAGCACCTTTTGGCACGGAGAGGTGTGGAGGCGCAGGATGCTGGAATGTGCCAATCCTGCTGGTTCCAATATGGTCTCATTAACTGGGAGGCCCAGCCTCTTTGGGCCCTGAAGCTGCAGAATGTTCAACACTGGATGGTGTGGGTCTCTGACTTCATCCAGCTGGGTCTAGGTCTCATTAGCCATTTTTCGCACAAGTCACGGTATTGCCAAGGATGGTTAGTAAGTATGGAGAAGAGTAAAAGATTCTTGTTGGTACCTTGGTTCCGGTTCGACATCCTCCTCCTCATATACCAATGAATTTGGTTGCAGGCAAGAAGAAGAGTGGAAAGCTTCCTGGGTGGGTCCCAAGCATCTACCATCCAGGATCCTACAGTCCCCAATAAGGCCAAAAAGAGGGCCAACCATTTGAATAGGAACCCTGGGCATGGAAAACAGCCAGTCCTTAGGAAAGCGACTACAAAAGTGGCAACAGTAAATCTTGGGTCACCTATTTGGGTTTGGCTCTCTTGGGAGCTGGGGGGTGGGGAGGGGGCGGAGGAGCCAGCTCATCAGGTTCATTCAAATCTGAAAATTGCTTCTGTTAGAACGGTGGAACTCTCAGCCCCAGACCAGTTCTGCCCGATGGCTGCGAGACAACTCCAAAAACACCAAGCAGCATCGTGTTCTGGTGCAGTGACGCGCCCGCCTCAGGAGGGCTGGGCCAGAGAAGAGGAGAGACCACGGGTAGAGGAGAAAGAAACCTGCAGGTGCCATGTAGGTCTGCAAGTCACCGCCTGATGCATGGGAGGGTTCAGAGTCAGCACCGACAGTACCAGTACGTCCCGGGGTGTGGCGAGTTCTTTGGCCAGGTAAGTTGTACCAAAGGGTCTGGGCCCGCAATTGTGGGCAGGATCAGCAGATGTGGCTGTACGCTTGTGACAGAATCCACAGGTGGATTCTTCTTGCTACAGGCTTTACCCTCAAGCCTGGATTGTGTGTGGAGTTTTGTTTTGGTCTGCATATAAGGGTTTTCCTGACCTCAGTGGGCTTGGGGAAGGAGCACGTTCTCATGGACAGTCATTGATGAGGATCGAACTTCATGGCCACGAGTGCCTCTTACTTCCATGGCAAACTGAAGGCTCCCCACTTTGAGGGCGCTACTCATTTGGTGAGGACAGTGTACACGAGTGTCTCACTGGCTGGCTTGGAGAGGGGGCTCAGTCTTCTTCATCAAGTGTTCCTATGACAAAGGGCACAGGCTTTGAGTTCTCACTGGTAAGGAGACAAATGCTGCACTTAGCAAAAATATGCATCTCACCCAGATAGTAGAGGCAGCCTTGCTATTTGTCACCGATGGGAAAAGATCTAAGGTGGGAAAGGCAGGTTTTGCAGCCCGGAATTGTGGGCAGACTCCCACCCACATAATGGGGAAGAAGTCCTGATCTGGTGAAACAAACTATATTAACTACACTAAGCTAAAAAGAATAGCTATTCATTTTATTTACAGCTTTTCTGAAAAAAATGGAAGAAAAAATATTGGATTCCAACCGAGGCTGCATGGTGTTAAGGAGGAACTTAGATGGCCTCTAAGTTAGGAGGCTTCAGTTAGGAGCATCAATGTGCAGGCCAATGGACACCGCTTGCTAAAATCTCTGGGCTTAGGAGCATGGTGCGCATGGATACCCACGTGGATATGCACAGGGACCAGCACTCTCAGAAGAATCACCAGTTAAACACTTGCTTTGTTTAGCAAAACAAACTGAGGAGGATTTTGCTTTACTGTACCTTTATTCTGAGAATGGGATGTCCATGTCCCACCAATAATTAGAACAGTCCCTGGGCTCTGTGGCCACTAGTGTTCAAAAATGCTTAGCGAGGGCTTGTTTTGTGTAGGGTTTTTGGCGTGTACTGAAATTGGGGGTCTGTGCGTCTCTCGGAGCTCACTTGGAACAAGGGCTGATCACTGTTGGGGTGGGGGGGTAAACCAGTGCAATATTGACTCGCTCGTTGCCATTCCTGGGACAGATGATCTCTATCACTCCCTCTGGTCTAGGCTGACTCAGCAATTCTCCTGCGAGAGAAAGAGAAAAAAAGCACCCATTGAGCACCACAGCCATATTCACAAGGCAGGTCATTAGACAAAGACCCGTGAGAGAGGTATCTAAGACTAACATCATACAAGGTTTTATTTGGAATGTTATTTTTCAGCCCAACAAAATTCTCATGTGCATAAGCATGGTAGTGATTACAGCTGGGAGACATGCTGCTCCAGAGAAAGGCAACATCTGCCATTACTCCTGTTCTCCTAACCTGTATCACCACAGACTGGCTCAAAAGCAAATTGGGGTGGGTCTCTACAATGTAAGAGGCAAGGTCTGCAGAGTAGGTGTTCCTAATTAGAATTCAAGGACAGAGGGGATCTCAAATTTACTTTCCAACAAAGCTCTGCATACATACAAAGCAGCATAGGTGTCGAAGCAGCTGGCAGATCAGTGGAGAGAGCTATAGACAGCTCCCAGTTATGTGTGTCTATGCAGTACAGTGATTGGCAACCAATGCACCGCCTCCACCCCACCCCTCAAGAG
This sequence comes from Rafetus swinhoei, assembly GCA_019425775.1. NCBI lineage: Eukaryota > Metazoa > Chordata > Testudines > Trionychidae > Rafetus > Rafetus swinhoei. The sequence goes on from CM033449.1 coordinate 138,402,707, forward strand.
AGTACCCCACCATGAAGTCAGTCAGTCCAAATCTAGTTAGAGGGGATTTTATGACTACCCAGTAGAGACTGCATTCCTTTACATTTTTGGCAAAAATGGCCAAATATGAGCATCGTTAAAAATTTAGATTCTGGGATGCAACTTCCCCAGGACTGCTGCTCTCTAGCTCAGAAATCACGCTGTCCTAAGCTCCACACCCAACCTGTGCCCTGAACCCCCCCCCCACCCTGTCCTCTGCCCCTCCACAGCTCCCAGCCCCCTGCCCTGACAGACTGCACCACAGGCTGGTATTAGGTGAACCAAAAAATACTATTTCTTTTCTTTTTACAAGGCAAATACTTGTAATCTAGAGGTAATAGTAAGTGAGCACAGTATACTTGGTATTCTGTGTTATAACTGAAATCAATACATTTGGAAATGTAGACAAGAGCCAAAAATATTTAAATAAATGGTATTCTTATGTTTAATTGCATGATTGAGATTAATCTTATTAAGGACACTACAAAATAAAGTTAGTCATTTCACATTTGCATAAATTAAAAAAAAAAAACGAATGGAAAAAAGCAGCAGAGAGGCTGGGTAAGGTTTCTGTCTGTCTGCAGGTTTGCATGTTGATTAGGGTTGCCAGATGGTTGAAACAAAAATACTGAACCCCCTCCCCCCCCCAAAAAAATGGGAAAAAATTCTGGGGGGGGGGGGGGGGGAGAAGGACTCCAAGGACTTAAGCCATAAAAAACATTTAAAATAAAACAGCATTAAAACAGCATGTCCCCTTTAAGATTGAGTGCAGGGATAGGAACAGGGGAGCAGTTGAGCACTAAGACCCAGGGGAAAGCATTCCTTCCCCTAGGTCTTTTCGCCGGCAGCCATTTTGGGCTGGCAGCCTTGGGGAACCAGGTAAGCCTGGGGGCTGGGGGTGTTGGGAGCTGGGGGGGGCCCTCAGGCAGGGGGGGAGGCCGGGCACTGAGTGTTTGTAGGGTTGCCAGGTGCCTGGCATTTTTGCCTCCTGGCCGGGGAAAAATTCAGAAAATACCCGACATTTTAGGTGTCCAGTATTCTCTCTGAATTTTTTTTTTTACCGCACAGGAGCCAAAAATACCGGACTGTCCGGGTGAAAACCAGGCACCTGGCAACCCTAACGTTGATAACTCAAACACCAGTTCCCTTTTGAAGCTTCGACTCCCCGTGTATTTAGTGCAGTTGCTAATGAGGACAACAGTCCAAGAGGTCTGAAGTTCTTAAAGAGTCCGAAGTGACTGAAAACAGAACCATGATCGTGCGCACTGCTTCACTGAGCTCATTCTTCTTGAGCACAGAACTCCCTTCCCCCTCCATGCTCTTGCATCTTGCACATGAGTTGCTGGATTGGGGAGAAGCCACTTTTGCTGCTTAGTGTAGGCCCGTGTTACAGCATGACTGCAGTGGCTTTGGACTGAACGCCAAAGCATCAGTATGAATGCAAGCAGCTGCCAGTTGTAAATAGAATGAACTTTGCAGTAGGATTAAGGACTTCTGGGTGAAGCTTACTCATTACTGTTAAGACCTTCCTGGGAAAAGGTCAAAAACTTTTCCGGAGGCAGAACTAGGAAAGTAAGAGTGATTCATGCTTCTAAGACTCTTTCCAGTCAGGACTATTTGAATCTTATGTTTCAAAACAGCAGCTATCATGGAAGGCTAGCATGCCATATTCTGCTTATAAAGGTTTGCATCTCAGGGCTTGCCTCAAGGTTGACAACTGTCAGTAAAGTCACAGACAGTCCCCAAAAAAAAAGAGCTAAAACTGGATAGGTCCATAAATTTGGTAAAAACACTTAGATCTCAGTTTAAAAAACACTGAGTTTTGCAGTGGAGCTGAGAGGTCTCCCCCCACCCCACTGGCCCCTGGGCAAGCTCCAGAAGTCTACAATGCCTGGGGCAGACGTTCAGAGGAGAATTTCCCCTGGCAGAGGTTCTCTACTACTGCTGGCTAGTGGGGACAGCTCTTCCAGCTGCTGGCTTTGAACTGTTCTTCAGCATCACTAGTGCTAGCACAGTAGCAGCTTTTGGTGGGTGTGCGTGCAGTACACACCCCTACCAGGCTCCCTGCAGCTGGGGTACAGTTGGCCAGGCGTAGCAGCCTCCCACAGGCTCCCCGTCAGTGAGTCACACTGAGACAGTCACGGGTGGTCCCCTCCTGCACCGCTGCCTCATCACAAACTGGAGAACTTGGAGGGCACTGACGTGGTGAGTAAGTAGGTTAAACTATCATAACGCTGTTGTTGTGGCGTGTAAGTAAAAACATTGAATACTGTTCCCTTTTGAGCCCTCTTCAGATTACACAAGAACGTGTCTGTAACAAAGTCTGGTTCTCCATAATTCTGTACCATCCATAAAAATCATGTTCAGCAGCTGGCAACCCTGGCTTGTCTACACACAAAGCGCTACAGCAGTGCAGCTCCACAAATACACTGGAGCACACTGGTGGTGACGCTAGCACAACAAGAGAAAGCTGGCCCGTTAGCACAGTAAAACCATCTCTGCAAGTGGCATCAGCTACACCGGTCGGAGCAGCTCTCCCGCCAACAGCGCAGTCTACGCCGGCGTATAGGTCAGTGTAATATATGTCACTCAGAGGAGTGGTTTATTCATGCCCCTGAGCAACATAACTTACACTGAGGGCTTTTGTTGGTATATGTCTACCCTGCAGTAAGAGATTCATGGCTGAACCAGGTTCGAGTTTGCAGGGCTAACCATTGCAGTGTAGATGTTCAGGTTCATGGTGGAATTGGGCTCTGAAAGCCAGCAAAGAAGGTGGGTCTTGGAGTCTGGGCTCCAGCCCCAATATTTACACTGCAAATTTTAGGCTCATAGCCCAAAGCTCACAAGCCCAAAATCAAGTCTAAGCTATGAGACTTGATGCCACAGGTTTTTTTATTGCAGTGCAGACAGACCTTCAATGACTGACTCTCTGCGGGCAAGCTCATTCCTCCTAACGTCACACAGGAGACCTTTCTTTGCGCTGGTGGTTATGCATTTTTCATACCCTCATAATACTGTGCACCACAGTGAGTCTTACATAGATTCTACCCAGGAAAGCCATTGCTTCTTACTCTTCCCTTGAGTTATAATGGTTTTCCTGCTCCCGTGGTTGTTCACGGGACTCAATAGTTGGTTGTGAGCAGACACAGACAATACTAAACTAAAGAATTTGTTCTTCAATAAGCAGAAATTATCAAGTTTCATTGGTTACTGCAGCATGTGTGTGGCATGGGTCTGAATCTTGTTTTCAGGGCAACAGAACTCCAGGAGTAAAGAAGATAAGCCATCCCTTATAAGCCTTTAGAGACTCAACCACCAAGTGCGGTTTGTATAAAAAACACAAACACATTCCAACCTCAGGTACCTTACAGCCAGTTAGCAAAGCATTCAGCTTGCTAAAGACTGACCATTGGTTCCTGCTGTGAGTGACAGCACTGATGAAGTCATATTGATCCAATTCTGAATATGCAGAAAGGGGGTCAGTGAACTCCTCCTAATACAGAGGTCTCTTCCCAGCAAAGCTATACAGTTTTCTAGGCTGGCATCATTTCATAGGATGGAAAATATTTGTAGAACTGCATAATAATGCCCTCTATCTACCTCCTGCAGTCCGGGCTCTGCCAGAACCTGATGATTGATGCGTGTATATGCCAAGATATTCATCAGAGCAGGGCCCACCGACTCAGGGCAGGGCAGGGCGCAGTAGAAATGCACATAAAAGATGTTTTAAGCTAGAAATCTCAGGAATGCTTTTTTCATGCTGGCAACTTGAGTACTTCTGAACTACTCTTCCCAGCAAGTACTGTGGATTCTCACCCCACTTAGCCAGCTTTAAAGTATCTCTAGCTATGGATGTGGAAAGGGTGTGGGACATGCCCACATGAGCTAAAGAAGGCTACTCTACACAAGTAGTTGTTTCATGTACATGTATGTTCTCACCATCAGTTGTAGGAGGATGTCCACAAGAGTTGAAATTTATAACCCTCCCCCAAATATACAAGATCAGCTTCCTCATGTATTAACAGAAATTACAATGAGCACAGACCACAAAGCACCTCCTCACTGCAGAGCATTACAATAATAAAAACATAAGCACTAGAGAAGGTAAAGATAAAATAAAAAACATCCTATTCAGAGACAAACCTCCCACCAGTAGAAAAATCTACTTCAATAAAGTGCTTGAAATAATCAGATACCGATGGAAAAAAGCAGTCAGCTGCTAAAAATTAAACACCAATAATGGCTCCACCCAGACCCACTGTTAAAGATGTGACCAGCATGCTGAAAACGAATCAGTAAGTCATTAAGGCCTTCCACATCAGAGCCATGCCTGCCTTCTCCAGCTCCAAGCCACATAGTGCTATCATGAATAATGCATGGGCTGAGAGCTCACAAACAGCTGTTCTACTTTCAGGTGAATTTCTGTAGCAGGAAAAAAAGAGATATCAAAATTGCAGACATTTAGTTTCCATACAGAACAGAATGGCATCTGAAAGCAAGTAACTTGGGAGTTTATAATAAGACTATTTCTAAAACACATTTGTCAGCCACACTGATTTATATCAGACACATAGTCCCTACCCCAATGTTATGTCCCTACACATTCTGCATGGAAATATAGGTAGAACTGGCTATAACTGCTAATTCTGCCACTAACGCTAAAACAGAAATCCACAAACAGGTTAGTAAGCCATTAGTTGAAAGATTCTGTAATAAAAAACATTAACTTATCAGGTGTTAGCAGCATCTTTAGAGAAAGAACCATTCTATTCCCTTAAGAATAGAGTCTAATTCATGCACTTAAGCACTTTCTGCTGTCACACAATCCCTCTTAAGTGCTGTTAAGTATTCTGTACATGGAATAGCGCACACTGATACAGTACAGCTATTACATTTACATATGGTAGTTTATAATAGGATTACTTTTGGTACTATTTCCATTATAAAACTGGACCTTTTCTTGTTACATTACCATGAATGGTGCAACACAAGCTGTCAGCCAAATCCAATTGTATTTAGCATCTAACAAAAATGATCTTTGTCACATTTTGCCTCTTTTTGGTTTAGAAAACTGAAGATGGCAAAAAGGTCATAAATTTGTAAAAGCCAAAAAAATTCTTTGCCATGTCTATTTGTGCCTCCGTGAAGCCAGCTGCAAAAAATGGGACACACCAGACTTCCTTCCTCCTACCTACTACTATTCTTGCTCACTGAGGCCCAGTCCTGCAGATACACTAGTAATCCCAGTGACCTCAATGAGCACTGCTGGATGCTTAATGCTTTGGAAAAGCAGCAGTTGGCAACCCTGGTTTGGGGGAGCTAGCTGCTGCCCAGGCTGCTGCCTCTGATACAGAGGCAGCAGTATGGGGTGGCAGGCAACTCCCGCGGGAGCTGGTGCATGCAAGGAGCCAGCTTTTAAGCCAGTATCAGAGGCAGCAGCGTGGGCAGCAGCCAGCTCCCCAAACCAGGGTTGGACCGGGAGCTGCATGTAGTCATTTAGGTAATCGATAAGCACAAGCTTATTGGTTACACATTTAAATGGGTACACTCTTCCATCCCAGTACCAACATTAACAAATGTGCACCATACAGACAGCTGTCCACTGTGTGCAATAGTACTGGTTCCAGGCTTTGGACATCCCTGCAGCAGGTGCTGAGCCCGGGACTGTGGGTGGCATGTTGTTGGGCCCCGTGTCTGATCTCAACGGCACTTGCTCCTTGTCCCATGACAGTTCATTCTGAATACTTGGTATTTCACGGGAAACCAGACGCTTGGCTTGTAAGCTTTTCAGTATAGGCTCTTGTTTACAAAGCCAAGCGTCTGGTCCTCCAACGGCTTAGAGAGAGAAGGCGCTTTCTGGAGCATGACAGAAACAGAACAGAATTCTAACTTGCCTTCTTCACTTACTCAGAACTGCCACCAAACATACAATTTCAGCGCATCTGGACTCAGCTTAAATGTACTGAATTAAGGTCCATCCCAAAGAGGGTAGGATATAGCAGCATAGGTCCCTTGTCGCAGATCTCTCTTGAAACCTGACTTGTCAAGGCTGTGCTGCATAGTCATCAGCAGGGCTTGACAAATGGCTGCGAAAACCGCTCGCCAGCCCCGTACTGCGCATGCGCAAGAGCCGCATTGCATGCGCGCGCCACAAGTGAACGGGGCACGCGGCTGAAATCTATTCGCCACGGGCGAGTAGACTGTATAGTTTGTCGAGCCCTGGTCATCAGGATATGCAGGGAATGAGACATCTCTCCCAATAAGAATTCCGCCAAGTGTACGGCACAGCTGGTTCCTATGCCAGCCGCCCCTCTCCCAACGCAGCATAGGGACTGAGTCAGGCATAGCCACACTACACCTCCTCCGAGGATACATCTATTCTGCAAGTCTCTTGTGGCAGTATGCAAGATATGCACAGCTACCCACCACAGAAAAACAGACTACGCCCATCTTGCACTGCATGGCTAGTGTGTCAGTGAAAGGCTCTGGGAGGAGGGAGGCACTCGGGAAAGGCTCTGGCAGCTCCCCATCACAGGAGCCTTTCCTTGCAACGAAGAAAGTCTCCATCAGCAGGACAGTACGCTGCTAAAAAAGCCAGTGCAGAGGAGTGAGTCAAGCATCCTGTGCGGTGCATACCTGGGTGAATGCCCACAGGCTCAGAAGTGTCTGTTCTTGCCCAAGCAGTGCCTCCCAATCTATACTGCTATTTAAATTCACTGGCCGGGGGGAAGGGTAGTAGTGTACCTACTCTACACTCTTCTGAGAAGAGTGCATGGTGCAGACACACCCTAAACTGTGCTTACGCTGATGGGCCAGCAGAGACATGAGAATCAGAGGTGAATCTTGTTCCTTGTGTCCCTCCCCAACTCCTGTACCAAGACTATGCCATGCTCAGAGTCTCTCCTACACATTGCTCTTAGGTTGCTCTCTCCTTTCTAGATGGAAGGTGGCTCTGTAGTACACATGGTACCATTCTCAACTTGACACAAGCGAGGCACGGTGTACATATGTGCAGTACCCCTTTAGCAGACAGCACTTTACGGCATATGTTCTGTTGGACTGTACAACACTCTAAGAACAGGCCACTACCACCATCCCATTCTGTGTGGAAATTGAGACCTCCTCCCCCACACACATTTGCCTCTGACACATGGCTGCCAATGCAGAATAGAGCCACTGAAATACATAGACTTGCACTAGATGTACCTCACCATGATGCAGGGCAGGATATAGTCCTGATAGGCCAACTCTCCTGTTCACACCAGTGAGACTCCACTTCCAACCACGTACTACTATTGCTCTAGAGCTCCCCTCACAGAGAGATTAAGATGGCAGATTTCCACACGAGCTCAGTACGGGGCAGTTCCCAGATAGAGTAACTCCTTTTAAAATCTGGCCTGGTATCTTTTGTTTAAAAGCATTTCCTTCTTCTGCCTATGTCTTTTAATGTCATAAACAAGCCACTGGTCTTGTATTGCAAGAGAAAGTAGAGCTGCATTCCATTTGTCCTCTAATACCAGCATTTATTTTTAAAAGCTTATAAAATATCTCCTCCTATTTGTCCCCTTTCCAAAGGAAACAGGCTTAATCTTTTAAATCCCTTTTTATACTGAATCCCTAAACCCCAATGTTTCCAATCAATTCACTGTCCTTCTCTGCACATTTCCATTTCTGACATTTCTCAAGATGAGGTGACCAAAACCAAGCTCTGTAGTCAGGCCAAAGAAGCAGCAGTCATTTGGGATGGTATTTTCATATTTCCTGCATTATTCCTTATTATCTTGAAGTTACAAGATACCCTCTTACTCACTTTTGATTAATTTAAAAAAGAACCCTGCAACTTAAAGTCACTTTTCAGTCTTCTGATACAGTTTTAGATCAATATTATATAATTTTAGACAGTAGCTAAGCTACTTTGCTCTTTAGTTCCTTCAGAAATAATTCTCAGATAAAGGCCATCTGTTATGGGTCACAGTGCAATTTTTTCATCTTTTGCTTTAAGATCTCCATCTCTTACAGCATCTCATTTTTATTACCAGAAGAATAACCTTAAAAGCAGTAAATAATTAATCAGTGTTGAAGGCAGGTAAAATCTGATGCCAAAAAATCATTTAGCTCCTTTTCTTATTGTGCCCCTTTCACCTTCTTGGCTTAAGGATTCCCATCTCTCTGGAGAGACTCTTGCATTTATTCAAAATCTAGCTTGGCTTTATAGCTACATGATTTGCTCTTCAAATTTAATCTCTTTTTCACATTTTGACGGTCTGTTTTATTAGCATCATTTAGAGAGGAGATCCACTTTTTTAGAGAGACATTTTGTACCTAAATAAAGTCATGCACTTTCATTCAGGCATGTTTGGATTTGCTTGTTTTTACTCATTTCCCCATAGCACCAAAATAGCATTCTTAAGATGCCTCCCTGCTGACTGTATGGATTTCTGCTTGCCAAGTTTTCCCTTCAAGCTGTTTCGGTCGTCTTCTTTTTAAAAGCCTCCCCCCTCCTTTGATGTTTAGCATCCAAGTGCCAGTGCAGGGGACTTCTGCCCTGGAAAGCAGCTGAATTATCCAGGGACAGTGTTACGTAATGGATCAATCTAGACTTTTAGAACTCTCTCCTGTGGGCTATTTGGAACTAAATCAAGGAGTCACTCCTCTTACTTTGCAGAATTCCTTACCCGTTAAATCTCTCGGTGGCAGCCCAGACAGCAAATAGGACAGTCCTGCCAGCAGGTGGAAATGGAGCTCATGTGAAGTCACCCAGGTAAGGGGGACTGTCTAGCTGGCCCTGCTCGCTTTGGGAGACGGTACCGAAACCTGAGCTGCAGCTCTCTACTGCCCTCACAAGCTGGAGTGAAGGTTCCAGCCTCATGGGATACAAAGGCAGCATGCACAGAATCATAGAATACTAGGACTGGAAGGGACCTCGAGAGGTCATCAAGTCCAGTCCTCTGCCCCCATGGCAGGACCAAATACTGTCTAGACCATCCCTGATAGACATTTATCTAACCTACTCTTAAATATCTCCAGAGATGGGGATTCCACAACCTCCCCTGGGCAATTTATTCCAGTGTTTAACTACCCTGACAGTTAGGAACTTTTTCCTAATGTCCAATCTAAACCTCCCTTGCTGCAGTTTAAGCCCATTGCTTCTTGTTCTATCCTCAGAGGCCAAGAAGAACAAGTTTTCTCCCTCCTCCTTATGACACCCTTTTAGATACCTGAAAACGGCTATCATGTCCCCCCCTCAGTCTTCTCTTTTCTAAACTAAACAAACCCAATTCTTTCAGCCTTCCTTCATAGGTCATGTTCTCTAGACCTTTAATCATTCTCGTTGCTCTTCTCTGGACCCTCTCCAATTTCTCCACATCTTTCTTGAAATGCGGTGCCCAGAACTGGACACAATACTCCAACTGAGGCCTAACCAGCGCAGAGTAGAGCGGAAGAATGACTTCTCGTGTCTTGCTCACAACACACCTGTTAATGCATCCCAGAATTGTGTTTGCTTTTTTTGCAACAGCATCACACTGCTGATTCATATTCAGCTTGTGGTCCACTATAACCCCTAGATCCCTTTCTGCCGTACTCCTTCCTAGACAATCGCTTCCCATTCTGTATGTGTGAAACTGATTGTTCCTTCCTAAGCGGAGCACTTTACATTTGTCTTTATTAAACTTCATCCTGTTTACCTCAGACCATTTCTCCAATTTGTCCAGATCATTTTGAATTATGACCCTATCCTCCAGAGCAGTCGCAACCCCTCCCAGCTTGGTATCATCCGCAAACTTAATAAGCGTACTTTCTTCCAATATCTAAATCGTTGATGAAGATATTGAACAGAGCCGGTCCCAAAACAGACCCCTGCGGAACCCACTTGTTATACCTTTCCAGCAGGATTGTGAACCATTAATAACTACTCTCTGAGTACGGTTATCCAGCCAATTATGCACCCACCTTATAGTAGCCCCATCTAAGTTGTATTTGCCTAGTTTATTGATAAGAATATCATGCAAGACCGTATCAAACGCCTTACTAAAGTCTAGGTATGCCACATCCACCGCTTCTCCCTTATCCACAAGACTCATTATCCTATCAAAGAAAGCTATCAGATTGGTTTGACATGATTTGTTCTTTACAAATCCATGCTGGCTGTTCCCTATCACTTTGCTACCTTCCAAGTGTTTACAGATGATTTTCTTAATTTCCATAGACAAGGGTCATTGAGAAGTCTGTCTGTCAAATAGCTCTCACTTTTCTAGGTGACGGCTTCTTTCGCCTGCCACCATAAGAACAGAACCACCATACTGGGTCAGACCATCTGGTCCAGTGTCCTGTCTTACGAGAGTGGCCAATACCAGGTGTCCCAGAGGGAGTGAACAGAACAGGGAATCATCCAGTGATCCCTCCTGTCACCCATTTCCAGCCTCTGACAAACAGAGGCCAGGGACACCTTTCCTGCCCATCCTGGCTAATAGGCTTAGGTGGGCCTGTCCCCCATGAATTTATCTCGCTCTCTTTTGAGCCCTGTTATAATATGGGCCTTTACAACACCCTCTGGCAAGTTCTGAGGTTGCTAGGATTGCCTCTGAAGCCTTTTTAAAAATTGGAATCACAATAGCCACCCTCCAATCATTTAAATGATAGGTTAAGAAGTCCTTGAGCCAGAACTTCTACACTGCTGCTCTTAGCTCCGCACATGAGATCTGCAAGCCCAAGTCAGTTGACCCAAGGTTTGACACTTGCTGCCGCAAATGATTGGGGTTTTTTTCCTGGGTGAACATCTCTCTTAAAAGCTCTAGGAGTCCACAAACTTTAGTGAAGAACCCACCAGCATGTGCTCCTCAGGCAAACACCCTATCCACTAAGCCACGTCAGGACCCACCCCGCCACCCTACTTTCAAGGTGTCCCTTATGCTGCCTTCCTTAATGCTGGAGCCGGCTCCATTTCCGGGGCAGCCAGTGTTGGCAGTCCTGCTGCTCCCGGGGTCGGGGAAAAGGGGACTTGAACCCATCATCCAGCGCTCCCCAGGAGAATGCCGTAGTCGCTAACTGGAGCGGTAGATGGCCCAGCATATTGCGAATGGATGACAGAGCCCGTCATCTCTGGAGTGCCGATGTAGGTACCCGAGTCAGGAATTATCTCGCTGCTGCCATCCAACTGCTGACTGACAATGTGAAGCGAGCTTGTGCTCTTTACAAGCTTTGATGGTACAAAACCCATCACCAACACTCAAGACCTTCAACAGCACACAATCATGTCAGCTGAAGAGACCCAACTGCCCTCTAGACTGTAAACTCTCATGCAGAGGTTCCTGTGTGGTGGAGACCACGCTAGCTCAACAAGAAGTTATTGGGCTGGATGCAGAAATCCCTGGGCTGGATTCTCTGGCATGTACCATGCAGAGTACATGATTATAATGGACCCTTCTGACCTGAACATCTGTGAAACTACAGCACTAATGTGATGCATGTAATAACCAGACCTAGAGGGAGTTCTTCCACATCAGAAGTAAGGCACCTTGGTGCAGCAGGAAGGGAACACTTGCAGTACTGCTGCTGTCAGACTGCATGTAGGCTGAGGAGAGAGGCTTGACGTTCCCAACATCATAAGCATGGCATCCAGCACCAGCAAATGATACAAAAATGTATATATATTAGTTACACAAACACACACACACACACACACACGTCTAACCTCTCTAGTCCGGCGACATCTGCGGCCCTGCCTGATGTTAGTTAGCCGGACATCCACTTAGCATGGGTGGGGTCAAGTTTCCCGTGGTCCCATAAAATTTGCTTACAGTCACCAGTCTTGGCTCCCAGTGTTCTGTGCTATTACTTAGCTTTAATTTACCCTTAATGTCTACTAAGATCCCAGTAATCAGTGGCACTGGTGGTCATGCTGCTAGACAATACTGACTTCCTGTGGTTCGGCAAATTCTCTGGTTTGACTCCGGTCAGGTCCTAAGGGTGCCTGATTTAGAGAGGTGCAACCTGTATATTAAAGTGAGAGAAACCAATGTACAGACAACTCCCATCTTTACCACAGTACGTAAAGCTTTTTGAAACCAATCTTACAGCCCTCACCAGTGCTATGCTGAACACTTGAGTTATGCAAAGAGATAAAGTTCTGTTCCAACACTGATTTATTCCACTAAAAAGGACTGGTAGACAACACTAAATCAAAGGTCACATGAACAATGAAAGCAGCAAATGTCCGTTCTGGCCAAAGGCTGTTTATTCAACATTCCTTCTTCAGCCCGAAGAATTTTATCACAGTGCTGTGCTTCAATTCCTAACACTTGCATAATCTTGCCTTGTTTGGCAAAATGTTCTGAATGTTATATGTATTCCAAGTGTCCGCAGAGATACTAAGCACAATGCATTAGGCTCTCCAGAAGGCAGCCTTCTGCTGGGAGAGGAATAAGTAGATTACTTTATAAAGGCCAAGCAAAAAGTTAACAACAGGCACCTTGAAAAGAAGAAAATGCTCTTGGTAGATTTCTGGAAGAAAAAAAAAAAAAAAAAGTACTTTTTATTCTCCCACAGGAAGACTTCTGTTTTGGTTTAAGTACCCATTCTCCAGATACTTACTGATGCTCTGTCTCCTACCCCCTTCTCTTTTTTTCCCCTTCTCCCTCCCCTTCCCCTCTAATATTTATTTTGAGTGTACACACCCCAAACTCATAACTCCGGTCATCTGAAGAAGTGGGCTGTGCCCACAAACCTCATGATACCAACTACATGTTTTGTTAGTCTATAAAGTGCTACCAGACCATTTGTTGTTTTTTTCTGTAACAGACTAACTCGGCTACCCCCTGAAGCTCCCAAATATTAGTTAATCAAAACTACAAAATAATTCAGGGACAAATCCTTCAAGGGGAGCTGTGCCCATACAAGCACTGAAGTCCATGCCCAGCAGCAATGGACCACTCATGCAATGAATATTTTGTGCACACAATTACAGTATCCCTGATCAAAAAGATAAAAAAAGGTACAAATAAAGATAATGTTTGCAAAACATCTGGTTTTATAAAAAGCTGTGGACCAATTTCAGCCTATCAGTGGATTTAAACTAGAAATTAACTTGGTTCAATAAACTTTAGTCTCTGCTCATCTGAGGAAGTGGGTTTTGCCCATGAAAGCTCATGATTAGGGATGTTAAGAAGCATACAATTCGTTAATCATGTGGTTGACAAATATTTTGTTGGTTACATGATGAATCAATTAGCATTGCAAGCACTCAGTCCCGGTTTGTGCTGGGTCCTGGCAACTACCCCCACTGCGGATCTGCATAGAAAGGATTTTCAGAACCAGTGGGCAGGCACGCTGGCTCAGTCCTGTCTTGTGCCAGGTCTCAGCAGCTACCCTGCTGCAGCTCTGCACCTGGCTGGATCTGAAAATCCTTTCTATGCAGAGTAAGGGGGAGGAGTGGGATATAGCCAGTACCATTAACCGATAAGCATCCACTTATTGGTTCATCAGCAACACTACTAAATCCTTACTACAGATATATTTTTGTTAGTCTCTAAGGTGCCACAGGGCTACTCACTGTTTTCAATAGGCTTTAGAACAGCCATGTCTTTCTTGCATTACTATTTTTCTTTTTTTAGTTACTGTTGTGAAAAAGCTGAAGTAGCTACTAGCAGGGCAGATTGATTTAAATCAAGGCCATTTAAATCACTGATTTAAATCACCAAAAAAAGAAAAAGAATCATCGATTTAAATGATTGCATATCTACTTGTGCTTTCTGCAGCCTCTTCTCTTTGGATATCTGCCACAGAACGCCACACTTCAGAATTTCATCTTTGACTGCTGCTCTGCTTTAAAAATCCATCCCTGCAAAATGGAGAAACAACACTGCAGCTTGGAGAGGGAATTCAAATGTGACATTCCACTCTCTTGCTTCCTGCTGTAACATGCAAACTTTTCCAGACAGCTATTTCATCCTGCAAGCTAGCTCAGGCTGGACCAGCTGTCTTTCGCAGACGATTAAATATACTGCTTCAAGAAAGCTACCAATCCTTAAGGCAAGAGAAAGCTCACCACAGTATGCAAGTAAAATTCCACTTCAGCTGAGGTCACTGACACTTCCCACACATCATCCTGTATTTCCCGTAAAAGCCTGGGCTCTCGAGACCGACTTTGTGCAGTAGGGATAATCTGAGACTCCTATCTTAGACTGATCACTTGACATATTCCTGAGCAACCCAGAGAGGGGCCAATATGGGATCATTCCCTAGAGACAATGGCATTCCACAGCGTTTATTCCTCACCTTGGGGGCACCTCTCTGTGACTCATTGGGGGATTCTCTCCCCACCAGATTATGGGGATAATGCCCCCTCCTTGCTTGCCCTGTGGTCAGGTTACTTTTAAGACAGACTTCTAGCCAGGTCACAACAGCTACCCATCTGGGATAACAAAGGCCCATCAGCCAAGCACTATCTGCAAACTCAGTCTTCCAACCCACTGGCCAGTGGCAGGCAGAGAATCCAGGCCCACTCATTTCTCCAGCATCCAGCCAAAGGACCCTACTACGTCCAGAAACAAAGGTTGACTCAAGCGCTAACCTTGCTGCTGTTTCCATGGCCTCTTTCCTATCTTTCTTCCCTATCTTCCTCTGCTCCCTGTGGCTACTTCACCCCCCTCGGATTCTTGCCATAGTCTACAGTACAAGGTAGGATTCCAGCAGTTACTCTCCCCCCTAGATCTCCTTGTACTTAGCCAATTCTCAGCTATCCAAGGAATGACTCCAGATTTTCTCCCTGCTTGCTATAACACTTCCTGGTTTTATACTTGCTCTACCTGCTTCTGCTCTCTGGGCTTCATCATCCACTAGGTCTTCTCAGCCCTGACTCTAACCCTGTGACAGGCTGCCCTGGGAGTAATTACCCTTTTCCCCACTCAGGTCTTGTGTGCCGTAGGTACCAGACCTCAGGCACACAGTGAAGAGTGGGAACAAAAGGAGGACTGTCACAGGTTAGTGCAACTGCCCTTGTATTCCCATTCCTAGGTCCACCAACGGCACGCACTCCAGGCTTCCAGTTACCAGCTATCACCTCTGCTCTGCAGACACCCACATCTCTTCCTCTCTCCAGTGCAGGTTTTAAGGCTGCACTCAGCTCCCTGATAGCCCCAGCAAAACACACTATCTGTGTATATCTAAACCACCAGCCTGCATGCAGCCCATCAGGGTAATCAGATTGCCGACCGTGAGACCCTTTGCTGAGGTCAGCATGTCCCTGCAGAAGAAAAAAGAAACCAGTAAAATAACCAGGCAAGTGAGAACACTCCTATTTGGTCCAGGCCAGTCTTTAAGATAAATGCTGCTGTGGAAACCACGGCTGGTACATTGTAATGAAATACTTCAACAACATCATCAGCATTATGCAGCACGAGCTGTGTCACACTGCAGTCTAGTGCTCACACATCTTTGAACGGAGCTAACTGAGCCACAGGATGCGTACCTGAAGGGAAAACATTTCCCTTCATAGTCAGATACTTGCCAATTACATGGTGAAAGTCCTAAAGAGAAGTTACAAAAGAAGAATTCTCACATTAGGTGCCCCAACATCCAGTTTGTGTTAGTTACATTTAGCATGAATTTTATAATCTGAACAACTATTTTTTCCTTCCTATAACTTGGTGTAGTTGGTGGGAATCTGAAACCTCTTAATAAAATAAAAAAAGAAAACAAAAACAAAAAACCCAAACCAAAAAACCCACCACAGGATAGCTTTGGGTTCCTTTATCAAAGCATGGTCATTTCGTTATAATGGAAAGCAAATTATTAAAGTGCCATCTTGTGAACTGTAGCCAAGAAGTTATATGAAAGTAGCCAAATGAAACTCCATGCTTTGTGCTATGCAAAACTCTACATGACCATAATGCCCTTCTAATATCAAATTTATGAAAATCCGTTCGTTCACAATGAGATGTTCACATCTGCACTATCAGCTTACTGGTGTGCATAGTGAGAGCTCCTACTTAACAAAAAAAAGTTCTAACTATCTGTAGTTACCTACCCCGTATGAAGTCAGCTTCCAGACTGAAAGACACACCCTGCCAAACTTACAACCCGAACCCCAACTTAATTATAATTTATTTAAGACCTAAAGAGAAATTTGATCACGGAGCTCTCACCACTTTCAGCTTTGTAATAGTTGTCTGAAGGTAAGGTTACGCTTGTGCTTTAAATAGCATTATAAAGTTTAGAAATGTGCAGAATACCAGCTGAACAACCTCGGGAGCCTGTCAGTCCCTGGAGTAAGAATGCTGGAGTTCTTTGAGGGGGTCAAACAAACATGTGGACAAGGGGGATCCAGTGGATATAGTGTACTTAGATTTCCAGAAAGACTTTGACAAGGTCCCTCACCAAAGGCTCTTCAGTAAAGTAAGTTGTCATGGGATAAGAGGGAAGGTCCTTTCGTGGATTGATAATTGGTTAAAAGACAGGAAACGAAGGGTAGGAATAAGTGGTAAGTTTTCGGAGTGGAGAGAGGTAACTAGTGAGGTCCCCCAAGGGTCTGTGTCCTGGGACCAATCCTATTCAACTTATTTATCAAGGATCTAGAGAAAGGAGTGAGGTGGCAAAATTTGCAGATGATACCAAACTGCTCAAGATAGTTAAGACCAAAGCAGACTGTGAAGAGCTTCAAAAAGATCTCACCAAACTAAGTGATTGGGCAACAAAATGGCAAATGAAATTTAATGTTGATAAATGTAAAGTAATGCATGTTGGAAAAAATAATCCCAACTATATATACACAATATGATGGGGACTAATTTGGCTACAACTACCCAAGAGAAAGATCTTGGAGTCATTGTGGATAGTTCTCTGAAAACATCCACTCAGGTGCAGCGGCAGTCAAAAAAAGTAAATAGAACATTAGGAGTCATTAAAAAAGCGATAGAGAAAAAGCAGAAAATAACTTATTGCCTCTGTATAAAACCATGCTACGCCCACATCTTGAATACTGCATACAGATGTGGTCGCCTCATCTCAAAAAAAGATATATTAGCATTGAAAAAGGTTCAGAAAAGGGCAACAAAAATGATTAGGAGTTTGGAATGGGTCCCATATGAAGAGAGATTAAGAAGACTTGGACTTTTCAGCACTGAAAAGAGGAGACTAAGGGGGGGGATATGATAGAAGCGTATACAATCATGACTGGTATGGAAAATGAATAAGGAAAAGTTATTTACATATTCCCACAATATAAGAACTAGGGGTCACCAAATGAAATTAGGTGGCAGCAGCTTTAAAACAAACAAAAGGAAGTTTTTCTTCACTCAGTGCACAGTCAATCTGTGGAACTCCTTGCCAAAGGATGTGGTGAAGGCTAGTACTTTAACAGGATTCAAAAAAGAGCTAGATAGATTCATGGAGGTTAGGTCCATCAATGGCTATTAGCCAGGATGGGTAGGAATGGTGTCCCTAGCCTCTTTCTCTGGAGATGGGTGACAGGGAAGGGAACACATGAGGATTCCCTGTTGTGATCCCTCCCTCTGGGGCATCTGGTATTGGCCACTGTCAGCAGTCAGGATACTGGGCTAGATAGACCATTGGTCTGACCCAGTATGGCCGCTCTGATGTTCTTAAGACCTATTGAACTCATTAGCACTTCTGTTTTTTTTGAGAAAGATATAGACTGGGGTTCTCTTGGAGAAGGAAGTAAAATAGGGAACAGACTTATGGCATCACCATTATAGTCTATCCAGAATAAGAGGTATGTATTATGTGACATAAAATAAAAAAAGGGCACTCAGTGGCAACTCACAACTAAGGATGTTAAATTTTCGATTAATCAACTAATCAAATAGTTGATGGAATTTCCATTGACTACTCAATTAGTTGATAAGGGGGGCACTCTGTGCCTCTCCCTTTGAAATGTACCAGAGCTGTGGGCATCTCTTGTACATTTCAAAGAGGTGCAGCAGTAAGGATGCCTCTGCCTCCGCTACCCCCTCCCCCCCAGAAATGGTGCTGGGGAGAACCAGCTTTTAAAGCTGGCTTCCCTTCCCTTTCCCCGGCCGCCACAAACTCCTGCTTCCCTCCCCTTGCTGCCTCTCTCTAATAGAAGCAGCGGGGGTTGGGGGAGAGTGACTAGTCGAGTCAACTAGTCACTTACATCCGTCCTCACAATTCTAGATTTCTCTTACTGCAGCTTTCTGTATTGTATACAATACTTGGGGGATAGATTCTAAACCTAGTTATCTAATTAAACAAGCCATAAGGATTAGCTAAGAAACTTTTTTTTTTTTCTAGCAATATCCAAACAGCAAACAGCTTGTGAATTTGTCAAATCACAATTATACTAAAAGGCATAGAGAGAGTCTTGAAGAATGATGCATTGCAAAGTGAATTATTTACGTTATTAACCAGTTGATCCACTCATCCATATCCACATCTTCATCCACATCATTTTCTCCCAAGGAGGAGTTTTCCCAATGAGGTTTCATTCTTGCAGCTAGGGCCCTGCGTCATCTTCCTGCCCTGCTTACACTGGACAGGTTTTCCTTTTTTACCCAGGGAACTCATTTCTTCAAAATATTCCCAGATCTGGGTGTGAGAGAGACCCTAAGTCATGATAGTTTTTCTGTGGTAAAAGTGTGGGGGAATATAGGAAGCTGTATGCGCTGAATAATGTCTTCCCTTTTCCTTTCCAGCCACTCCACTGTTCCTTTCTCTGCTGCCTCCGTCCTTTCCTAGATACTGCGTCTCTGTCTTTAGACCATGTCTTAACTAACTCTGCTGAGCATAGCCCAGGTTCACTACTATGTAAGCACAGGACAAAAACAGTCCTATCCAGCCTATGTCTGTCTTTGCACGTTACTTTTTAGTCTACTGAGAAACAGAAATTGGGAGCCCAGAACTTTCAAGAAGAGCTGGTTGTTAGGCTGGAGCGACTACAGATACTAATTCATTTTTATGAGACTGTCAGTGTAGGTGTAGCATGTTTATGATGAGATTTAATTATAACTTATTTTTAAATGAGAAATTTAGTATTATATTGATTGGTTAAAAAAATAAAAAAAAATCTAATTTAATTTTTTTTAAATCATCAATTTGTAACCACCCTGTAAAAAAATCCTACTGTGGAGATTTTATAGCCTTAGAACAGGACTGTTGAGACAGAATATTCATTATGCTGCCATTAACCAGAGTTCCTCACTATAATACAGGCCAAGATACTGTAGGAAGATATCTGCTTAATACTCCAGCATCAAGATGACATTGACATTGCTGACAGATTATACCTGTATTTTCCATACTGTTGTGCAGCTGTTTATATTTGAAGAGCACCATTTAAAAATGAATTAAATTATCCTCTGAACACTTCAGTGATGTAGGTAAGAACAGCCATTTCCTCTTTATAGATGGGGACATGAGACGCAGACGAAGGCTACACACTGAGGCAGATGAGCACTTGAGAATATCCAATTCCCAAATCTAGTGCACAAAGCCACATTGCTTAAGTGGCATTTCAACATGGTCCTGAGCATGAACCTGACAAACAGCTGAAAGTGGAAAAGAACAGCCCAGTCTGCAAGTGCCAGGGCTCAGTGCATTTCCCATTGTCTTGGTTTCAGTGGAAAAAAGCTCGTTTGGTTAAAAAGTGAGAATTCCATTTCCAATACTAAAGCATTCATACCCTCTTCTATCTCTGTCTCTAGCCCCCTTACACTTCTCCCTCTTCTTTGGCTCCCACTATTTAAAGTGGTACTCTGCAATTATTCTGATCATTAGATTGCACATTAATACAGGTTTCACCTCCCACAACTGGGATTCTCTGGTCCGGCAACATCAGTCGTCTGGTAGGACCACAAATGTTCCAGAGCCACACAGCTCCAGAGCCAGGAGCCTACTGGGAGAAGGGTCAGCGGCAGTGGAGCAGGAGATAGCGTCCGTCAGTCTGGCTGGGCCAGAACATCTAGCAGCCTGGCTGTGGCCGGCATCTGGGACCAGCAGCAGTGGGGGCCAGTGTCTGGGCAGCCCAGGAGGAATTGGGATGGCAGGTAAGGGGGCTGGCATCCGGCAGCCAGAGCTAGTGGCAGGGAGGGCCAGCAAGCTGGGGGCAGTGGTCTGTGGCAAAGGACCTGTCCTGATCCAGCAAATTCCCTTGTTCGGTACTTATCAAATCCAACCTGTAGTATTTTTCACTGTAAGAGATACCTGCAGGGGTACATCTTTATTGCTAGAAAACAAACACCTTGTCAAAGAATTTTTCACAATAACTGCGATGTTTAAAGAACTTTGAACCTTTTCTCTCTAGCTTACTTCGATTCACTCTTGTTCTGCATGAACATATTACTCATAGCGTCCATGGCCAGAAGGGACCATTGTGACTTCCTGCAGAACACAGGCTACACACTTCCCAAAAATAATTCTTAGACCCAATCTTTTTAGGAAAAACATCCAGTCTTCAATGCAGTTCCATGCAAACTGTTGTCAATAGCATGCATATTGATGACGTGAATTTCTAGTTAACTAAGCCTACTGAATTGTATCCTAACAATGTAAGTTAACGCCACTAGAGCCACAACTTACCAAGTTTTTAAACCAAGGAGACAATACAAGATTCTGATACAAGTGATCAGAAATGGAGATCACTCACTATAGAACAGCATCTCCTGCCAGCTCACAAGACACATCAGCAAAGGGGATGAAACACAAAAGAGATCAGTCTTAACGTGAATGCAATCAATCTAATCCTTAAAGCAAAAATCTACATGAGCCTTACATCAACAAAATAAACTCAGAAAGGCAGCTATTAACACGTATGCAACAGAAAACAAAGACCAATTCAAAGCAGCACACCCCTTTTACAGGTCACTTCCTGTACAAACAAATTTCAGCAACTCTAAAAAGTAATGTAATAAAGGCACAGAATTCTGTTTTGCTTCACTAGCCAAACTAAAAGATCCATTCATCTGAACATAGTGTTACACTATAGTCACTGAGCTGTGGAATCATCATAAGAGCCTACAGCAAGAGATGACTATCTACAAAGAATGTCACGTCCTGCCATGCTTGCACCAAGAAACCAGATGATAAGATTAAAGGAAACTTTGCTGAATTAACAGACCTATTTTAGATTGTTTACCCGTGATTCCTTACAGTACACTGACTGTCAGCTTTCCTTTTTGATTAAGAACTGTTTTTCCCAAACTCTCAAGTGACACGTCAGTAAGTGATTAACGTGCATTCTCAGGGCCCTACTTACTGAAGCGTCACTAGAGAGTTTGGGGCTACCCAAACATTTTCAGAAAAAGGGCACCAGGGAAGGGTAGGGAAATAAGAGTTTTATAGTACAGGTTAAACCTCTCGGGCTACGTCTACACTGGCAGCTTCTTGCGCAAGAACTCTTTTGCGGAAGAGTTCTTGTGCAAAAAATCTTCCACAAGAGCACGTCCACACTGCCATGTGCTTTTGCGCAAGAGATGTGCTTTTGTGCAAGAGCATCCATGGCAGTGTGGATGCTCTCTTGCGCAAGAAAGCTCTGATGGCCATTTTAATCATAGGGGCTTCTTGCGCAAGAAATTCATGTTGCCTGTCTACACTGCCCTCTTGTGGAAGAGCTCTTGCGCAGTAGGGCTTATTCCTCATGGGGAGAGGAATAACTCTTCCGGAAGAAGCCCTGTTTTACAACGCTATACTGTAAATTTACTTGCGCAAGAACGTGCGTGCAGTGTAGACAGCGGGCAAGTTTTTGCGCAAGAACCGCTATTCTTGCGCAAGAAGCTGCCAGTGTAGACATAGCCCTCTAGTTTGGCACTCCAGTCTGGCAACATCCACCATCCCATAAAGTTTGTTTGCAGCCTCCAGTCCTGGCTCTCAGGGTTCTGTGCTGTTATTTAACTCTAATTTACCCCTAGATGTCTTCTAAGAGCCCAGTAAGCAGTGGCAGTGCTGGTAATGCTGCTAGACAATATTGACCTCCTGTGGTCTGGCAGATTCTCTGGTCCAGCACTGGTCAGGTCTAGATAGGTTCAACCTGTATTTTTAGAAATTTAAAAATTCAAGTGTTATTTGTATTTAAAAGGCACAGATTCTGTGCCAACATTAAAAATGGAGAGACCACATTTCTAGTCTTCCAATCTTCTTTGCTTCAAATAAGAAGAGCAACACATCTGGAAGAGGAGTTATGATAGACAATCGCCTTTTCTTCTTTGGGTGCTTACTCATGGCAGTTCCATGCTAGATGACTCTTCAAGGATACTGCTTGTGAGATGTGTGAATCTGGCATCATCCTGGTCCTGCTGGGTGACAGTGTCATGGGCCAGAAAGGTACGGAGTGAGAACCACGCAGCAGTCCTGCAGACATCTTGAACTGGGAGTTGCGTGAGGAAGGCCAGAGGAAACTTGCACTCTGGTGAAATGAGTGGTAACTTAAGGATGTAAAAATATAGAAAAACACTAGCCATGTAACCGATCAAAACTGAATCAGTTACGTGGTAAAACGATGTAGGGGATGTAGCGCTAGGGAGTCAAAGGTCGCTGCCTGTCACCGCAGGCTCTGCCCCACTCCCGGTCCTGTGGGCCAGCCCCACTGCCGTGGGCTCTGGAGTCCTTCAACCCAATTCAGTCTGGGGTCAGCCTGTGGTGAAAAAAAAAGCACACTGCCCTTGAAGGGTAATAGAGATGTAGCCGTGTTAGTCTGGTCTAGCTGAAACAAAAAACAGGACTATGTAGAACTTTAAAGACTAACAAGATGGTTTATTAGGTGATGAGCTTTCGTGGGCCAGACCCACTTCCTCAGATCAAATTGTGGAAGAAAATTGGCATGACCATATATATATACACACCAAAGGGATACAATCAAAAAAAGTGAACACATATAAAAAGGACAAATCAAATTTCAGAACAGAGGGAGGATGAGGGGGGGAGGTTAATGTCTGTGAGCTAATGGTATTAGAGGTGATAATTGGGGGAAGCTATCTTTGTAATGGGTAAGGTAATTAGCATCTTTGTTGAGACCCAGGCGTAAAGTGTCAAATTTAAGCATGAATAACAGACTTGAAAGAGAAACCTCTGAATTGTCATTGCCTGCTGACACAACCAACCACCCAGGAGAACCATGAGCAGCCATAGATTTGTACTGTTGGGCTGGCACAAAGGATTGTTTCTCTACCCGGCGCACATGGGACCCAGAGAAGGAGTCTATCACAGTGCTTGGACTCATTTGGGAATCCAGCCAGGCACCAGCAGGGCCACCTTAGAGGGAGCACAGCAGCCAGGATGGCAAAAAGGCTGCAAGTTTACTTTGACCCCCAGCATGTCTAGTCCTAGATTGGAGTTTATTCACTTCAGCCACTCCTGATGGGCCCAAAAGTCATCAGGCAGCAGCACATTAGCTGGCCCCGCCTGCGCCTCCTCAGGAAACAGGCTGTACAGGTGGCTTGTCCTCAACCTTGAGCGTTGCCTACACTGTGGTCACTGGGAATTCAGGACCTCTCTTGGTCTGACTCAGCCCCAGGCGCTGGCTGAGCCAGAGCTCTGGCCTGATCTTCAGACAGCAACAAGAGTGCCTGGTGGGAATACCCCCAGTACAGCAGGAAACCTCCAAGGATTCCAGGACCACCACTGCTGGGGCCACTGAGCAGGCAGCTGCGGACCCGACGGATGCCTCGGTGCCGAGGACAAAGTGTGCGGAACCAAGAATGGGGCCACCCAGATGCACAACGGAGATGGCGATCGGGGTGCCACAGCGGTGACCAAGCATAGCCGACTGGGCACCAGCATGCCTTCACTGCAGGTTTCCCTGAGCGCTGAAATCTTGCAAGGTCTCAGGCTGGGGGTAGCACAGGAAGAGTCATCAAGTCCTTCACAGCTTGTAAGGGCTTCCAGTGTTGAAGGCAGCAACAAGTGAACAGAGTCCCTGCTGTTCGCCAGAGTTGGTGGCAAGTCTCTCACTGGGCTGGGTGCAGTCTCTCTATCTGGGTGAAGTCCCCACCTCAAATACCGGACTTGGGGAAGACCAGTAGCCCAACACGGGTCTCAGCTTACCTACAAGCTCCCACTGTAGAGGGGAGCCATTCCTGGCTGACCCTGATGTCTTGTGCCTCTTCTTAGGCATGGATGAGGGGGCTAGTGCCAGTATGGGCCCAGTACCGGCAGCTCCAATGCCAGGTGCAGGGCAGCTTCCATGAGAAGGGCTTTAAGCCAGACACCTGTCCCCTTGAGAGCGCATGGTCTCAAATCTGATCGATTTGGCATCTCTCCTTAACGGGCACGTCACCCAAACATTTCCAACAGCTTGTGTGCTGGTTTATGACAAGCAGCCCACGGCTAAACCCCTCATATTCCATCCCTAGAACAAAGACCCTGAACAGAAAACAAAGAGTATTCTAGCCACTGTCAGAGTGCAGGGCTGGCAGTGCCCAATATACACCTGAACCTCCTTACTCTGGGTGTCTCCGATCCCGGAACACCCCTGGTTTGGACACTGGCAGGGGGAGGAGAAAGTGGTTCTGTGCACTGCCATTCCACCCCATCCCCCAGTTGGGGGAATGGCAGTGCAGCGAAGCACTTCTCTAGAGACTTTTTCTCCTGCCACTCCTATAGCGGCAGGGGGTGCAGAGCCAAGTATGCCCCTGGAAGTGGGGTGCCAGGTAAGCACCCTACCCCATCTTCCTCACACCCCTTCCCTCCCAGACCCTGCCCCAGCACCCTCTATGGCCTACGAAAATTCCTTAATCCAGCATACTCTACATCCCAGAGTTGCCAGATTAAAGAGGTTCAAGAGTACCAGCACATGAGAAAGCCAGCCCTACATATACTGCTAATGAGAAAATCTCTGATCACCATCCACATAAGCACACACACTTAGCAAGCTCTCAAAGAAAACCAAAATACAGTAGAACCTCAGCGTTACAAACACCGATGTTACAAACAGAGCAGTCAATCATACACTTTATCTGGAACCAATAGTATGCAGTTAGCAGCAGAAGAGTCAAATGAAAAAAAAAAAAAAGCAGTTACACTACAGTACTGTGTTAAACGTAAACGACAAAAAAGGGAAGACTTAAATTGAAAAGGTAAGGAAATGGTTTAATTTAAGGATGGTTAAAAGCAGCACTTTTTTCTGCATAGTAAATTTTTAACCCTATTAAGTCAACGTTCAGTTGTAAACTTTTGAACAAGCCACCATAATGTTAAAAAAACTTAAACAATGGTCCTGTAGCACCTTAGAGATTAACCAAAAATATATATAGATAGTATCTTGAGCTTTCGTGGGCTCTGCCCACTAGGGATGTAGGCGACTAGTTGACTACCTGATAAAACAAATGTTTACTGGGTAGTTGAGTAGAAACTCGACTAGTTGCTTCCCCCGGCCCTTGCTGCCTCTATCAGAGAGAGGCAGCAAGAGGGAGAGCAGCAGCTGGTGCCGGGGGGAGCCGGCTTAAAAGCTGACTCCCCTGCCCCACAACACCATCTCTGCAGGGGGCCAGGGAAGGCAGACGGCAGCGGGGAAACTGTGCGAGCGGGGATTGAAACCATCCCGCTCCCGCCGATCCCAACTGCTGCTTCTCTCCCTTTGAAACATACAAGAGCCGCCTGTGTATATTTTTTGGTTAGTCTCTAAGGTGCTACAGGACTATTATTATTTAAGTTTTAAGTTACAGACTAACATGGCTCCATCTCAGACTTTTACACCATAATGTTGGTTCAGAGTTACAAATATTTCAGTTACAAACAGCCTCCATTCCCAAAGTGTTCATAATTCTCAGGTTTTACAGTATCAAGGAATCAATGATGTGCCTGGCACAGTAACTTTAACCAAGTTAAAGTTTAAGGTCACTTTTTTAAAAGTATCATTATTTTTACAAGTAACTTGATTTCTGCCAACATATGCAGCAAGTCTGTTGGCATTTTCCATTCCCTGTAGTAGCAGCTCAACAGACATCTTCAACATGGATAACTTGGACCCCAATCCCAAGAAGAGGTGGCAAAATGGTAGTTTCTCTCCTGAGTGACTTTCAATGCACTCTGACAAGGTGAACAAATACAGATTTAAAAAAAAAAAAAAAAAAAAAAAAAAACACACCCTAAGAAAATCATATTTAAATCAAACTTTTCTTTTGATTTAAATCCGGGTTTCTTTTTATAAAATAAACCCATTTCAGATTGCCATAATTTTAAATGTAATCTATGCTAAAGCCTACATTTAATTCTAATCTACTAAAATAATTTAAATTAAATATAAAAATACTAGTATTTGCTGTTCATTTCTAAAGAAAGTCAGACTACTAGACTGGTAGAAGTCTTTGGCTAAGCACCTAAAACCAGCACCTGCCAAAAAGCTAAGCCAGCTTTCGATAGCAGTAGCCTCTTCTGCAGAAGCAAAGAGAATATTTGCTTAGTTTCTGTTTATTCAGCTTGTTCAGTTCAATGACTAATTCATTCAAAAACCAACTTGGAGTTGAAAAAGCAGGAAATAAGAACATAACATAAGAACAGCCATACTGGGTCAGACCAAAAGTCCATCCAGCCAATATCCCGTCTGCCGACAGTGAACAATACCAGGTGCTCCAGAGGGAGTGAACTGAACAGGTAATGATCAAGCCATCTCTCTCCTGCCATTCATCTCCACCCTCTGACAAACAGAGGCTAGGGACACCATTCCTTACCCATCCTGGCTAATAGCCATTAATGGACTTAACCTCCATGAATTTATCTAGTTCTCTTTTAAATCCTGTTATAGTCCTAGCCTTCACATCCTCCTCAGGCAAGGAGTTCCACAGGTTGACTGTGCGCTGTGTGAAGAAGAACTTCCTTTTATTTGTTTTAAACCTGCTGCCCATTAATTTCATTTGGTGGCCCCTAGTTCTTATATTATGGGAACAAGTAAATAACTTTTCTGAATCAACTATAGGAGGGTAAATTCTGTTAGCTCTAAAATCTTGAAAGACATGGTAACCAGAAATAATTAGTTCTATTAATTATCTACAGATATTTCCCTTGATGAAAAAGGTAGTTTTGCATTTAAAGTATATTTTAATTGCATATTTTCTTATCTATCTTGCACTGTAGAGTAGCTTTATTTAACAAAAATGCTAATTGTATATATTAAATGACTTACTTTCCATCCAGTTTCACAAATTACAAAAAAGAAATTAATCTAGTAAATAAAAAAAACGATTCACCATTTTCTAACACAAAAACATAAACCATTAAAATGAATCATAGTAACTTAAGCTATTTAATTGCTTAAATGAATGTATATAGCTATAGAATAAGCTCCTGATCAGCAAAAAGAACCACCAAATGCAGTATAAAGATACTACATTGCAAATAGTAGGTTTTAATAGTTACCAAGAAAAGTCAACTTAAAAAAAAAAACCTCTAAAAAGTACAAATGCAAAACATGGTTAAAATCAATTATTTAAATCAAGCTTTCCTACTTGCTGATTTATAATCAACTCATCCTGCAAAATCTGGGGACCTAACTGCCCTCTGTATTTCTGACATTCTCTCCCATAGATAATGTGGCCTTTAGGGAAGTTAAAATTAGATTAATCAACTAACTGAATAGTCGATGGAATTTCCATTGACTATTTGATTACTCGATAAGGGCACTTCCGTTTTGAAATGTAGCAAGAGCCCACCCGGCTGTTGCTACATTTCCAAGGCCGAAGTGCAGCACAGCGTTCTGCCTTTGAAATGTATAAAAGCCCCAGGAGGGGCTCTTGTGCATTTCAAAGATTGAAACGCTGCATGGAGCCTGGGGCCAAAGGGGAGCTCCGCTGGCCCCAGGCTCCACGTGGCGCTTCCACTTTGAAACGTACAAGAGCCTCAGCGGGGACTCTTGTACATTTCAAAGGTGGAATGCCACCGCTGTGCCCCTGCCCCTCCCACGGAGCTGGAGCTGAGGGGAACCAGCTTCTAAGCCAGCTCCTCCCAGCACCCCATGCTCTTTTCCCCCCTTGCTGACACTTCCTGATAGAGGCAGGGGAGAGGGGGAGGGACTAGTCGACTAGTGTGTCGACTATCATAGAACACTAGAACTGGAAAGGACCTTGAGAGGTCATTGATCCAGTCCCCTGCCCTCACGGCAGGACCAAGCACCGTCTAACCTGCACTTAAATATCTCCAGCGATGGAGATTCTACAACCCCGGAAGGTAATTTATTCCAGTGTTTAACCACCCTGACAGGCAGGAAGTTTTTCCTGATGTCCAACATAAACGTCCCTGGCTGCAAATGCTTTTGCTTATTGGTTAGTCAACTAGTCGATTAGTTGCTTACATCCCTAGTAGGCAAATGCTTATCGGAGAGTCAATAGGATAGTCGACTAGTCGCTTCCTCCCCCCCCCCCCCGGCCCGTTGCCTCTATTAGAAAGAGGCAGCAAGGGGGGCCGGGAAATAGGGGGGTACTTAAAAGCAGCAGCACTGCATGGAGCCCAGGGCTAGCTGGGGACTCCCCAGCTGATCCCAGGCTCCACCCAGCATTTCAAAGCAGCAGTGCTGCACTGAGCCCGGGTCAGCTGGGGAATCCTCACCTGATCCCGGCCTTCAAGCTGGTTTGGGCTCCATGCAGCATTTCAAGGTGGCAACGTCACTTAGAGCCTGGGATCAGCTGGGAACTCCCCAGGTGACCCGGGCTCAGTGCAGCGCTGCCACTTTGAAATACACGAGAGCCCCCGCTGCGGCTCTTGTACATTTCAAAGGAGGAATGCAGAAGTGCCTCTCAACTAACAAGTAGTCGATGGACACTCCATCGACTACTCAACGAGTAAATTAATCGTTACTTAACATCCCTAATCGCTTGTGGGCTTGACCAATTCTCCCCTCTTTGTAACATTTCACATAGATTTATTAAAGAGAGAACAAAAATACATTGCCATCCCAGGTGCTGGGCCTCCTCTACAAAACATGAGCCCATAGTACGTATGTACAGTTTGAGGTGGGCATTTTGGCCTTTTTCCTGTAGATCTGATTGAAGTCTTTGGGGAAAATAGAGTAGTTAGTATCCCATTATCCAAAACTAACATTCAGTAATATGGAAAACTTGGACACATTTAACAAACAGCTCTAAAACTTAATGGCTTACTTACATTTTATAGCTAATCGTCTATCCTCTTAACTCAACAGAATTGATTCAGCTTGAACTGTGACTTTCCACAACCTAAACTTTAAACACCCAGTTGTTCTATAAAAGTAAGCCTGGGTGCACAGATTTAGAAGTGATTGACCTTTTCCTCCATTAAGAGGAATAATATCCTTGAGAAGAATACAAGACTAGAGCAAAACCGCTACTGCAACTATCTTTTAAAATAAGGCAAGAAAAAGGAAACCCAGCCCCACACAGCCCCCTCAGTGACAGGCTATGTAAATACTTCCAGATGCTAGACTTGATCTCCATTATAGGAGATGTTGCTGTGCTAATTGCTTAAAGTTGATAGTTTGTTTTGATTTTACACCAACATAGGCACTGATTGCTAAAGCATCCTTTTCTGGTTCTCTCTGAGGCTATCGCAGCAAAATTGGCAACAGTTTTATAAACTGAGATAGCAGCATCTGCATATGTACTAAATAGAACAGAATCCAAACCACAGGCCATTTGAAAATTTCCATTACCACAAAACGTACCATTGTGGTAACTACCACCTCTTTCAAACATTGCTTTTAAAATTTCACATATAAAGCATCAATGAAAATTTGTTTTAAAACGGTTTCAGAGCTCTTCTCCAAACACTGGCACTCAAACTGAGGTCTGTGTCCCACTTCCAGGCGGTCTGCAGAGCTATTTAACGGAAGATAAAGCACCCTCCAATATTCAGGAAGTAACTTTTCCTCCTAGATCTAGACAGGAATTTGAGACTTTCTGAAGGCTTTTTTAGACATACACAAACCTCTGCATTCCAAATAGCTGTTTCATAAATTCTTTTTGGTTTTCTGAGTATGTAAATTCAAACATGACTGACTTACAGACAGCCCCAAAGAGAAAGGGAAACAATAAAAAAATTAACAGAAAAATGCGAAGTGAGGAGGTCAAGTAACTTGGGGGTTAAGTCTTACTCCATGTGCAGACTCTACACTAAGGGACAAAAACAGAGTATACAGTTAGAAGGGGGTTGGGGCGGGGAGAATATTACCATGCAACAGCACCCATCTCCAATTAAGCTTATTTTGAGCCTTTCCCCTTCAGGTCACACTTATGTTCTCCCAGGTAACCAAGCACTGTAGTGTAGGGAAGGGACAGAATCAGGTTAGGAAAGGTATTATCCAAAAGAAGTTACCCACCAAACCAAACAACTTTGAAACCCAATGCCCTGGAAGAGGGAGTGATAGTTACATTATGTAAAGGCTACTAAAGCAGAGTTGATTCACACCTTACCTGGAAAAGCATGTGGGTTCGGCGATCCTCTTTTAAGGCACTTGGAACAGAGGACGTGCACAGTATAGTACAGACCTGGCCACTCGTGGAGCAGTACATTCAGTTCTTCCACTAAGGGGGTTATAGCTTGCCAGGCTGTCCATATATTTGGTAGAGATGCATGACTAGCAATAGATAGAGTATCTGGTTGGAGAGTGCCCCTAGCAGGCCTGTAACTCACCACTACAGGCACCTTCCCCCTATAGGCATAAATCTGGTATTTGCCATCGGACCGCTGAACCACGTGGCTGTTAATCTGGACACTGTAGCGGGCGAATAACCCAGGGGGGAAGATGAAGGGGAAGGTGTATTCAATCTGCAACTGTTCAATGACAAGAGACTGTCCACTCAGGTTGGTCCCATTAATCCATGCTTCTGCGTGGGGCACCTCGTTCTTCACATAGCAAGGGAACTTGTACCAGGCAGCGGCCCCATTCAGAGGTTTGCATTTGGGCTTATTGATACAGTAGCAGAGCCCCATTTTCTCCAGCAGCTCCAGGATAAGCAGGAGGTCCTCCCTGCTCTGGATATGGGGCTTGAGAAGCAAGCGGATAACATGGGCAGGAAGGAGCCCATACAGCAGGAACCCTTCCACATAGTGGTGGAGCTGGGTGGTTTTCAGCTCGTCTGTCTGGATGTCACAGAGAAGTTTCCGGAGCAGCACCGTGGCATCCCGCTGGCAGAAGACATTGAGAATGTCAATGAGCCTGGGCAGATTGTGGAATACGTATTCCCGCAGAGTCAGATGCTCCTCAAAGTACAGCAGCTTGCCACTTTCATGCAGATAGGACAGGGCGCTCTGGAGTCGGTCCTCGGTCAGGCCCGCCTGCAAGCCCAGACGTGCTGAATCCCACCAGCTGAGCCACAGTTGTTGAGCCTGTGGCTGGAAGTGCAGCTCTTCCAGCACCTGCCAGGATTTGGGTAGCACCCGGTGCAAGTTTGGGAAGATGTCCCGATGCTCAGCTACTGACAGTAGCTTCTCCCGCAGGCGGCACACGTGGTCGTTGTCCTGGCAGCTGATGGGCAGCACCGGTGAAAGGATCTGCAGCCGGTGGTTTAGCAGATACTGGAACTGGGCCTTCTTGCGCCGCAGGTTCTTGTCTGAAACCCCATAAAAGGCAGTGTGGGGGCTGGAGCAACGCAGGTCAAAGTCCTGCCCCAGGGCTTCATCCACCTGCTGGGCCAAGCGCTGGAGTCCCTCAGCATCCCGCTTCTCCTGCAGGGCAATTTGGTGGTGGATGTCCAGGCACTTCTCCTCCAGCTCCCGCTCAGCGCACAGGTCAGCATGGGTGCCCACCATGCACACTACAGCATGGGGCACTTTGGCACCTAGCCAGTGCAGGAAGTAGCCCACTGAGGAGTAGAAGCGATGTGGGGTG
This sequence comes from Rafetus swinhoei, assembly GCA_019425775.1. Lineage (NCBI taxonomy): Eukaryota > Metazoa > Chordata > Testudines > Trionychidae > Rafetus > Rafetus swinhoei. The sequence goes on from CM033449.1 coordinate 138,434,484, forward strand.
TAGGCACTCAGATTCACCACCAGCACATACAGGGCTCCAGGAGAGAGGAAGAAGGATTGGATCACATCATAGCTTGGGTCCCCAGCCAGCTCGTACACAATGAAGGTCAGACCCCTCTCTGCATCTGCTGTCCAGTCCGTCACCTCAATGCCCTGGCTGGTTCCTGGCGGCCCTGCTACCAGCGGCCTGAGGGGAGCATGACACTCCAGCAGCATGGGGAAGTGTCCTGTCTGGGCTTCCCCATTAACTGTTGGGGATGGAGATGGGCAGACATCCTGGTACTCAGTAGAACGATCCTCTAGCGTGGTTTTTCCAGCAACTCTGAGGGACGGGGACAGCAGCGGGTCCTGCTGCTCGACAGAGGCGGGCCCTAGCGAGGAGTCTTTTGGAGACAAAGCATCTCGGGGCTCAGTAATGGGGCAATGGCCTCGCTGTATTTTTCCAACCCCTTCAGGAGCCAGGCCCAGGTTGATGTCTCGCTGCTGCTGCTGTGCGGAGTATCCTCTGGGCTGGGTTCTCCCAGCATCTTTGCCAGCTGCAGGCAAGGGAGAGTCTCTCTGCCTCTCCTCCTGCATCAGGCACTTTCTCAGCAGGGTCTTCCCAGCATCCTTCAGGCCCATGAGGACCAGCTTGAGCCGGGGCTTAAGTGCGGGCTGGGAGTGTGCTAGCTCCTGCTGGTAAGCGGCAATGTAGGGGATGCCCTTCATGCAAACCTCATAGGGCGGCTGGATGAGCGGGTTGTCCTTGATCTTCCAGAGGCTGACCCGGGAGAGCTGCCCAAAGCCCTCGGGCAGGATGGCGATCTGGTTGCCCTGCAGCACGAGCTCCTCCAGGCTGTGGAGCTGCACGATGGAGTCAGGCAGGTAGCGGATGCGGTTGTTGTCCAGCCAGAGGGCGCGGAGCTGGCGCAGCTGGCAGAGGTGGGCAGGCAGCAGGGCGAGCTGGTTGCGGCTCAGATAGAGCTCCTCCACGCTGGGCAGGGCCAGCACGGCCTCTGGGAACTCCCCCAGCAGGTTGGAGGAGAGGTTCAGCATCTTGAGGCGGTGCAGGCGGCCAAAGCCAGGGGGCAGAGCCCGCAGCTGGTTGCCGTCCAGCATGAGGCTCTCTAAGGCCGGCAGCTGGCACAGCCCCTCGGGGAGCGCGCCCAACCCCGTGCCGCTCAGCCACAGGATCTTCAGGCGGCGCAGGGCAGCGATGCCCTCGGGCAGCGCCCGCAGCTGCCGGTTACCCGAACAGTCCAGCTCCTCCAGTGCGCCCAGCTCCAGCAGCGGCGTCGGGAAGGCGGGCAGCTGGTTGTGGTCCACGTCGAGCGAGCGCAGGCGCTGCAGGCGGCCCAGGGCCTCGGGCAGGCGGCGCAGGCGGTTGAAGCTCAGGTCCAGCTCCTCCAGCTGCGGCAGCGCGCCCAGCCGCCCGGGCAGCGCCGCGCCGTCCGCGCCCAGCTGGTTGTGGCTCAGGCTCAGCTTGCGCAGCTCCCGCAGCGGCGCCAGCGCCTCGCCGTCCCCGAGCCCGCCCAGCCGGTTGTGGCTCAGGTCGAGCTCGGCCAAGCGGCCCAGGTGGCGCAGCGCGGCGGGCAGGCGGGCCAGGCGGTTCCTGCGCAGGCTGAGGACACGCAGCCCGCCCAGCGCGGCGCCCAGCCCCTCGGGCAGCTCCTCCAGGCCGCAGCCGCTCAGGCTCAGCGCCGCCGGCTCGCCCGGCCCGGGGCGCGGCCCCTCCGGCTCCGGCTCCGGCTCCGCGCGGGGGCTCAGGCTGAGCTGCCGCAGGCTGCACCGCAGCTTCCGAGCGCGCAGGGCGGCGTCTCGCCAGCGCCTCGCTGCCGCGGGGGGCTCGGGCTCGGCCATGGCCAGGGCCGGGCCGGGCCGGGCCGCGGGGCACTCCGCGCAGCTCCCGCTCGCCGCCAGCGCCATGCGCGGCGCCCGGCCGGCTCCGGGAGAGGCAGCGCCGCGCCGCCCCGCCCCGCCGGGGGAGGAGTCCAGCCCGCTCCGCCCCGCCCGCGCCAAGCGGCCCTGCCGCCGGGAACGGAGCCCCCGCCTCGCCCGGCCCGATCGCCCGGCACCCACCCGCCAGACCCCGCTGCGCGGCCGCGGCCCCGCGGGGCAGAGCGAGCCGGCCGCCTCCGGGGACTGGAGACAAGGCTGCCGCGGGGCTGCTGCTGCTGCTGCCCGCCCGTGGGGGTGCGGGGCGCGGCCGCCCAGGCTGGAGGTGGTTGCGGTCACACCCCGGGGTTTACAGGTTGGGTCGGTGGCGCTCAGCCCCCGCAAATGTTCCGGCGCCCTACCCACGGCGCCCTTTGGTGTAAGGCGGGGGAGCGCAGCCCTGAAGCGCGGCTGGAGCCCCGGCCCAATGGCCGGTTAGGAAATAGAGTGGACCCGGGCTGGGTTGATTTAGTTGGGATTGGTCCTGCCTGGGGCAGGGGGCTGGACTTGATGACTCCTGAGGTCTCTTCCAGCCCTATGGTTCTATGGACCCCCGCCCTGCCCCTATTTAACCAGGACAGCCAGAAACCTCTTGCCAATCTCCTACCAGCTGGGCGACGCTAACAGCCCTGCCCTCAGGGCTAACGCAATAGACTCTAGCAGGGAGGGAGTTCCCGGCGTCCTGCTACTTTTTAGGCAGCAGCTAGGAGCGTCCTCTTGGCACAGGTATGTGTGATTCTCTGTTGAATGATCTTGGGAAGATTTCGTGCAGGGACATTTGGGTGCCTTTTGAATGCTTATGTAGCGACTTTGCAGGACTTCTGTGGCGCCTTGCTGCAGCGTCTAGTTCTGGAAGACTGCATAAAATCATTGTTAGTAAAGTTAGGAGCGGTAGCATACATTGATAGAGCGGTAAATGGTGCTAAGGGCAAATCAGTTGTACAGAGAAATCTGGATCTTATGGTAAGGTGGCTAGTTCTTAGGTCATAAACCAAGAATGTAGCCCACCAAGAGAAGACTACATCCTGGAAAACAGTGTCTCAGAAGAGGACTTAGGGGTCATGATGGAAAGCAGCTGACCATGAGCTCCCCATGTGGTGCTGTAACTAAGGCAGCAAACATGCTCCTTGGATGAATAAGCGGGAGAATAGTGAAGAGGAACAGGGAGGTGGAATTACCACAATAGATGTCATCTGCTTTTTCAACTTTAAAATATATTTGTGACTTTCCTGTCAATGCCTGTGTTTTGAAAAGAGGGAAGAAAAACAAACAAAACATCTCCATTGGCTATTTGATCCTTCATGTAAATGGGGCCAAGATTTCAACCCAGCTTTTGCCTGGGTGAACAACAGAGATCTGCCAATCCCGAGTGATTTTGAAAATCCTATCCCTAAAAGCTAATGAACCCAAAAGTGTGTTAGCACTACTAACATCTTTTAAATTATTACTGAAACACTTTGATTCTCAGTAACATTTCATTTTCCCAGTAATTAGGGATTCCAATTCTCAAGCTGAAAACAGGCAATACAAAATGCTGTTGTTTTAAAAATTGGTTTTAAAAAGAATTTAAAGGAGAGAATTTCTTGAAAAGAGCTTTCACTGGAATTCAGGTGTGGTTCACACTATACACTGTAGCTCATGTAATGTCCTCTTCCTTCCTACTGCTGTAATACATGATGCTTCATGTTGTTCATTTCTGGGTTACTCAGAATAACTCACCATTATGCATAGGGTGAGAATGAAGGACACACACGTTAAATGATGCACACAAAAATTGCTTTTAAAAGCTCCAGAGTCTTTTTTAACCATCTGAGTTTGAAGCAAATGGGTTCTTTCGCCAGGAATGTTATGCAGGTGTAATGCATGTGGTATTTGCTTATATGTTCAATCCTCTATTTTAGTCTTTGAAAAAAATTTAAACTCTTGCCATTTATTTTGCAGCTTTGCTCTAGAACTATTTCTTGCAGCCTCTGTTACTGAGTCATTATATCCCCTCCCCCCCATTATAAGGCTATCTTTAAATAATTTGATGCATTGTTAGAAATATTTAAGAAAGTAAAACTTAGCCTGATGAATTGTATGTCTGTTTAAATAAGTGGTGATGATGATTTGTATTACCAGCACTGTACAGTAGCGTCTAGAGATCCTGGCTGAGATAAAACCCTCAGTGTACCAGTGCCTAATACATACATGTAGTAAGGCCATATCTCCAGTTACTGAAGGATCAACAGGCTGGCGATCGATCTTCTGGGGTTCAATTTAGCAGGTCTAGTAAAGACCCACTAAATCAAATGCTGAGGACGGCCACGTTGGCACGGGTACCCCCTCCTGTTGCGAGGAGTGTAAGAAATTGATGGGACTTCTCCCCTGGACCTCATGCTGTAGAGATGGTGCCAAGCTCAGCTTAAAGTATGTCAACTCCAGCTACATTGTTTATGTGGCTGCAATTCCATACCGGAAGCCAAACTTCCAGCCGTAGTGTAGACTTGGCCTAAATCTCTGCCCAGAAGAATTTACAGTATAAGGTCACAATCCTACTCATAGAATCCTAGAACACTAGAACTGGAAGGGACATTGAGAGGTCATCAGGTCCAGCCCCCTGCCCTTAAGGCAGGACCAAACATGATCTAGATCAGGGCTGGGCAACCTTTTTTGGGTCTGGGCCTCTGACCCACAGAAAGATCAGGCAGGGGCCACACACAAGTGAGAAACCAACCAACCCACATAAACAACCACCCACCCCCACCACTGTGGGCTCCCCAATGCTGGGGGGAGCCCCAAGCCTCAGGGGCTAGATCTGGCTCCAGAGCCTTAGGTTCCCCACCCCGATCTGGATCATCCCTGATGAGGGAGGTTAGGAAGCATTTAGTTTGGTAATCGTGCAGCTAACTTTTTTTTTTGTCATTTACAGAATTAACCAATAAGCGGCTCTGCATTTAAAGTATTTTGGGAGCCAGGGGGTAGGCACGCTGGCTCAGTCCCAGCTTGTACAGGGTTCCCACAGCTACCCCTGCTGCCACTCTGCATTTAAAAGAGCTCAAGAGCCAGTGGGCAGGCAAGCTGGCTCAGTCCCAGCTCGTGCCGGGTCCCGGCAGCTACCACTGCTGTTGCTCTGCATTTAAATCCAGCCTGCCTGCAAGCTGGCACTTAAAGTGTTTCTAATGCAGAGCCACAGCAGGGGTAGTTGCCGGGGCCTGGCTTGAGCCAGGAGTGAGTCAGCCAGCCTGCTAAAAAATTTACTTGCAGAGCCGCGTGAGGGGGAATTGGATGTAGCTGATAGTTAACTGACAAGTACTCTCCCCCCCTGCTTATCAGGTAATGGTTTAATTGACTCCATCCCTAGCAGCAACCCTTGATGGCCAGCTGGGGCACTACCCTGTGCGTATTTCCACCAATTCAAGTAGTGATCTTCCCCCTTTCCCACGCAAGGAGACCTCTAGACTAGGTAAAAATAGGGCACAGTCCAGGAGAGGCAGAGCTCTGAATGTATTCCCCCACCCCACACAAACTCCTTGTAGCCACTTATGCAGAGCACTGGGTATACCTCCCACACATGCTCAGTGACCTCTGGGGAAAGGGCCCGGTGTGTTACCCTCCCCACACCATTGAAGTAGTGTCCACCACCCTCTGCCCTTGATGGCCAGGTGTGGCAGTTTCTTAGTTGTAGCCCTGACCCATACATACACCCCTTCCCTTGTGCCAGTGACTGCATCAAGGCCCAGCAAGGCCATGGCCTGTATGCATTCCCCCCCCCCCCAGCCATTATAGTAGGATTCTCTTGTGGTCACTTGGGGCAATGTCCTGTGTAATGTTCCCCACCATGCCCATTGCAGCAGTGACCTGGCAATACAGTATTTACTGCCCCCATAGCAGCACTGGCAACTTAGGACAGTGTCCTGCGTACCCTCCCAGTATTGCAGAAGTGATCCCCCGATGGGTCAGCCTCTCACCCTGGGGCGGTGATCTCAGGTGGACAGCTGCACCTAGCCACCCACCCCACCGTGAAGTAGTGACTGCTGGTGGCCAGCTGGGGCAGTGACTTGTGTGACCCTTGGTGGCCAGCTGGGTCTGTGCTCTGTCAGCATTGCCACCAAATGAAGCAGCGTGGGTGTGCACATGCCTGTGGTAGGGATGGCAACGTGCAGATAACCACAAGATGAAGCGATAAGTCTGGGCTTATCAGTTAATCCTGTTGACTACATGCTTGCCCCTCCCTCTCCCCACTTGCTGCCTACAGAGGCGGGGGGACAGGCAGGAGCTAGTGCTCCTCCTGGACAGAGCTGCTCTGACATCCCCTAGAGCAGTCCCTCTCCTTGGGGAGTCTGATATAGAGACAACAGTGCAGGGACTGGGGCCGGGAGCACACTGGCTGCTGGTCCCATCTTTGGGGACTATTGAATAGTTGTGTAACACTAAAGTGTCATGCGGTTACACAACTATCTGACTTCCCTGCGGCGTGGCACAGGAATACTGTGGGTGCTTCCTGTAGTCTGGGGAATGGACAGAGCAGGAGTGAGCAGTGGCGCACCGCGGCCAGGCTAGATCCTGCACAACGGGTTTCCTTTCGAGCACCAGTGACACCTGGTGGCCAGCTAAGGTTACTGCACAGCATGTTGTCCATGGAGCAAGAGTGACCCCAGTGACCAATGAGATCATACAAAGATGGTGTTGGTAAGACTTGGTGGGATGAGTCGCATGACTGGAGCGCTGTCATGGAAGGGTATAGACTGTTCAGGAAGAACAGGCAGGGCAGAAAAGGAGGAGGAGTTGTACTATACATAAGAGAGCACTATGATTGCTCAGAACTCCAGTATATAGTGGGAGAAAAACCTGTTGAGAGTCTATGGGTTAAGTTTAGAAGTGCAAACAACAGCAGTGATGTTGTGGTTGGTGTCTACTACAGGCCACCGAATCAGGTGGATGAGGTAGATGACGCTTTCTTCGGACTACTGAGAGAAGCTTCCAGATTAAAGTCCCCCATGAGAACCAGGGCCTGCAATCACCCTGACATCTGTTGGGAAACCAATACGGCAGTACACAGGCAATCCAGGAAGTTTTGGGAGAATGTTGGGGATAACTTCTTGGTACAAGTGCTGAAGGATCCGACCAGGGGCCGTGCACAGCTTGACCTTCTGCTCACAAACAGGGAGGAACTAATAGGCTGTCTACACACTGGCATGATTTTCCGGAAATGCTTTTAACGGAAAAGTTCTCCGTTAAAGCATTTTCGGAAAAGAGTGTCTAGATTGGCACGGACGCTTTTCCGCAAAAGCACTTTTTGCGGAAAAGCGTCCGTGCCAATCTAGACGCTGCTGCAAAAAGCCCCGATCGCCATTTTCGCGATCGGGGCTTTTTTGAGGAAAACAAATCTCAGCTGACTACACTAGCCCTTTTGCGCAGAAGTTTTGTGCAAAAAAGGGACTTTTGCCCGAACAGGAGCAGCATAGTATTTCCGCAAAAAGCACTGATTTCTTACAGTAGGAAGTCAGTGCTTTATGCGGAAATTCAAGCGGCCAGTGTAGACAGCTGGCAAGTTTTTCCGCAAAAGCGGCTGATTTTGCGGAAAAACTTGCTAGTCTAGACACAGCCATAGAGGAAGCAGAGGTGGGTGACAACCCGGGAAGCAGTGATCATGAGATGGTAGATTTCAGGATCCTGACCAAAGGAAGAAAAGAGAGTAGTAAAATTCACACCTTGGACTTCAGAAAAGCAGATTTTGACTCCCTCAGACACCTGATGGGCAGAATCCCCTGGGATGCTAACATGAAGGGGAAAGGAGTCCAGGACAGCTGGCAGTATTTTAAAGAAGCCTTATTGAAGGCACAGAAAGAAACCATCCCGATGCGTAGCAAGAGAGGCAAACATGGTAGGAGACCGGATTGGCTTACGGGGGAAATCCTTGGTGAACTTAAGCACAAAAAGGAAGCTTACAAAAAGTGGAAACTTGGACAAATGACCAGGGAGGGGTTTAAATGTATAGCTCGAGAATGCCGGGGGGTTATCAGGAAGGCGAAAGCGCAATTGGAATTGCGACTGGCAAAGGATGTGAAGGATAACAAGAAAGGTTTCTACAGGCATGTTAACAAGAAGAAGGTGATCAGAGAGGGTGTGGGGCCCCTACTGGATGAAGGAGGTAACCTAGTGACAGATGATGTGGGGAAAGCTGAAGTACTCAATGCTTTCTTTGCCTCTATTCACGGACAAGGTCTGCTCCCAGGCTAATGCGCTAAGTGACGCAAGAAGGGATGAAGATCGACAGCCCTTGGTGGGTAAAGAACAGGTTAGGAACTATTTAGAAAAGCTAAACGTACACAAATCCATGGGTCCGGACTTAATGCATCCGAGGGTACTGAGGAAGTTGGCAAATGTCATTGAGGAGCCTTTGGCCATTATCTTTGAAAAGTCGTGGAGATCGGGTGAGATCCCGGATGATTGGAAAGAGGCAAATGTAGTGCCCATCTTCAAAAAAGGGAAGAAGGACGATCCAGGGAACTATAGGCCGTCCGTCTTACCTCGGTTCCTGGAAAATCATGGAAGGGATCCTAAGGAATCCATTTTGAGGCACTTGGAAGAGAGGAAAGTGATTAGGAATAATCAGCATGGATTCACAAAGGGCAAGTCGTGCCTGACCAATCTGATTAGCTTCTATGATGAGGTAACTGGCTCTGTGGACGTGGGAAAGTCAGTGGATGTGATATACCTTGACTTTAGCAAGGCTTTTGATACGGTCTCCCACAATATTCTTGCCAGCAAGTTAAGGGAATATGGATTGGATAAATGGACGGTAAGATGGATAGAAAGCTGGCTAGAAGGCCGGGCACAGCGGGTAGTGATCAACGGCTCGATGTCAGGATGGCGGTCGGTTTCTAGCGGAGTGCCCCAAGGTTCGGTTCTAGGACCCATTTTGTTCAATATCTTTATTAATGACCTGGATGAGGGGATGGATTGCACCCTCAGCAAGTTTGCGGATGACACTAAGCTAGGGGGAGAGGTAGATATGGTTGAGGGCAGAGATAGGGTCCAGAGTAACTTAGACAAATTGGAGGATTGGGCCACAAGAAATCTGATGAGGTTCAACAAGGACAAGTGTAGAGTCCTGCACTTGGGACGGAAGAATCCCAAGCATTGTTACAGGCTGGGGACCAACCAGCTACGTAGTAGTTCTTCAGAAAAGAACCTGGGGGTTACAGTGGATGAGAAGCTGGATATGAGTCAACAGTGTGCCCTTGTAGCCAAGAAGGCTAATGGCATATTAGGTTGCATTAAGAGGAGCATTGCCAGCAGATCCAGAGATGTCATTATTCCCCTTTATTCGGCTCTGGTGAGGCTACATCTGGAGTATTGTGTCCAGTTCTGGGCCCCACACTACAAAAAGGATGTGGACGCATTGGAGAGGGTCCAGCGGAAGGCAACCAAAATGATTAGGGGGCTGGAGCATAAGACTTATGAGGAGAGGCTGAGGGAGTTGGGTCTGTTTAGTCTGCAGAAGCGAAGAGTGAGGGGGGATTTGATAGCAGCCTTCAACTTCCTGCAGGGAGCTTCCAAAGAGGATGGAGAAAGGCTGTTCGCAGTAGTGACAGATGTCAGAACAAGGAGCAATGGTCTCGAGTTGTGGTGGGAGAGGTCCAGGTTGGATATTAGGAAAAACTATTTCACTAGGAGAGTGGTGAAGCACTGGAATGGGTTACCTAGGGAAGTAGTGGAGTCTCCATCCCTAGAGGTGTTTAAGTCTCGCCTTGACAAAGCCCTGGCTGGGTTGATTTAGTTGGGATTGGTTCTGCCCGGGGCAGGGGGCTGGACTTGATGACCTTCTGAGGTCTCTTCCAGCTCTATGATTCTGTGCATCAGTTAGGGATGTTACCAGTGGTTAACCAGCAGCCCCCTGCCAGATCCAAGTGCGTTGCTGCTCCAACTCGGTCAGGCCCACTGTGCTGTGAATAAAGGGGCACTCTAGCCAAGTCAGAGCAGCTCCCGCTTGTGGGACGCTATTTAAGCGGTTAACTGGTTGAATACAATGTTTAACTGATTAAATAGGATTTTACATCCCTAGCATCAGGAACACCTGGTGGTTAGCAGTGCTCCCTGTAAGCTGAGTACTTGGGTGGCCACCCAGGAGAGATTCAAAGGCCACCCAACTGGTTAGCAGGACACTTGCAGCTAGCAGCATGTGTTTCTACTGGTGATGCACATCCACACATGCCTCAGTGCACATGTCAAGGCTGTTCCCCAATCTGGCACGAATGCAGAAGTGGGAGGCCTGCAAAAGCACCCCAAACCTGATCTCTACAGGCTTTGGTACAAGACTCCCCCAAAATCCTAATACCCGCAAACAGGGGTGGACATTTGAAATCAACTCCAGGGCACCCCGAGCTCTTCTCCAAAGAACTTGAAAAGAAAAGAGGAAATACGAGCTGCAGTCTGTGGTTGCTGTCCCTTCCGAGGCATGCAGATCCCACAGACAGATTTTTCCAGGACACAGAACTGAACCAATACCAGGTTAATTAAAAAAAGAACTTATTAAAACAATACCCTAGTTTCAAGCATAGTTGGAGTGGCTAGATGGTAAGAGCCCCCAATTAATATACTCATGGGGAATTCCCTCATGGGCCAAAATTTAGCTGCAAGAGAGAAGAAAAACCATTTCTACCAGCACAGACCTCATTTCCAAGTTCCCAAACCAAACCGTGGCTGTGATTTCTTCTTGGAAACCTGGAATAAACATAGTTAAAGTACATGCACTCTTTTCATATTCCATAAGTCTAGTAAATTAAACAAACCCCTTCTGCCTCTGGAGTACCATGACTGTCATACTGAGTCTTAAGTACATTTCTTGTAGAGCATTACTTTTGCAGGGCCTTTTTGCGAAGGCCCCATGTTGTGTTGACTTATTTCAACTCCCCCTTTAACCAGCCAAACTCAATTTTAAAATCAAATTTAGAACAGCATGGGATTCTGATCCAAAGCTTAATTGACCAGGTTCTGTGCATCCTGCTGAATACACCACTGTCATACACCAGGCCAGGTCTTGGCACTGCTGAGGCCATCAGCTCAGGGCGAATTGCTCAAAACTAGGGCTACTTACCACCCTCAACTGGGGGACCTTTCCCAAGCCACCCTGCCAGTTACACGGAGCACTTCAGCTGCCAATCTGGCCAGGAGGAAGCCTCACCAGCAAAACCCCTTGGACATCCCAGCTTCCCTGTGCCACAATCAGACCTAGGCCTCACACAGGTGAGAGGTTATAAAACCCACACTCACCAACTCCAAACAGATCCTCCTGGTCCAAAGGACTCAGCCATAGTTCCAGGCCAATTTTCACTTTAGATCTTACCCACAAGAGCACACTGGGCCAATCGTTTAGAATTGAGATACTAAAGGTATAGTAAAGAAAGAAAAAGTTGAGTAAGATTAATGAGAACACGATATTGGTAGAGTATCAGAGGGGTAGCCATGTTAGTCTGGATCTGCAAAAGCAACAAGGAGTCCTGTGGCACCTTATAAGCTTTCGTGGGCAAAGACCCACTTCGTCAGATGCGTGTAGTGGAGATTTCCAGAGTCAGGTATAAATATGCAGGCCCGAATAAGGCTAGAGATAACGAGGTTAATTCAGTCAGGAATGGTGAGGCCCACTTCTAGCAGCTGATCTGGAGGTGTGAACACCAAGAGAGGAGAAACTGCTTTTGTACTTGGCTAGCCATTCACAGTCTTTGTTTAATCCTAAACTGACTGTGTCAAATTTGCAGATGAACTGTAGCTCAGCAGTTTCTCTTTGAAGTCTGGTCTTGAAGTTTTTTTGCTGCAGGATGGCTACCTTTAAATCTGCTACCCTGTGTCCAGGGAGATTGAAGTGTTCTCCTACAGGTTTTTGTATATTGCCATTCCTAATATCTGATTTGTGTCCATTGAAGATGTCAGCAATGTAGCGTAGGTAGAGAAGGGGCGTTAGTGGACGAGAGCTGAGGAAGCATTGTTCCAGGTCAGCCATAAAAATGTTGGCATATTGTGGGGCCATACGGGTGCCCATAGCGGTGCCACTGGTTTGGAGGTATGTATTGTCACCAAATCGGAAATAGTTGTCTGTGAGGATAAAGTCACAGAGCTCAGCCACCAGTTGTGCTGTGGCATCATCAGGGATACTGTTCCTGACAGCTTGTATTCCATCTATGTGTGGGATGTTTGTGTAGAGAGCCTCTACATCCATGGTGGCTAGGATGGTGTTTTCTGGCAGATCACCAATGCATTGTAGTTTTCTCAGGAAAAATCAGTGGTGTCACGGAGATAGCTGGGAGTGCTGGTGGCATAGGGTTTGAGTAGAGAGTCCACATATCCAGGCAGTCCTGCAGTGAGAGTGCCAATGCCCAAGATGATGGGGTGTCCAGGATTTCCAGGTTTGTGTATCTTTGTGAAATCTGTAATTTCCACTACATGCATCTGACGAAGTGGGTCTTTGCCCACGAAAGCTTATGCTCCAATACATCTGTCAGTCTATAAGGTGCCACAGGACTCTGTCAATATTGGTAGAGCAAATGTCTAGGTGGATATCTGTGGCTCATTTTTTGTGGATATAGTGGTGAATGGGCATACAAATTTTGCATTTGCACAATGCTCTAAATATTGGGGACGACATGACACTTGGATGTGTTTCTCATTCTTTGCTTGATGCATTTAATGTGCTTACTGAACAATTATCTGGCTATTTAAAAGAAAAATGGAAATTTTACCATTACATTTGCATGAGTTTTTTCCTCTTCCCCCTTTGTCTTAGTAAATATATTGCACCCGATTTTGACAACAGTTCATAGAATGGAACAGGCAAGGGGGAACTTTCACATGGAGAGCGCAGGGAGCAGACTCAGCGTGGCAGCAACTCATTTACATATGAAAAGCCAGTAGCTTAGGGGACATTAGAGTAAAACTTGAACACATTTACGGAGCAGGACATTTGTAGTGTGGCCAGAAGGGAGCCTTCCTAGGCAGAATCTGTCATGGACTGAGTGAGTGATCCCCCTAAAGCATGTTGCCCAAGGTGGGGCAGGAATGTCTGGCCCCTAGAAAGAGCAGAGGGGATCGTGGCTGTTCTTAGGGCTAGACATGCTATGACTATGAAATGCTAAGGGAAATTAGAGAGGCTATCAAATTAAAAAACTAGATATTGGGGGATTTCAGCTATCCCTTTATTGACTGGGTACATGTCACCCCAGGATGGGATGCAGAGATAAAGTTTCATGATACCTTAAATGACTGCTTCTTGGCGCAGCTGGTTCTGGAACCCACAAGGAGTGGAGCACATGATCTGGTTCAAGATGTAAATATAATTGGGCTGCTTGGAAATAGTGACCATAATGTCATAAAATGTAACATCCCTGTAGTGGGAAAAACACCTCAGCAGCCCTACACTATGGCATTTAATTTCAGAAACGGGAACTACACAAAAATGAGGATGTTAAATAAATTAAAAAGTACAGTGACAAAAGTAAAATCTCTGCAAGATGCATGGAAATTTTTCAAAAACACCATAAAATAGAGGTCCAAATTAAATTATACCCCAAATTAAAACACAGTAAGAGAATCAAAAAAGTGCCACTTGTGGCTTAACCAGGTAAAAGAAGCAGTGACGCAAAAAGATCTTTTAAAATGTAGAAGTCAAATCCTAGTGAGGAAAATAGAAAGGACCATAAACTTTGTCAAATTACGTGTAAAAATAATATAAGAAGAGCCAAAAAGGAGGCGTTTGAAGAACAGCTAGCCAAAACCTCAAAAAGTAATTGTAAAAATGTTTAAGTACATGATACTGGAAATTACAGACAAGTAAGTCTAACATGAATACTGGGCAAATTAGTTGAAACTATAGTAAAGAATAAAATTGTCAGACACATGGATGAATATGATTTGTGGGGGAAGTCAACAGTTTCTATAAAGGGAAATCATGCCTTATTAATGTTGACAAGGGGGATCTAGTGGATATAGTATACTTAGATTTCCGGAAAGCTTTTGACAAGGTCCTTCACCAAAGGCTCTTAAGCAAAGTAAGTTGTCATGGGATAAGAGGGAAAGTCCTTTTGTGGATTGATAACTGGTTAAAAGAGGAAACAAAGGGTAGGAATAAATGATAAGTTTGCCGAATGGAGAGAGGTAACAAGGGTCTGTCCTGGGACCTATACTATTCAAGTTGAATACTATGCAACCTATTTATAAGTGATCTGGAGAAAGGGGTAAACAGTGAGGTGGCAAAATTTGCAGATGATACCAAACTACTCAAGATAGTTAAGACCAAAGCAGACTTCAAAAAGATCTCACCAAACTAAGTGATTGGGCAACAAAATGGCAAATGAAATTTAATGTTGATAAGTGTAAAGTAATGCATGTTGGAAAAATAATCCCAACTATATATACACACAATATGATGGGGACTGATTTGGCTACAACTACTCAAGAGAGATCTTGGAGTCATTGTGGATAGTTCTGTGAAAACATCCACTCAGGAGCAGCGGCAGTCAAAAAGGCAAATCGCATGTTAGGAATCATTTAAAAAGGGATAGAGAATGAGACCTATAATCTCTTATTGCTTCTATATATAGAACTATGGTATACCCACATCTTGAATACTGCATACAGATGTGGTTGCCTCATCTCAAAAAGATATATTGGCATTGAAAAAGGTTCAGAAAAGGGGCAACAAAAATGATTAGGAGTTTGGAACGGGTCCCATATGAAGAGAGATTAAGAAGACTTGGACTTTTCAGCACTGAAAAGAGGAGACTAAGGGGGGATGTGATAGAGGTCTATAAAATCATGACTGGTTTGGAAAAAGTGAATAAGGAAAATTTATTTACTTATTCCCACAATATAAGAACTAGGGGTCACCAAATGAAATTAATAGGTAGCAGGTTTAAACCAAACAGAAGGAAGTTTTTCTTCACTCAACACAGAGTCAACCTGTGGAACTCCTTGCCAGAGGATGTGGTGAAGGCTAGGACTAACAGGGTTCAAAAAAGAGCTAGATAGATTCATGGAGGTTAGGTCCATCAATGGTCATTAGCCAGGATGAGTAGGAATGGTGTCCCTAGCCTCTCTCGGGAGGTTGGTGACAGGGAAGGGAATACGTGAGGATTCCCTGTTGTGATCCCTCCCTCTGGGGCATCTGGTATTGGCCACTGTCAGCAAACAGGATACTGGGCTAGATGGACCTTTGGTCTGACCCAGTATGGCTGTTCTTATGACATTGCTGATAGACCTGCTGTGACAAACCCGGCTCGGTCTGGGCACCGCTGAGGGCATCTGCTCAGGGCCAATTGCTCAAAACCAGGGCTGCTTACAGCCCCAGACTGGAGACCTTTCCCAAATAGGCCACAAACCAGTCACACCGAGCGCTTCAGCAGCCAATCCAGCCAGCAGGAAGCCTCATAAGCAAAACCCCTCAGACACCCCAGCTCTCCCTGTGCCACAATCAGCCCCGGGACTACACACAGGTGAGGGGTTATAGAACCCAATCTCACCTACCCCGAACTGGTTCTCCCGGTCCTAAAGAACCAGCCACAAATTCCCGGTCAATTTACACTTTAGATCTTACCCACAAGATCACGCTGGGCCAATCCTTTAGAATCTGAAATCGAAAGGTTTATTAATAAAAGAAAGAAAAGCGTGAGAGTAAGGTTGTTAAAGAGAATACATTACATGCACCGAATCACCACGTTCTCGATGCAGGCTCTCAGCAGAGAGGTTACAAACTGCTATCTTAAGAGTCTCTGGTGTACATCCTATGTCAGGATGGGCCAACAATTCTTCCCGGCTCGCTGTTCCTTGCAAGGCTGCATGTGGGATCAGGAGCAGAATTGAAGACAAGATGGAGACCACCTCATGGCCCTTTATATCCATCCCTGGTATCTTCCAAGCTGGAGCGGGTCACATGGCCAAGTGATCTATCCGTGTCCCATGCCAGTGGCCATTAGATACTGGCTGGTTTGCAGGTTCCAGACATTCCTCAGGTGTGTCTTGGGCACCTTGGGAGCCATTGTCCCTGGAACTGTGCTAATTAGCATAGTCATTCACTGGACATTCCTGGCCCATTGCTCTGTCTCAGAAAACCTTCCAACATAAGCACAGAGTACATATTTATAACTCTACATACATATATCACACAAGTACATGAGTAGCATGCATAGAACCAGTAGACCATAAGCTTTCATTTGACACCTCACATAGTCCCCTTTGTACAGACTTTGGGGCAAACCCCGTGTAGGGGATCCCCTTGCCTCTGAAGGGGTCCTCCCCCTTTTCAGTAGCCCTCCCCGCAATGGGGAGGGACCCCCTCCTTGGGGGAGGGGCCCCCCCCTTGGGGGACTCACAGTGCCTATTGTCTCTACATATTTCCCCCTCCCCTCACGTATGGCCGCACCTGAAGAGAGGGCCTTTTGCTTCTCGGCGATTACACTGGGGTAGGGGGACCCGGGCCCGCCCTCTCCACTGGGTCCTGGCCTGGAGCCCTGGGGGAGGGATTACGATGCTATCCTCTCTCTATTGGTTGACTGGGTGACCACCCGTAACACGTCAACCTGCAGGCTTTGAAGCCCTGCTCCGAGCCACTTCCTACCCCGCCAACGGTTTTTCTTACTCCCCACAATAGGTCCTTGGCCCGTCCGTCCCACTCCCCTGCGAGTCCCCCTGATCCTGACTCAGGCTTGCAGTCCTGGGGTTGTCGTGGGTCTGGGTCCACTGGAGCGCCTTCCCAGCCACCGGTCCTGGGGCTCTGTCACTCTGGTTCTTCTCCTGAGCCCTTGCAGTCGGCTCCCCCGTATTCCTGGGAGCCACCACTGCTGAGACTCACTTTCCCCATTCTGGCATGGGGGCCGCCATTTTCAAAGCTGGCGGCACACCGATGACATGGCGGCCGTGCGCTCCGTGCTGCGCCTAGCTCCTCCCCCTTCCGCCATCCTTTCCCTAGCGGGGTTCCTAGGCAACCCAGGACGCCCACACTTGCGCCCTCCTCCTGCCCTGGTCCTTGCTAGCTTTCTGCCGGTGGGTGGGGCGGCATTCCCTGGTGACCCTGGATGCCCGCACCTGCATGCTCCTGCTGGCCCTGCTCCCCCTGGCTGTCCACCAGAGTGCGGGGCTCACCTGCCCTGTCACCCCCCTCCCCCCCATGGGTGCAGCAGTGATCTGGCTGCTTCCCCTTAAAATCCAGCAACATGACACTGGCGTCTTCCCCACCTGCATCCTCTGAGCTAGGCCCTTCTGCATCTGGTCTCTGCGGCGCATCTGCCTGCTGCTCCTCCTCCGGGCAGGAAGCCTCCCAGTCCGGTCTCCCAGACAGTTCACCTGCAGGTACTCAGGCAGTATGTCCTTCCTTCTCAGTAGCCATCCCAAACTGAGCCTCTCTCTAGGTTTTTATACCTGGGCTGCAGTCTGAGCATGCCTAGCAGGGGCAGGGCTTCTTCAGCCAGATGAGCCTGATTAGGCTCAGCTTTCCCCATCACAGGGACCTTAACTGACCGATCTTTCGGCGAATGGGCTGTGACTAGGGGGAGTTACCTGACTGTGTTGCTAGCCAATGGGCTGTTCCAAGGGGACGTTTCTTAACTGTGCTGACCTTACCTGACTGACCTATCGGTGAATGAGGTGTCACTAAGGGGCATTTGCTGAGGGTGCTGGAGACCAATGGGCTCGCTCTAGGAAACCGTCATTGACTGATCTGGAAACCAACCTGCTGTCACTAGAGGCCATTTTCTGACTGAACTAGCCACCAATGGACTCTCAGCAGGATCTTTACTGACTGATCTGGCGACCAATGGGCTTGCAGTAGGAGACTGTTACTGATGGATCTGCAGGCCAATGGGCTGTCCGTAGAGGCCGTGTGATGACTGACTGGTGACCAATGGGCTGTTGCCAGGGGACCTTTTCTGAATGAGCCACTTCCTCCTTTCCACCTGCCTGGGCAGCAGCGTTGACAGGCAGTTTAACCAGGCGTGGGCAAGATCCCTCTCGTGGGCCAGATTTGGCCGCCAAGCCACCAGACCCACCCGGGAATCTCAGGCACGCAGCAGCCGCTGTTTGAAATGCAGGGCTGCTCATGTATTCCGGAGGGAAGGGGAGGCAACATGTTATCTCCCCGGCCCCAGTCCAGTCCTCAGCTCCTATTGGCCAGACACAGCCAGCCAGTGGTGGCCCGTCAACACAAGCGACCTAGGCGGTCACTTAGGGCGCCAAGAAAAACAGCCGTTGAGGGCTTTGGAGGCGGGGGCGCCGATCGCGCTTGTCGCCTAGGATGCCAGTTGCTGACAGCTCGTCTAGGGCTGCTCCTGCAGCCAGTCAATGGGAGCTGAGAGGTTGGCCTGGGGGTTGGGGGAGGCGCAAGTCACTCCCCCTTCTGGAGCTGAGAGCCACGCGGAGGGAGTAGGCTGCATTGCAATGCTCTGGACCTGCAGCAGGCAGGGAGCCCGGTCTGCCTTGAGGGTGCTGCTGGCCAGGAGATGCTTAGGTAAGCACCTCCCAGCCAGAGCCTGCCTCTGGCACCCCTGCCCCTCCTGGCCCCCAGGTCACCTCCAAACCCTCTGCACCCCCCTGCCATAGGTCACAACTGCCTCCCAGACCCTGCACCGTCCCCCAGGCCAGAATCCTCTCCTGCACCCACACTCCCTTCCTGACCCTACACCCCAATCCCCTGAGCCAGCCCCCTCCTTCACTCAAACTCCCTCTCAGAGCTCACACCATCTCCTGTACCCCAGTCCCTTACCCCGTGCACCTTTCTACACCCAACCTCCATCCTAAACCCCGCACCTCCTCCACAGACAAGTGTGGCCCTTGACCACTTTCCAGAATCTAGGAGTGGCCCCCCACTAAAAATGATTGCCTACCTCTCTTTTAACCCGTGAAATGGTGCAGCTTATTGGACCTACCTGTATCTGTCATCTAGTGTCCCATGTCCAGACTGTACTGGAGACATTGTTTCCTTGGCTCCACTGATTCTCACGATTATACATTATAAACTGTCCTCTGAATATTTGTGTGGTTGTTTCCAACTCTTTGCTTTTCATTGTTTTGGGAAATAGGAAATCAGCCTCCTATGGGGTAAACAGGCTCCCAACATCTGTGAGACCTTATGTAAAAACAGCTCTATAGGCAGCCTAGGCTTGTGAGCAAGCCACATGAATAGCCCTCCATCACAGGGGGCTCCAAGATCATTGTAACCAAGATAGTTTCCTGGAATAAGGTAGGTTTGAAAACTCTGCTTTTGTACCTAGAACTTGTAGGGCTGTGTCAGTTGACAGGGAAGAGGGAGCAGAAGGAGAATGGGGGGGATAAGGAGACAGAGGCACCTGGAGCTATGTGCAAGCACACACATGGTGGCAGATTGGGAGGGGGTTACACACAAGGAGGTGGCTAAGATGAATTGAGGGCAGCAGAGCAGGCAGTGATGAAGGGAAAGGAGTTCCTGTTTTGGTGTGCGACAAGCTCAGGAACATTAGTGGTGGAGGAAGGCACGATGTACTCTAGCCAGCGGATGAAAGGAATAGGACACGTGGATGTGTTTGGGGAGACACTTTGAATAAGTTCAGCAGGGATGCATGATGGAATTTGATTAGGGAGGGTGTGACGGGGCAGTCGCGTCCCGCATTCTGGCCAGCGCGGTGCCGGCGTTGTGGGGGCAGCTGCAGCCGCAGGAGAAGCGGCGGAAATGCGGTGCCTGTTCGGGGCTGGTGTGGGGGGGATGACGTCACCCACCGGCCCGGCGTTGGCAGGGCAGCTGATCCGCCGGAACCCCGCCACCGGCGGAGGTCGGACAGCGGGGAGTTTAAAAGGCAGAGGGCCGCAAGGGGGAGGTGGAGCACTGTCCAGGGAGTGAAGTGGAGGTGAGGCAGAGCAAGTGGCGGACGGAGGTACGGTGACCGTAGGAGGCGGGTAGGAAGTGGCCCAGAGCAGGGTCATGGAGCCCGCGGGCTGGCGTGTTTAGGGGCTACACCCCCATCAGCCAGGTAGGGGAAATTTTATCCCCACCTTACGGCCCTGGGCCGGGACCCAGGAGTGAGGGAGGGCCCAGGTCCCCCTACCCCACCATCCTCGGCTAATCCTCCTCCAGCAGGGTCCAACATTTGCCAGAGCCGCAATCCTTACAGCATGTGCGGTGAACTGTTCCTCTGTACCTAGGACGAATTGTGGAGACTATCGGCAGACCCATTCGGACTGGGGCGGGCATCGACTCATTCGGGTGGAGGAATATATTGGACTCACTAGAGGGGTATAAGGGCAATAAACCCGGTGAAACGCATACCCTGAAAGTTCGTTGTGTAACAGAGGGTTTGAGGAAGAAGCCATCAGAGCATGTGCATGTCAGCCTGACCATCCAGCTGGGTTTGGAACAGCTGCCACTATCACTGAGATAAATGTCTAGATGGGGAGGGCTGGGCCCATGGCTACCTGGCTCTAGTTAGAGACTCCATTTTAGCTTGGCCTGGGTTTGTTAGCAGAGGTGGCTGAGTAGCAGCACCTAGGGAGGTGAGGTCCACAGTTTTAAGGGCAGTTGAAGTGGGGCAGGGAAGTGAGGAGCAACCACAGTCCCAGGACTGCAACCAGCACAAGCACAATATTGTGGAGCATTGTGCCTACCTGCATGACTGCACCCAGCGACCATCCTACTCCGCCTGACTCTGACTTCTGGCCTCCGATCTGGTGGAAGGCCAGAGCCCCTGTGGGGAGAAGGCAGGATTTACACTTCCCTGAGAAAGCCCCATAGAGAAGGAGGTGGGTGTGGGTGTGGGTGTGGGTGTGGGGAAATGCAGCTGTCTCACCACTGCCATGTGCCCATCCATGAGGAAGGGACTAGTGCTGCCCCTATTGGCCATGGCCTATCAAAGTTCCTCTAGGGCAGATGGAATCTGTGATTTTCCTATCACAGCAGTTACTCCCTGTGACGGACCGGGCCAGGTCTGGGCACCACTCAGGGCATCTGCTCAGGGCCAATTGCTCAAAACAAGGGCTCTTTACAGCCCCTGACTGGAGACCTTCCCAAACAGGTCACAAACTGATTACACCAAGCAAAACCCCTCAGACAACCCAGCTCTCCCTATGCCACAATCCGCCCTGGGCCTAACACACAGGTGAGGGGTTATAGAACCCAATCTCACCTACCCCGAACAGGTCTTTCCGATTCTAAAGAACCAGCCACAAATCCCCAGTCAATTTACACTCTGGATCTTACCCACGAGATCACTCTGAGCCAATCCTTTAGAATCTAAAATCTCAAGGTTTATTAATAAAAGAAAGAAAAGCATGCGAGTAAGGTTGTTAAGGAGAATACATTACATGCACCAAGTTCTCGATGCAGACTCTTAGCAGGGATGTTATAAACTGCTATCTTAAAAGTCTCTGGTGTACATTGTATGTCAGGATGGGCCAACGATTCTTCCCGGCTCGCTGTTCCTCGCAAGGCTGCATCTGGGATCAGGAGCAGAATTGAAGACAAGATGGAGTCCACCTCATGGCACTTTATATCTCTCCTGGAGTCTCCCTAGCCAGAGCAGGTCATATGGTCAAATGACCTGTCTGTGTTTCACATGCTGGCAGCCATTATGCCCTGGCTGTTTGCATGTTGGCCTTGGAAAGGGTTCAGAAAAGGGCAACTAAAATGATTAGGGGTTTGGAACGGGTCCCATATGAAGAGAGGCTAAAGCGACTGGGAATTTTCAGTTTAGAAAAGAGGAGACTGAGGGGGGATATGATAGAGGTATATAAAATCATGAGTGGTGTGGAGAGGGTGAATAAAGAAAAGTTATTTATTAGTTCCCATAAAAGAAGAACTAGAGGACACCAAATTAAATTAATGGGTAGCAGGTTTAAAACTAATAAAAGAAAATTCTTCTTCACACAGCGCATAGACAACCTGTGGAACTCCTTGCCAGAGGAAGCTGTGAAGGCTAGGACTATAACGGAGTTTAAAGAGAAGCTAGATAATTTCATGGAAGTACAGACTTTGGGGTAAACATCCCCCCATGGGTGCAGCAGTAATCTGGCTGCTCCCCTTAAAATCCAATAATGTGACATATGTGCATTACCCCGAGTGGCCACCCAGTGTCGCTGTTGCTGTAGAAGGTCAGTGCTGGGTGCGTTACCACAAGTGGCCACCCAGTGTCGCTGTTGCTCTGTAAGGGCAATGCTGGGCGCTCCTATTGGGAGCAGCGCCATACAAAGCACTGACACGTCCCAGCCAGTGCACCCTGCCAAGCCCCCCATGGGAGCCCTCAGTCCTAATCCAAACCACCTTCCCCACGCCTCTATCCCGCCATCCATGGAACTCTTCAGCCCCTCTGCGTCCTCCCTTCCTGAGCACCCCCAATCCCACCTGCCCCCGCCCTACTCTCCCACTCCCCCAGTCCATTTCAACACCCCTCAGCCCAACCCACATGCCAGCATCCTGCACTGCTGCCTCTGTGGGAGTCAGCAAGTGGTGGGGAATGGTGATTCTGCAGGAGCCAGCTCCCCATGGGCCCCCCACTCCCACCATCCCCCCTCCTTGCATAAGAGGCAGCAAGGCCAGAGGGTTGCGTGCCATTGATATGATTAACGGATAAGCCCAGGCTTATTGGCTAATCCTGTAATCGACTATACACTAACATCCCTATCCTCCTGCGCATCACTACAGGTGTTGCTTGTCTTGCCCGGCAGTCTGTGGAGGTCTTGAGAGAAGTAAGAGCTGCATATTCTGTCCTGTGGCATTCTTTGACTGAGGGGTTACTCTTTTTCCACAAGTGAATGTGGTGAAAAGCCCTCCACCCTTCTTAGGGTTTTCAGGTAGAAATTATTTTGCAAGGTGACCAAGTTTTATTTCGATAATGGATTCTGAGAAGCATACAGCTGTCAGTGGGAGTCACATTACTGGATTTTAAGGGGATCAGACAGGTCACTGCTGCACCCAAGGGGTGGGGGGTTGCCCCACAGTCTGTACAAAAGGGGCCATGTGAGGTGTCAAATGAAAGCTTATGTTCTACTGATTTTACATATGTTATTCATGTACTTGTGTGATATCTGTATGTGGAGTTATAAATATGTACTCTGTGTTGATGCTGGAAGATTCTCTGTCTGAGACAGAGCAATGGGCCAGGGATGTTCAGTCAGTGACTATGCTAATTAGCAAGGCTCCAGGGACAAGGCTCTCAGAGAGGCCAACACACACCTGAGGAATGTGTCTGGGACCTGCAAACCAGCCAATAGCATGACTGCTGACTTGGGATACACTGGGCCATGTGACCTGCTCCAGCTTGGAAGAGACCAGGGATGGATATAAAATGCCATGTGGCAGACTCCATCTTGTCTTCAATTCTGCTCCTGATCCCACATGCAGCCTTGCGAGGAACAGCGAGCCGGGAAGAATCGTTGGCCCATCCTGACATAGGATGTACTCCAGAGACTTTTAAGATAGCAGTTTATAACATCCCTGCTAAGAGTCTGCATCGAGAACTTGGTGATTCTGCATCGAGAACTTGGTGCATGTAATGTATTCTTCTCAACAACCTTACTCTCATGCTTTTCTTTCTTTTATTAATAAACCTTTAGATTTTAGATTCTAAAGGATTGGCTCAGCATGAACTTGTGGGTAAGATCCAGAGTGGGGTCCGGGACTTGTGGCTGTTTTTTTGGGACTGGAAAGACCCCGTTCGAGGTAGGTGAGATTGGGTTCTATAACCCCTTACTTGTGTGCAGGCCCAGGGCTGATTGTGACACAGAGAGAGCTGGGTGTCTGAGGGTTTTTGCTTGGTGTGACTGGTTTGTGACCTGTTTGGGAAGGTCCAGTCTGGGGCTGTATAGAGCCCTTGTTTTGAGCAATTCGCCCTGAGCGGATGCCCTCAGCGGTGCCCAGACCCGGCCCGGTCCATCACAGCGGGATGGCGTTTTAGGGACTCTAATCAGATGATTTTGGATGGTTTATTTTTGTTGATACTATAGGAGTCTTAAGATGCTTTGGCAACAGGAGAATTGTAAAGAATTATTTTACTCTTTTACCTTTCATTGTAAATTTTAACAGGTTTCTGTACCCTCTTTTTGGTTTGTCCCATGCACTGGTTTAATTCTGTGGGTGTACACTTTTGGCTTGTGGGCCTTCTTAACATTTCTTTTATGGGGTACACTAGGACTGCTTGTCTATTTTTTTCACATTTAGGGCCATTTTACATGTTAGAATAAAAGAATGTTTTCAAGACAAAATAAGGTTTGTATATGTTTTAAATACAGTTTAATAAGCAAAGGAATACAGTTTTAAGGTATAAACATAACGTGTTTTAGAGCAGGTACTTAAGCATTTCACTGAAATAGGGCATTAGCGTCTAAAATTCAGTGTCTGAGATCCTTGAAGGGTGATAGATACTGACTTATTCTTTGCAAAGAACTAACGTAATTTTGATTTTGATTGAAATTGCCTAGATACTACAGTAATAGGGAAGTGAGGAGTCCATAGATAAAATGCACAGCCTAGTGAGCACACACAACTAACCATGGTTGTTGGGTTTTGTAATTGTCAGCGTGCTTCGTGTCAGATGGACAATTGTATTACTTATGAGTCAAGAGCTCCACTAACACATGAATGGCTGTATTAGCAACTGTGTTGAAAAAGACACATCTTTAAACGCCACTAGTAGTGGTGAAACATTTGAATCCCAAAAAGAAAAATGGGAGTCATAGAAATATTTCCTCTTCAATTAAAGGGGGAGAGACTGAACACTTTAACAGTAACCTTACATGCTTTGGGTCTTTGGCAGCAGTAGAGTCCTAGGAGGTGACCCTTGGAAAAACAGATGCTTTCATATACAAATATAGGAAGATGCCTGCTGCTGGAATACAGTAGCGATCCGGAAGTGAACATGGATCTTAGTTGAAAGTATATTGCACTGAAACAACTGAGCCATGTTGGTCCTAATTTGGGGCTACATTGTGCTACTCATAAGCAACCTTTTTTTTTTTTTTTTTGGACAGGTTTACAGTATTTCCCCCCCAACCCCAATTTACCTCTTTCTTGGTTGAAGAATTCAGTAGTCACAAGATGGTGAAGATGGCCATCTAATAATGTGAAGTTGGCCACAATAAAATATTAAAATGAGGCCAAGTCTTGAGGTCCTTGCTCAAGAAAAGGATCCATTTACATAAGGAATAAAAATCCAGCAGGGGCCTCATGGTTTGATTCACACTTTTTTAGGAGAGAGCTGTAGAGGATTGTGACGGACCGGGCTGGGTCTGGGCACCGCTGAGGGCGTCCGCTCAGGGCGAATTGCTCAAAACTCAGGGCTCCTTACAGCCCCAGACCGGGGACCTTCCCAACTAGGCCACAAACCAGTCACACCGAGCGCTCCAACTCTTCCTGTGCCCCAGTCAGCCGCGGGCCTTCACACAGGTGAGGGGTTTTAGAACCCAATCTCAACTACCCCAAATGGGCTCTTCCGGTCCCAAGAAACCAGCCACAGGTCTCAATCAATTTACACTCTGGATCTTACCCACAAGATCTCGCTGAGCCAGTCCTTTAGAATCTAAAATCTAAAGGTTTATTACTAACAGAAATAAAAGCATGAGAGTAAGGTTCTTGAGGAGAATACATTACATGCATCGAATCACCCAATTCTTGATACAGGCTCTTAGCAGAGATGTTATAAACTGCTGTCTTAAAAGTCTCTGATGTACATCCTGTGTCAGGATGGGTCCACGGTTCTTCCTGGCTCGTTGTTCCCTGCAAGGCTGCATCTGGGATCAGGAGCTGAACTGAAGACCAGATGGAGGGTGCCACATGGCACTTATATACCTCCCCTGGCATCTTCCTGGCCAGAGCAGGTCACTGCAGGTCACATGGTCCATTGACCTATCCTTGTGTCCCAAGTCAGCAACCATTATTCTGGCTGGCTTGCAGATATCCAGACATTCCTCAGGTGGGTCTCTGGCACTTAGAGATCTATCGTCTCTGGAGGCTTGCTAATTAGCATATCCACTGGCTGAACATTCTTTGCCCATTGCACTTCCTCAGACAGAGAACCTTCCAGCATCAACACAGAGTACATAATTATAACTCCACATACAGACATTATACAAGTAAATGAATAGCATATACAGAATCAGTAGAGCATAAGATTTCATGTGACACCTCCCATGGCCCCCTTTGTACAGATGTTTAGGGCAGACCCCCCCCCCCCCCCATGGATGCAACAGTGATCTTTAGAATCCAATAATGTGACAAGGATTTAAATCAGGCCTGGGCAAAATATGGCCCCCAGGCCAGATCCAGCCTGCCAAGCCACTGGATCTGGCCCGCAGACTCTGTGGGGAGCCCCAGGCAGGCTCCCCGCTTGCCTCGCCCCACCCTCATGCCACTGAGAAACACAGCTGTGGAGCGGTTTTTCTTTAAAAATTGTGAGTCCAGGGGGAAGGGGAAAAGCTTGAGGAACTGCTCCCACTCCCAGCACAATGCCATTGGCCGGTGTCTGGCCAGAAACCGGCCAATAGGAGCTGCCTGTTTCAATAACAAGCAGTCACGAAGCACAAGCGGCTCCAGAGCACATGCCTGAAGCCTGGGCTTGGCAGGCCGGATCTGGCCTGGGGGCCATATTTTGCCCGGGCCTGATTTAAATCCTTGTCACATTATTGGATTCTAAAGATCACTGTTGCATCCATGGGGGGGGGGGGAGGGTCTGCCCTAAAAGTCTGGGGCAGAGCAGGCAGCAGTGTTCCCAGCCAGAGGCTCAGGGCTTCCTGCATGGAGCTGACTGATGGGGTGGGGCTGATTAATCACTTGTGAAGCTGTGCTGCCACACAGCTTAGAGCAGGGCTACTCAGCACGCGGCCCGTGGGCCACATGCGGCCCGCAGCCTGTTTGTATGCAGACCTGCAGTGCCATGGACAGCTTCCCAGGCCGCCTGCCTGCCTCGTCACTGTGGACTCCAGCAGCAGTGTCTCCCGGCAAGCTGAGCCGCGTGGTGCTGCATTGAGCCAGGCTGCCTGTGCAGGAGCTGCCGGCCGGGGGAGGCGGGGCAGCAAGAGGTGGCGGCAGAGCATGCCTGCCACATCGGCCACAGCGGCAGCGCCTCCCCACGAGCCGAGCCGCGTGGCGCCGCACTGAGCCAGGCTGCGTCGGTGCATGCACAGGAGCTGCCAGCGTTGGCAAGAGGCAGTGGGGGAGCCGGGCAGCAAGGCCGGGGTGAGAGAGGTCTCTGCTGGGGCGTGGGTAGGGTGACCAGACGTCCAGGTTTTCCTGGACATGTCCTTGTTTTCACATGTTAAATCGCCCATCTGGACAGGATTTTTAAAAGGCAAAAAATGTCCAGGGATTTTTTGCCCTGCAAAGGGAATCAGGGAAGGGGCAGTGGCAGGTGCCTTCAATGGCATGTTCAGAGCTGCATGCCTGGACCATTCACGGCCGCTCTGCACATGGGCCCCAGCGCCTGGAGGGGAAAAGCACGTGGCTCTGGTGAGACCCAGGTTGTTACCCTCTGCCCTGCTAGATTTATGTCCCTGGCTTTGCAGGAGGGAAAGGGTATTTGGCTGGAGCAATTTGCGTAGCTTTTCCCGATAGCTTTTCCGGAAGAGGCTTTTCCGCCATCGGGGGAAAAGCTACGCAAATTGCAGAGCGCAATTTGCATAGCTTTTTCCGACAAAGGACTGTAGTCTAGACCTAGCGTCAGTGTTTTGGAGTTAGCAGTCAGCAGCTAGGGGTCAAGGTTATCTCTCTCTGTCTCCCGGTTGTGTGGGCAGTTAAGAATCAGTGCTCAGCCTTTGGGACTAAGGGTTGATATTCACCACTCAGGCATCAGGGATTACAGGTCAGAGCTGAGCGGTGTTTTTTCTCACTGAACAGTGCTGGGGGTTAAGGGCCAACTAGCCCCACTTAGCTGGCGTTAGGCTCCCTTCCCAAGGGACTATCCCAGGAACCTGTTCCTTATTGCCCCAGCTCTGGCCCGAGTTGGTCATGTGACTGTGATGGATCACCATCCCCAGGCTTTATGAAATGGACGTATGGACATATATGTACATAACTCAAAGGTGCTTTGAGCAAATTACTTCATGTAACCTATCGAACTTCATGCCCTTATCCGCTGGATCTGTGCATCCTGTTCTGATGTGTGTATCATTCTTGTGTGTAAAATTAGACATAGATAGTAGGGAATCCTTCCTGGGTTTTAAATGTGTGCCTGAAAGTCATCAAGGGAGGCCTCAGTGTCTGGGCAATCATATGCAAACAGCCTTTTGTCTTTAAGTCTGAGCAGTGGTTGGTAGGGAGCGGCTAGGTAACTCCCCATGCAATAGGGGAATTCTTTAAAAAGCATAGGAAGGTAGGAGTCTTTGGTGAGCACACCCAGGAGGGAAGGAACCAGAGACCACAGGGGAAATGGAATTTTCCCTGGTTGAAGGTGCAGCTGGAACAAAAACAGTTTTAGGGTGAGTTTGTAATGAGTTTTTACTGAGGATTTCAGTTTAGGGTTAGTTCAGTGTTTTCTGTTACTTTTGAGTTAGTAATCTACTCTGCTCTGCCTGTTCTCACTTATTACCGCTTAAATCCTACTGCTTGTACTTAATAAAATCGCTTTTATTTTCTGTCATACCCTGTGTAAATAATTGTTACCTGGAGGGGCAACCAGTGTGTACGTTTCCACTTTCATTGCTAATGGGGGCTTACCCAAGTAATTCATTGGAGAGTGTCAAGGCTTCTTCCCCACTCTGGCACGATAAATGCAGAAGTGGGGGCCCGCAAAAGTACTCCAAAACCTTATCTTTCCCTGCTCTGGTATAAAACTTCCCCCCCCCCCCCCCATCTTAAAAACCTAGATTTTGGGGATAAAATCCGCTGCCACCACCCAAGTAATGATAAGAAAAATCAGGGGAGAGATCACTTGGGAAATCTCACCCCTCAAGTAAAAACCATGACTCACAAATTAACCAATGCCAGGTTAATAAAAAGAAAAGAGAAAGAACTTTTATTATCAACACAATATTCCTGTTGCAAGCATAATGACTAGATGGAAAAGTCAAAAATTAATATACTCATGGGGAAAACCCCACCATCGGCCAAAACTTAGTTTAAAAAAAAAGAGAGAAAAACCCATTTTTAAATGCATAGACATCAGATTCCCATTCCCAAACCATAAGACAATAAAACCTAATGGGTTTATCTAAACTTTACCCTACTTACAGATAGTGAAGAGTCTTTTCATGGAGACAGACATGATGTCTGTCCCCCTCAGTAGCTGGAGAGAAACTCTGCTCAGGGACAAAGGAGGGAAAAACCAAAAATTCCTTTGTCCCAGTTTGAAATTCCTACCTACATTCCTATTGGCCAACTCTACCTGGCTTAGGTATAGTTAACCCCTTAGTCCCCAGGCTGCTGGCTAACCCTCATGATCATGACTCCCCCCTTCCCCAAATTGCAGACAGTTCTGGACAGCTTCTGGCCACACTGGCTGTGATTTCTTCTTGAAGGTCTGGGATAAAACATAGTAAATACATACATGCACACTTGACTAGACTATTGAATACATGAAAAGTAAACACATCTCCCTTCCACATCTGTGGAGTACTATGACTTATATACAGAGAGCGTCCTAAGTAATTGAATCTGGAAATGCCTCTTTAACCAATCAAACTCTCCGTTTTAAACTCAAATTTAGAATAGCGAAGGGTCTTGACCCAAAGCTCAATTGACCAGGTTCTGTGCATCCTGCTGAATACACTACTGTCATACCCCAGGCCAGGTCTTGGCACTGCTGAGGGCATCAGCTCAAGGCAAATTGCTTAAAACCAGGGCTACTTACTGCCCTCAACTGGGGTCCTTTTCCAAGGCACCCCGCCAGTTACACAGAGCACTTCAGCTGCCAACCTGGCCAGCAGGAAGCCTCACCAGCAAAACCCCTTAGACACCCCAGCTTCCCTGTGCCACCATCAGACTTAGGCCTCACACACAGGTGAGAGGTTATAAAACCCACACTCACCAACTCCAAACAGATCCTCCTGGTCCAAAGGACTCAGCCACAGTTCCAGGCCAATTTTCACTTTAGATCTTACCCACAAGAGCACGCTGGGCCAATCCTTTAGAATCTAAACTCTAAAGGTATATTAATAAACAGGGCTCACCAAGCGGTGGCGAGCCTGGCTCGCCAGCCGTGCACTTCGGCACTCTGCGCATGTGTAGACCGCGCTGCGCGGCTGTGCTGGCTTGTAATCTACTCGCCATGGGCGAGTAGATTACACTAATTGTCGAACCCTGTTAATAAAAGAAAGAAAAAAGTTGAGAGTAAGATTGTTAATGAGAACACATGTCATACATCAATCACCGAGTGCTTGATGCAGGTGGTTAGCAAAGATAGTACATGTCGTACCTCAGTGTTCTGTACCTCGGTACCTTCGGTGGTCTGAACTGTCAGTGTCAGCGTCATCTGGTCAGGGTTGTCCTGGCGCGCTCCTGACAGGACCTCTACTCCGTCGGTGATGATAAACTTTCGGCTGCGTGCGTAACAATCTGTACCCCCGTTATCTAGAGCGTTAGACCCTGTGCATTTGGGTCAACACAGGAGATCTCTGAGAGGCCCCGGAAACGACAGATGCAGGCAAGGTTTGAAATCAGTCATAAGAACATAAGAACGGCCGTACTGGGTCAGACCAAAGGTCCATCCAGCCCAGTATCCTGTCTGCCGACAGTGGCCAGCACCAGGTGCCCCAGAGAGGGTGGACCGAAGACAATGATCAAGCGATTTGTCTCCTGCCATCCTTCTCCAGCCTCTGACAAACAGAGGCCAAGGACCCCATTTTATCCCCTGGCTAATAGCCTTTTATGGACCTAACCTCCAGTCGAGCAGGTTTATTGTCAAATGCGAAGCTCTACCAGTTGGTAACAGAGATCAGTACAATGTTACACCACTGGGCACTATGGCCCGCGTTGACAAGGTACCAACACCGGGTAGGCCTATTTCCATATAACAGATATTAACAGCAGTTAGTCAAAGTTAAGTTACTGTGCATTCTGTAAGTTTAGGCAATGACACCTGCCGTTCAGGTGCCTAGTGCGCCCTCCCCCAAGGTCGGCCGGAGAGCACTCTTTGCAGTGTCCTTTTATAGACAGGTACAAACAACTTACATCACTTCTTTACGTACCAGGTTGCCACCCTCTGTTGCCTAGTTACCACCCCTTACCTTACAGAAGGGGGGCTTACTTACTATCCTTCATGCTGTCAATCTCGACCTGGTCCTGAACCTAGGTCGGTATGTACATTAGTTTTTGGGGAGTCTGTGTACCAAGACATTTCTTATTAAGATGTTCCGCTACTCCCCTTTGGCTTACAGTCTGTACCCAGTGCCTCCCTGTGTCCTTCTATGCTCTACCTAACTTACACAATTACACAGTTATCAGTAGGGCCTCTTTCTTGGCTCCTGTGTTACTGAACCAAAGTCTTGCTCACTGAATTCTAGGCCTGTTGCTGCTTTCATGTTACAGGCCTCTATTTAGGCCTGCTGACTCCATGTTCCTGACCCTCAGCTTACTACAGTACAAACTACTAGCTTAACAGTCTTTAGTGTCAGCCTCAGAGGGCTCTTTGATGTTCCTTGTGTCTCCCAACTGGAGCTGGTCCCATCCAAGCAGTCCCATGCAAGCTGGTTTGCATTTTTCCAGATGTGGGCCTCAGGTCGTTGTTCATGAGGCAGTGCTACTTAGCACAGCCATTTACTGAATAAGCAGTAGGCAGTCCATGCCCACTTAGTCATTCCAGACAGAAAAATTTTAACATACAAGAACAAATTCCATTCCATAACTTCATATATAAAAATCACAGAAGTATACAAGTATCATACATAGAATCAACAGAGTACAAGCTTTCAGTAGACACCTTACATGGGCCCTTTTGTGCAACATTTGGACCCAACACCCATTAGTGATTACAGCAATACCCTTGCTCAGAGCTAAAGAAATTAAATTTATCCATGCCAGCTTTGGCAATGGTCTGAAATCCAATTAACACTGGTACAATGTATGTATCCTAATTCCCACATAATGTAGGCATCTTGGCACTTAGCTATGAAAACAAAATGTAGTCGTGCCTCAGTTTCCCTTTTCCACACAGCACACCAATCCTGGGATGCCCCTTCTCAGGTGAGACGCTCCAAACTTAATTACAGGTATCAACAGTGAAATGTCAGTATCACAAGGTTTTTTAACATACAGTGTGTCCTTGGGTACATTTCTTAACAGTTT
The DNA here is from genome assembly GCA_019425775.1 of Rafetus swinhoei. NCBI lineage: Eukaryota > Metazoa > Chordata > Testudines > Trionychidae > Rafetus > Rafetus swinhoei. The sequence goes on from CM033449.1 coordinate 138,466,596, forward strand.
CCAGGGCCCTTGCACAAAATCATGCACATTGGACATTGTTACAATTCTTAGTAACAGCAGTACAGTGGTTACAACAGTTGACATCAGCAAAGGGAATAAACCCGTAGCAAGTGTACCCTGACACTTTTGGGCTTTTTTGATTTAAAAAGCTGTAGCCTTCCTGGGCAAACACAAGTCTTGCCTCTCACCCTTGCCCTGTGTGTTCAAATTCAGAACTCCATATCCCAAACACAAAGGGCTGGCTGGGTGTGTCTCCCTTGCTCACAATGGCTATGGAATTCCCTTGCTCCCCCCAGCTAATCAGGAAGCAAGCAGTCCAGACACTAACCGGGTGTCACGTTATTGGATTCTCTAAAGATCACTGTTGCACCCAAGAGGGGCGGGGAGGTATTTGTCCCAAAAGTCTGTACAAAGGGGGCCATGTGGGGTGTCACATGAAAGCATGTGTTCTACTGATTCTGTATATGCTATTCATGTACTCGTATGATATCTGTATGTGGAGTTAGAAACATGTACTGTGTGTGGATGCTGGAAAATTCTCTGTCTGAGGCAGAGCAATGTGCCAGAATGTTCATTCAATGTCTATGCTAATTAGTGAGGCTCCATGGACAATAGATCTCTAAGTGCCAGAGACACACCTAAGGAATGATTCTGGCTACCTGCAACCAGCCAGGGCATAATGGCTGCAAGCATGTGAAACAAGGATAGATCCCTGAACCATGTGACCTGCTCTGGCGAGGAGGATGCCAGGAGAGGTATATAAGTGCCTTGTGGCACCCTCCGTCTGGTCTTGAGTTCAGCTCCTGATCCCAGATGCGGCGTTGCAGGGAACAACGAGCAGGGAAGAACCGTGAACCCATCCTGACATAGGATGTACACCAGAGACATTTAAGATAGCAGTTCGTAACATCTCTGCTAAGAGCCCGCATTGAGAACTTGGTGATTCGATGCATGTAATGTATTCTCCTTAACAACCTTACTCTCATGCTTTTCTTTCTTTTAGTAATAAACCTTGAGATTTTAGATTCTAAAGGATTGTCTCAGCGTGATCTTGTGGGTAAGATCCAGAGTGACTGGGATCTGTGGCTGGTTTCTTGGGACCGGGAGGATCCATTCAGGGTAGGTGAGATTGGGTTCTATAACCCCTCACCTGTGTGTTAGGCCCGGGGCTGATTGGGGCACAGGAAGAGCTAGGGTGCCAGAGGGGTTTTGCTCGTGAGGCTTCTGGCTGGCCAGATAGGCAGCTGGAACGCTCGGTGTGACTGGTTTGTGGCCTGTTTGGGAAGGTCTCCAGTCTGGGGCTGTAAGGAGCCCTGAGTTTTGAGCAATTCGCCCTGAGCGGATGCCTTCAGCGGTGTCCAGACCCAGCCCGGTCCGTCACAGTGGCATAGTCGGCAGGATCCACAGATCTTGGTCAATTGAGCTTTGGATCAGGACCCCACGCTGTCTAAATTTGATTTTTGGGTGTTGAGAGTTTGGTTGGTTAAAGAGCCGCTGCAATGAGTCAGCAACAGTATGAAAGTCTGGACAGAGAGGCTCTGGAAGCCTTATGCTTGGGAAGAGGCATTGCCTTTAGTGAGGAAGCTTCTAAGCCAGAGCTGAGATCTTTGTTAGTGGCCAGAAATGCTGCAGAAGAAATGGGAGTGCAGGATCCAGTGAGGAGATTGCAACTTAAATATAAGCGAGAACTGGAGGAATTCCGTCTGCCAGCTGAGCAGAGAAGGCGGAAGCTAGACCAAGAACATGCAAAGAAGATGGCAGAGTCGGACAGAAGAATCAGACTAGCCAAGGAGAAAGCTGCCTGACTTGAACTTCAGCTTAAGAGAATAGAAGAACAAAAGAGACTGTGTCGTCCTGGGAGTTCAATATATAACCGTGTGGGTATGTGGTGTGACTATGACATGGCAAATGTTTTTAACCCAGCTGATGTTGTAACACAGCCCCAAAGCATGTATGGCGTTTGTGAAGGGGGTGCATATGACTCTGGGCAGTTTTCTGGGGCTAGTCAGTCCTATTGTAACCAAGGGGGAAAGTGTCTCTAAGTGTTTACTGTTATATCGTGTGGAGTTCCACAGTATAGGAAGAAATCAGTGGAAATACAGAGAGCTTGAGTAGTTGCAAGTGTCCATTTTATTGCATAGCACAGAACTAACTAGAACAAGCCCAAACCAGCTGGGCTGACCCCAGTGACCTAGCTCAGTTACTATAACAACAAGATCTATGTCTACAACCCAATACACAACCTATTCCTCCCCCCTTAATAAAATGTCCCTTTAAGAAAACAAACACTAACTATGAAATGAGAGTAGACCGCCTCAAGTTCCCAGCTAACCCTGGGGATTATTTTGCCCCATCTGTGAGTTAATCTCAACTAAATGTCCAGCCGTTGAGGAGGCCTTCTTTCTCTAGGTGGATTACGGCGGACATCTGGCGTTCTTGCACCCGAAGGTGTTATGGGTGCGGGCCTGACACTGGGCTGGGAACTTGAAGTGTGAACATGTGAGGCTGTCGGATCAGCCTGCTCAGGGAAGGGGTTTGTGTTAGCCGCAGGTGGTAATGGAGAAGGAGAGTCAGGAGCAGGTGATTCTTGATGCGGTAGCTCACCAGTAGTGGGAAGGACGGGCAACTCAACTGGAGATGTGTCTTGGGGACAGACATAACCTGTCAATAACTGATCTATATGCCGTCGCCAAATGAGATCCTTCGCAGTCCGGACAGTATAGGAAGCAGGTCCTGCCTGAGCAACAATAGTGGTGGAGACCCATTTAGCTCCAGGAGCATAGTTCCGAGCCAAAACTGGCTGTCCAGGACTAAAGGTTCGATCTATTGCTCTGGATGCACGCCTGATGACTTGACGTTGCACAATTTGTCACGCTTCCAAAGGTTTCAGCAAATCAAAGCAAGTGCGCAGCTGACGTCCCATCATTAGAAAAGCCGGGGACATTTTGGTTGTAGCATGAGGAGTGTTTCTGTAGGATAGTAAGAAGGTGTCCAGACGCTTTTGTATGAGTGAATGTCCTCTAGCCGATTTCAAAGCTTGTTTCATTGTCTGGATAAACCTTTAAGCCAATCCATTTGTGAGTGGGTGAGACGGTGCTGAAGTGATGTGTTGGATCCTGTTTGCTTTCATAAAATTTCCAAACTCCTGAGAGACAAACTGTGTACCGTTGTCACTCACAAGTTGTTCTGGAAGGCCAAAATTACAAAAGATTCCCCGTAGTTTTTGGATAGTACTCTCAGCAGTAGTGGAAGGCATTATAAAAGACTTCTGGCCATTTGGAATGAGCATCTACCACCACCAAGAACATGCTACTTTCAAACGGGCCAGCAAAATCAACATGAATACATTTCCATGGTTTTTCAGGCCAGTTCCATGGGTGTAGAGGTGCCAATTGAGGTGCATTCCTCACACCCTGGCAGGAAATACAAGCTCTTGCCTTTTCTTCAATGGCACTGTCCAAGCCAGGCCACCAAAAATAGCTTAGTGCAATTTCTTTCATGCGCACCATTCCACAGTGACCTGAATGCAGCTGCTCTAACATCTGTTGTCTCAGTATTTTTGGAATAATGACATGCATTCCCCACAACAAGCACCCCGAATGGGTTGATAACTCCGTCCTCCTGGACATATAGGGGACAAGGTCAGGTGAGACCTGAGAGTTCCATAGAGATGTTCCATGTATCACTAGATCCATAACTTGGGACAGTACTGGGTCAACACAAGTTGCTCTCTTAACTTGCGCAGCACTGATGGGCGTGTTCTCTACCTATTCAAAGTAGAAGATTTCCTTCTGGCCACTATCTTGATGTTTGACTGGCAAAGGCAGCCTAGAGAGACCATCTGCATTACCATGCAGAGTAGATTTCCGATATCTGATCTCATATGTGTGTCCCGAAAGCCACAATGCCCATCGTTGCATACGACTAGCAGCCAATGGAGGAATACCTGTGTGTGGACCAAAAATTGCCGTCAGAGGTCGATGGTCAGCGAAAAGTGTAAACTTCCGTCCAAACAGGTACTGGTGAAATTTCCGAAGCCTGAAAACTATTCCCAATGCTTCACGCTCAATTTGCGCATAGTTAGTTTCAGCCTTACTTAAATCCGTTTTTGTTTCACAGACCTTATCTAAACTTTACCCTGACACTCGGGGTGGGTGAGATTGGGTTCTATAACCCCTCACCTGTGTGTTAGGCCTGGGGCTGATTGCGGCACAGAAGGAGCTGGGATGTCAGAGGGGTTTTGCTTGTGAGGCTTCAGGCTGGCCAGATAGGCAGCTGGAGCGCTCGGTGTGACTGGTTTGTGGCCTATTTGGGAAAGGTCTCCAGTCTGGGGCTGTAAGGAGCCCCGAGTTTGAGCAATCCGCCCTGAGCGGACGCCCTCAGCTGTGCCCAGACCTGGCCCGGTCCGTAACACAGGGCCAGAGCCTTTCAGCCCCAGTGTGGCTTGTTCCATGATGTGCTTCCCTGCCCCCAACTGCTGGTGTCTTTCCCTTGGGGAAAAGCATGGTAGAACAGGGTTAAAATCCCAGGCAGGAACTGGATTTGAGGACGTGAGCTCTAGCGGCCCTGCTACAACCCAATGTTTTCCTCTCTTTTTGACACCAGTGAGAGTTTTTCGTCTCCTCCCTCCTGATTTCACCTTGCTATCATCAAAAATCTTTCCTGCTTCTCAGGCGTCACTTGAGATCATTTGATTCTAGGTCTGGCTGGAGTGTGGGCATGTCTGTGCTAAAAACACGACAGCCGCAGACCTGTGCTGCTGCAGTCCTTGCATGTGGCTGCTGTCTACGGCCGGCAGGGCTTCTCCGGTTGGCTCAGGCAATCCACCTCCTCAAGAGGCAGTAGTTAGGGGATGGAAGAAGGGTGTATTTTTAGAGTCCCAGATCTGATTAAAATATGTCTCTTTATTTCTTCCCTTCTCCTTCTCCTTTGTCCTTGGGTAGAGAGAACCATCAGAAACTACCCCAGCTGGCAGCCATTCATCACAATTTATGTACATTGCCCATCACTTGCTTACCCTGGGACATCAGTTCCGATACCACCTCACCTCCATACTGCATGATGGAGCAGCTACCTTCGTAGATCTGGTGCCTGGCTTTGGGAGACTAGGTAATTTTACCTTTGATACTGAAATACGCTGACTGGCATAACTGCGTCTTGTCCCAGTGTGTGTTGTTGAGAAGTTTATAATTTAAACGGGATTTGGTGGTAAAAGCAGCGGGCTGGGAATTAGGAACCATAGCAGTGTGTGAACTTCAGCCACTCACTAAACTTCTTTGTGCCTCATTTTTTGTTATCTGTATAATGGGATAATGCTTCAATGGGGGTGGGGGAAGAGCTAGCTCTGAGACGTAATTCAGCTTAATAGGGAAGGAAATGTTGAGTATGATTAATATTACAGAGTAGTATTGGCCAAAACATGGTTTATTCTGCATCAGTCTCCAGTCTGGTTTATCAGTCTTATTACTTTCAGTGGGAGGGTGCGTCTACACTGCACCTTTAGCTTGAAATAAAATACGCAATTTGCACTATGTAAATTGCGTCTCTTATTTAGATTTTATTTCTAAATAGGCTATTTTGAAATTTGGTGCATCTACACGGCACCACATTTCGAAATAAGACTCTATTTGGAGACATCCCTTAATCCTCGTGGAACGAGGATTACAGGGATGCGGAAATAGCACGTTCACTATATTGCGCAATAGCGGATGCATTCAAAAGATGCGGCGTTTCTATTTCAGGATACTTCCAGTACCCCAAAATAGCACCACAGTCTAGACGTACCCTGAGTCTGCATAGCCAGGTTTACATTTTCAGTTCCCTGATGCTGTCAGTCAGGAGGTGGGTGTGCCAGAGCATGTCAATGCCAACTGCCACTTGAGAACTTCCCAGAGTGCTGAATTGGAACACTAGGTCTGGCCTTTCTCATAATGCCTGGGGTTGGTCTCCTGCTCTCTCCTGCCTTAACTGGAGCAGCTTTTTCACTGGCTACTGGTGGCATGAATCCTTCTTCAGAGATTACCTGTTCTACCTTCTGCATTTGATGAGAAAGCTGCTTTGTCAGGTGGAACCCTCTGCTGCTTCTCAAGGTGGCAACGTAGCCTTGGCTTGTTCCATGAAAGCTCATGTCTCTCTCTCTCTCTCTCTCTCTTTCCCTAGATATAGAGATAGATGGACTATGTGACAAAAGCAGGGAATCCAAAGTTATGGCTGCTGCTCAGATTTTCAAGTCATTTATTTTTAGGAATCAGAAGTGTGCAAGATCTCATATATTGGAGCGGGAAGGGAGCTCCTGGAGAGACTGTCAAATGCAAGGAATTTTTCCAATATGGACAATGAGGAAAACTATTCTGCAGCAAAGAAAGCAACATGACAGGTGAGTGATGCCAGCCAAAGGGCAGTACAGATTCTAGCATAATGGATCTGTGTGTTTTTCTCCTCGGTAGACGCAGTAAGAATTCTTAGCACAGATGTCATGCTTAGAATTACAATGGAACTGAAATAACTTGTTTTCATTTGGGGTTTGTTTCCCCCTGCTTTCTTTCCCTTTTATACAAACTGAAAAATGTTCATTTGCATTCCATTCACTTCAAATCAACATAAAAGAAGGTTTTTTGTATTTTGAATTGCTTTCTTTAAAAAATTAGATTTTGGTAAACTTTCAAGTTTATTTTTCATTTTGTTTGAGCTTTTTCAGGGAAAATAGCTGTGGCTTTTTTTTTTTTTTTTTTTTTATTACCACCTCTAGATCCAAGCCCAAAATACTATTTTTTTCTTACTCTGCTTCCTTACTCTGCTTTGGAAAATTAGTTTTATAGCTCTGTAACTGCCCTATCATCTTTAGTGTCTATCTTTGTTTATGTTTCTGACTAAGATGGAGTTGTTATCTTCCAGGTACTGCACCAGCTAACGAGACTTGGCAAAGTATGGCAAGATGTGCTTCCAGTCAACATCTACTGCAAGGCCATGGGGACCTTACTGAATGCAGCGCTCAGTGAGATTATTAAGAGAGTCACAGCCTTAGAGGTAAGGGATGAATCCAGGTGCTCTACATATCAAGGATCAAATGTTATAAATAAGGTACTTGCTTATCTAGGATCCAGTGTAACAACAGAAATGCTTCAAGCTTCCATCATCCAGAACCCACCGAGGCTACTTACACCAACTGGGTGAAATCCTAGTACTGTTGAAGACCATGTTCAAACTCCTATTTGCATAGTGGAGTAGGCAGATTTTACCTTTCAGTGTTAAATTGAGTGAGTCGTGCCCTTAGGACTTAGCAGAATGTACTAAGAGGATAGAGTTTGTGAGGTGTTTGCAGAATTTCAGAGACAGATTCTCTGAGTCTTATGTAGAGCAGATTTAATTATTTTGAAATTTCCTGCAAACCAGGGAACAGGAATTCTTGTTGTTGCAGAAACATCAGAAACACATGGATTCCAAAATGAAATGTACTTCTGGGATTTCCAGTAGCTGCTCAATGAAATGGACATATATCACACCAGTTTCACTGCTGCCCACTACGGAATAGCAGCTGTTAATCTGATATGAATCATACCAGCTATTGCTAGGTATCTCAGGGTCTGCTGATTCTGGGGACCCTGGGCTTCCAAATTCCCAGGCCAGCTGGCTCCTGGGGCTTCCCAACTCATGCAGACTGGGGAGACGGCCAGCCTGGTAGTCCTGCTCAGTGGCTGGGAACCTGGAAGCTCTGGGAGGCCCAGCTCCCTGCTGCAGAGCGTGGGGGCTGTGCATGAATCTGTCTGCATCCTAGCTAGACTCCGCAGACTAAAATGAGTGCAGGATCTCCATTGCAAATTGTGCTCTATTTCCCTAGACGGAGTCTGTGAAGCAATGGGTAGGTTATGCTGGGACAAGAAATAAAATGAGCATGTGTAATCGTTGAAAGGAAATACCATTTCATACCCCATGACAGAAATGTGCTGATCTATCAGATCTAGCTGTGATCTGTGCTCCAGTCTCCCTGCAGAAAATTAGACTATGGATGCAGACTGGGAGCTGGCATCCCCACGCATGACGGAAACAGCCCCCACCCGCCCCAGTTTAATCAGTTAACTGGCTAAACTTAACATGAAATGGTTAACTAACTAAATGGGGTTTTACATCCCTGAATGAGACCAATAATTACAGCACTTCCATGTGTGAGCTTCTCTACAGGACGACCGCTAAGTCTGTGCGCGCCAATAACCTTAAAGCTCACAGGTTAAGGTGGCATAGTCTGAGTGACTTCCCTCTAGAGTGTCCAAGCCTGTATAATAATGCCCCTTGCTTCTCAGTAAGATGTTCTGCATTCCAGCGAGAGATTGTGCTCCTGGAAGCAAGCATAGATACTGTGCTGAGCAGATGCCAAGAACTTGTTCAAATGCAGACATTCATAAATAAGTGTTTTTGGCCCAGGGAGCGTGGCAAATGAGGAAACTGATGAAACCTAGTATATCTCATGGTATGTTAAGTACAGTTCAGATGGCCAATTTATCATCTTCACAAAGCTTTCTGTTCCTTTCACGTCACTTTCTGCTCTAAGCACCGGATAACACTTAACTGTTCATTTGCTCCCCATCTGTGCAATTCTAGGATATCTCTGCTGAGGACACAGACAGATTGCACTTCCTATGCAGGGCCATACTGGAAGAAGGACCTCTGATGTTCACTCCATTACCCAAAGAAAACCAAAATAAGAAATACCAAGAGGAAGTTCCAGTCTATGTGCAGAAATGGATGATGTTCAAAGAGCTACTGCTGATCGTACAGGCCAATCTCCAAGAAATAGTAGATCGGTAGGCATCTTTCTTCTAATACAGACAAGAATTCTTTCACATACCTATGGGGCAGATAGATGATGCCATCAAACCTGCAGTGTTCTCAGTTCAAGGAACGCTGTCTGCTTGAAATTGCGTTAGTTTTAATAAAGGATGTCAAGTAGTTTTGGATATTGCGACTGCCTATAATTCCTCCTGATTGGTTTTTGCAATTTTGTGCATTTTCCATTTCTCTGCGAAAGAGCAATGCAAATGGGAAACTGGCTGGCCGTGTAAGGGAGAAGTGAAAACGACTATCTACAAAATGCTGCCCAAAGGCAGAAATGTGTCAAACCAGACCTATATTTTTTTTCTCTTCTCCCATAAATCAACGAATCTTAGACCTGCCTTGTGTATCTCATTGCAGCCACCACGGCGCTTTGCCCCTCACTTTTGAGGTTATCTGTTCTACTTTGCTGTGTGGCCAGTTTGAACTTGAAGATGCTGAGTCTTGCTCCTTTAGACTGGCAAGGGAGACTCACAGGAATTTTACAAAAGAGTTGGGCCCAAAAAGCTCTGAAGGCAACAATAACTGACAGCAGATGCCTGGAACCGACTGTCTTGGCAACCTTATCTCAGAGGCGCAAAGCACATGGAGAGCAAATGGGAAAAGCAACTTCTCCCTTGGATCCAAATGCGGGATCACAACCCGCCCTCTGAGCTCCTCACAGCAGCTGTTGGAACAATTTGGGATAGTTCTGAATGCTCTGGTTCCACCCCCGGCCTTGCAGTCCCAAGAGATGGTGACTTGGGTGGACCCAGTAAATGCAGGCAGAGTAGGCTGTGAGTGGATTGTGAGCTAGATGCAGAGCAGAAGGAGCCCGGTCTATAGTGGAAATCCCCAACAGCAGGTTGCTTTGTGCATATGACCATTTACCCTGCAGTTAGCATGCCGGGAATCAGCTACATTTGAGGCTGCTGGAGCAGGCAGCGCCTCCTCACTCTAGAATTAATTGTAACTGTTACATAAAGCCTCCGCCCGAGCTATTACTTGATTTACACACACATTTTCTGGAAATTCATTAAACTGTAAGGTCCTGCCAATGGAAATTGTTCTCAGTCAGATGCTGTGTTCTGGATGCTGTGCTTTGTAACCATTGAGCTGTGAACCTTTGTACTTGTCTCTTTGGAACTTTCAGCTACCTTGCCTTTTAAATTCTGCACCTTGGTGTAAGATTGTTGAGCTTTGTAACTCTCAGCCACTTTGCTTTATAAGTTCAGAAACCTACTGTAAGCTCAGTGATTGTTGAGCCTTGTAACTTTGTCATCTTTGTAACTCTCAGCCACTTGGCTTGTACTTGCTCTAAGCTGCATGCCCTCCCGTAATAAATGTGTGTGTGTGTGAATGGAGCATGTTTGGGGTGAGGGAAACAGCAAGGCTGGAGCCAGGAACCGGGTGGTGAGTAATTAAAGACACAACACTGCCCTAAGCAAACAAAGGACCCGGACTGAGGGAGGTCTGGGAATGCTCCTCGGTGACAAACGTGGAGGTAGAACCCCTGCGTGAGTGACAGGAGCCCAGTTCTTATAAAAGGAGAGAGCAGGTGGCAGAAGCCTCCTTTCTGATCAGCTCACCTGCCGGGATCCATGGCTAGAGGCAAACCTCCAGAGTCAATATGTCTTGGCTTGCTCTGCAGCCTTTTGCCTGCGTACGTGTGTGAGTGCCTGAGAGCATGAATGAGTGTGTGTGTGTGTGTGTGTGTGTGTGTGTGTGTGTGAGAGAGAGAGAGAGAGCGCGAGAAAGAGAGAGAGAGTTCACTCACCTTTAGTTTAACCCTATAGTGACATTCAAGGACAGCTCAATCCCCATGAGTTTAACCCTGTAGTGGATTGTTAATTCCTCATTTAATAAATCCATATGAGTGTAACCCTGGAGTGGTCTCCAGTGAAATTGGGGTAACATTAACAATACCAAACTTCATATGGCTGTAGCACGAGGAAGTCATGCAGGCTAGAACTGTGCTTGTCATGGAAACTAAGCAGAGTTGAAATATTCAGGAGCGTAGGACTGTTTGTGGGAGGCAGGTCCAGAGATCTGGGTTGGTTTCATTAAAGGGGTCTGTCACATTATTGGATTTTAAGGGGAGCAGCCAGATCACTGCTGTGCCCACGGAGGGGGCTGTTTGCCCCAAAGTCTGTACAAAAGGGGCCATGTGAGGTGTCAAATGAAAGCTTATGTTCTACTGATTCTATGCATACCACTCATGTACTTGTGTGATGTTTGTATGTGGAGTTATGAATATGGACCCTGTGCTTGTACTGTGAATGTTCTCTGCCTGAGACAGAGCAATGGGCCTGGACTGCCTGCTGTAAGGAAGGAATGTCCAATGAATGACTATGCTAACTAGCAGGGCCCCAAGGACAATGGCTCTCTAGGTGGCCAATTCACACCTGAGGAATGCAACTGGAAACCTGCAACCAATCAGGGCATAATGGCTGCCAGTATGTGAAACACAGACAGATCACTTGACCATGTGACCTGCTCCAGCTTGGAAGGTACCAGGAAGGGATATAAGATGCCATGAGGCAAACTCCATCTTGTCTTCAATTCTGCTACTGATCTTAGATGCAGCATTGCGAGGGACAGAAAGCTGGGAAAGATTCTTGACCCATCCTGACATAGGATGTACACCAGAGACTTTTAAGATTGCAGTTTGTAACATCTCTGCTGAGAGCCTGCATCAAGAACTTGGAGATTGGTGCATGTAATGTATTCTCCTTAACAACCTTACTCTCATACTTTTTCTTTCTTTTATTAATAAACCTTTAGATTTTAGATGCTAAAGGATTGGCCCAGCGTGATCTTGTGGGTAAGATCTAAAGTGTAAATTGATTTGGGATCTACAGACCAGTTAGTTTAACTTCTGTGCCAGGGAAGATAATGGAGCAAGTAATTAAGGAAATCATCTGTAAACACTTGGAAGGTGGCAAGGTGATAGGGAACAGCCAGCATGGATTTGTAAAGAATAAATTATGTCAAACCAATCTGATAGCTTTCTTTGATAGGATAACGAGTCTTGTGGATAAGGGAGAAGCGGTGGATGTGGTATATCTAGACTTTAGTAAGGCGTTTGATACGGTCTCACATGATGTTCTTATCAATAAACTAGGCAAATACAACTTAGATGGGGCTACTATAAGGTGGGTGCATAACTGGCTGGATAACCGTACTCAGAGAGTAGTTATTAATGGTTCACAATCCTGCAGGAAAGGTATAACAAGTGGGGTTCCGCAGGGGTCTGTTTGGAGACCGGCTCTGTTCAATATCTTCATCAACGATTTAGATATTGGCATAGAAAGTACGCTTATTAAGTTTGCAAATGATACCAAGCTGGGAGGGGTTGCAACTGCTTTGGAGGATAGGGTCATAATTCAAAATGGTAAACAGGATGAAGTTTAATAAAAACAAATGCAAAGTGCTCCACTTAGGAAGGCACAGTCAGTTTCACACATACAGAATGGGAAGCGACTGTCTAGGAAGGCGTACGGCAGAAAGGGATCTAGGGGTTAAAGTGGACCACAAGCTGAATATGAATCAGCAGTGTGATGCTGTTGCAAAAAAAGCAAACACGATTCTGGGATGCATTAACAGGTGTGTTGTGAGCAAGACACGAGAAGTCATTCTTCCGCTCTACTCTGCGCTGGTTAGGCCTCAGTTGGAGTATTGTGTCCAGTTCTGGGCACCGCATTTCAAGAAAGATGTGGAGAAATTGGAGAGGGTCCAGAGAAGAGCAACAAGAATGATTAAAGGTCTAGAGAACATGACCTATGAAGGAAGGCTGAAAGAATTGGGTTTGTTTAGTTTAGAAAGAGAAGACTGAGGGGGACATGATAGCCGTTTTCAGGTATCTAAAAGGGTGTCATAAGGAGGAGGGAGAAAACTTGTTCATCTTGGCCTCTGAGGCTAGAACAAGAAGCAATGGGCTTAAACTGCAGCAAGGAGGTTTAGGTTGGACATTAGGAAAAAGTTCCTAACTGTCAGGGTAGTCAAACACTGGAATAAATTGCCCAGGGAGGTTGTGGAATCCCCATCTCTGGAGATATTTAAGAGTAGGTTAGATAAATGTCTATCAGGGATGGTCTAGACAGTATTTGGTCCTGCCATGGGGGCAGGGGACTGGACTCGATGACCTCTTGAGGTCCCTTCTAGTCCTAGTATTTTATGATTCTATGATCTGTGGCTGGTTCTTTGGGACCCGGAGAACCTGTTCGGGGTAGGTGAGATTGGGTTCTATAACCCCTCACCTGTGTGTAAAGCCCAGGGCTGATTGTGGCACAGGGAGAGCCAGCGTGTCTGAGGGGTTTTGCTCGTGAGGCTTCCTGCTGGCTGGATTGGCAGCTGAAGAGCTCGGTGTGACTGGTTTGTGACCTGTTTGGGAACGGTCTCCAGTCTGGGGCTGTAAGCAGCCCTGGTTTTGAGCAATTCGCCCTGAGCGGACGCCCTCAGCGGTGCCCAGACCCGGCCCGGTCTTTCACAGGGTCATAAGAACATAAGAATGGCCATACTGGATCAGACCAAAGGTATCCTGACTGCCGACAGTGGCCAGTGCCAGGTGCCCCAGAGGGCGTGGACCGAAGACAATGATCAAGCAATTTGTTTCCTGCCATCCTTCTCCAGCCTTTGGCAAACAGAGGCCAGGGGCACCATTCCTTACCCCCTGGCTAATAGCCTTTTATGGACCTAACCTCCATTAATTTATCTAGCTCTTTTTTAAACTCTGTTATAGTCCTAGCCTTCACAGCCTCCTCTGGCAAGGAGTTCCACAGGTTGAATGTGTGCTGTGTGAAGAAGAACTTTCTTTTATTAGTTTTAAACCTGCTACCCATTAATTTCATTTGGTGTCCTCTAGTTCTTATATTATGGGAACAAGTGAATATCTTTTCTTTATTCACCCTCTCCACACCACTCATGATTTTATATACCTCTATCATAACCCCCTCAGTCTCCTCTTTTCTAAACTGAAAAGTCTCAGTCTCTTTAGCCTCTCCTGTTCCAAACCCCTAATCATTTTAGTTGCTCTTTTCTGAACCTTTTCTAATGCCAAAATATCTTTTTTTTTTTTTTTTGAGGTGAGGAGACCACATCTGTATGCAGTATTCAAGATGTGGGCGTACTATAGTTTTATATAAAAGCGGCGAGGAGTCCTGTGGCACCTTATAGACTAACCGAAGTGTTGGATCATAAGCTTTCGTGGGCAAAGACCCACTTCGTCAGATGCATATAGTGGAAATTTCCAGAGGCAGGTATAAATATGCAGGCCAGAATCAGGCTGGAGATGACGAGGTGGATCCAATCAGGGAGGATGAGGCCCACTTCTAGTAGCTGATCTGGAGGTGTGAATTCCAAGAGAGGAGAAGCTGCTTTTGTAGTTAGCTAGCCATTCACAGTCTTTGTTTAATCCTGAGTTGATTGTGTCAAACTTGAAGATGAACTGTAGCTCAGCAGTTTCTCTTTGAAGTCTGGTCCTGAAGTTTTTGCTGCAGGATGGCTACCTTTAGATCTGCAATTGTGTGTCCAGGAGATTGAAGTGTTCCCCTACAGGTTTTTTTATGTTGCCATTCCTAATATCTGATTTGTGTCCATTGATTCTTTTACGTAGGGAGTGTCCAGTTTGGCCGATGTATATAGCAGTGGGGCATTGTTGGCACATGATGGCATATATTGTTAGTAGATGTGCAGGAGAATGAACCAGTGACAGTATGGCTGATCTGGTTAGGTCCTGTGATGGTGTTGCTGGTGTATATATGTGGGCAGAGTTGGCACCAAGGTTTGTTGCATGGATTGGTTCCTGAGTTACAGTTATTATGGTGCGGTGTGTAGTTGCTGGTGAGAATATGCTTCAGGTTGGCGGGTTGTCTAGCTCTTGACTGGCCTGCCTCCCAAGGCCTGTGAAAGCGAGGGATCATTGTCCAGGATGGGTTGTAGATCACTAATGATGCGTTGGAGAGGTTTTAGCTGAGGACTGTAGGTGATGGCCAGTGGTGTTCTGTTGCTTTCTTTCTTGGGCTTGTCCCGTAGCAGGAGGCTTCTGGGTACACGTCTGGCTCTGTCAATCTGTCTCCTCACTTCCTCGTGTGGGTATCGTAGTTTGCAGAATGCTTGTTGAAGATCTTGTAGGTGTAGGTCTCTGTCTGAGGGGTTGGAGCATATGTGGTTGTACCTCAGTGCTTGGCTGTAAACAATGGATCGTGTGGTGTGTCCAGGATGGAAGCTGAAGGCATGCAGGTAAGCATAGCGGTCGGTAGGCTTTCGGTATAGGGTGGTGTTTATGTGACCGTCACTTATTTGCACCGTGGTGTCCAGGAAATGGACCTCCCGTGTAGATTGGTCCATGCTGAGGTTGATGGTGGGGTGGAAGCTGTTAAAATCGTGGTGAAATTCTTCCAGAGTCTCCTTCCCATGGGTCCAGATGATGAAGATGTCATCGATGTAGGGTAGGTAGAGAAGGGGCGTAAGTGGACGAGAGCTGAGGAAGCGTTGTTCCAGGTCAGCCATAAAAATGTTGGCGTATTGTGGGGCCATGCGGGTGCCCATAGCAGTGCCACTGGTCTGGAAGTATATATTGTCACCAAATCTGAAATTGTTGTATATGAGGATAAATTCGCAGAGTTCAGCCACCAGTTGTGCTGTGGCATCATCAGGGATACTGTTCCTGACAGCTTGTATTCCATCTGCATGTGGGATGTTTGTGTAGAGAGCCTCCACATCCATGGTGGCTAGGATGGTGTTTTCTGGAAGATCACCAATGCATTGTAGTTTTCTCAGGAAATCAGTAGTGTCACGGAGGTAACTGGGAGTGCTGGTGGCATAGGGTCTGAGTAGAAATTTTATATATATATATATATATATATATATATATTAGTGTGTGTGTGTGTGTGTGTGTGTGTGTGTGTGTGTATGTATGTAATATATATATATATATATAGTTTTATATAGGGGCAGTGAGATATTCTGTGTCTTATTTTCTATCCCTTTTTTAATAATTCCTAGCATCCTATTTGCTTTTTTGACTGCCGCCGCACACTGCATGGACATTTGCAGAGAACTATCCATGTTAACTCCAAGATCTCTTTCCTGATTAGTTGTAGCTAAATTAGCCCCCATCATATTGTATGTATAGTTGGGGTTATTTTTTCCAATGTGCAGAAATAGATACTTGTATTGCAGTTATACAGAGCACTACAATGGTTCCCTTTTCCTCTCTTCCAGATGGGCAGAGGGCAAAGGGCTCCTTGCAGCTGAATTCTCCCCCGTGGAGGTAAAGAGTTTGAGCCGAGCCTTATTCCAGAACACCAAGAGGAGAGCAGTGGTCCTTGCCAAAATTAAATAGCCTCATGATTAGTCCTGCACAACAGAGCTTGCCCTGGAAAAGCCACAGCGCATCAGGTCAAACTGTTATTTGGATTTTACCCTTTTTTATACCATTCTAAATCTTTACAGAAGCACTTTCTGGAGGCCTGGCCAACGGGGAAGAAAACCTCTTGCACCTCAGCATTTATAAAATTAATGCAGCAGTCATATGCAGCTTTGCCTCCCAAAACAAAGGAAAGTAATACTTTGGCAGTGGCTCTTATTATTGCATCCACTTCCCAGAGAGAGCACCGTGCTGTGAAACTCTGGCTCTTGCCATGATTACTCTACCAGCCCAGACCCATTTTGGTTAAAAAGGGGTAACTTATCAGCTAGAAAAAATTCATTGCTACCTTGTTAACCATGTTGGCGGTGCTCGTAACTTTGGTGACTAGGGTTGCCAGATGGTTACAACAAAAATACCGGACGTACTTGGCATTACATCACAATCTACATTGCATCTTATTTAGAAAATTCCGGACATTTATATTTTCTCATTTATATTTTCTCAATTTGTTTCCTGAACAGAAAGCTCAAATACTGGACTGTCGGGTTCAAAACCGGATACCTGGCAACCCTATTGGTGGCGACGGATTCTGGAAGTGGTGCCGTTTTTCTAAATCATACAAAGTTTAAATGGGATCAGGCATCAACTTTGGGAAAAATCCTAAAATCATAAGAAGGGCCCTAACTCAGATGCATAGTCTAATTTTGACCAAAATTGGTAGAAGATTTTCTAAATACAATTGGTTATGCAACAATGTATGCAAAATGGTGCTGTTTTGGAAAGTTTGGGAAACTTTTTAGCTCTAGGCAATCAATTTTTTGCACATTCCTGTACTTTTTTTGCCTTTAGTGAAAGCTAAAGTCTAGTCACGTGATAATAAGTGCTTGTTTGTAGCATATAACAGTGTTTTTCACCAGTGGTACAAGTACCCTTAGGGGTACTCGACAGAAGTCTGGGGGGTATGGAGAAAACTGAATTTTTGTTTTAAGTTTTACAGCATTTTATTATTTTTGTACTTTTACACCCTACCTGGCTATGATTAAGTTGTTTAAACAAATGTGTTGCAATGGTAGAAAAAAAATTGTGTGTCTAAAAACTGTAGGTATTGGGGGTATTTATAATTTTTAAGGGGTACTTTATAAAAAAAGGTTGAGAAACACTGACATATAATACATCAACATTTTGTCATTTATTTGTAGAACAGACTGATTTGAGAAGCTTTTTCAGTCTGCTGTTATGCAAGTGACAAGGCGCCCACTTCCTAAAAAAGCAAACCCTATTTTTGAGCTCTGCTCAGCAGAGACATAAGCCTAAAGCACACATGGTACCAATGTAACTTCAATGACAACACAGGTTAACGCCTCCTAGAACAATAATGACTTTTGGTAGAAGGGCTGTCGAATATCTTGCATGAATCGGGCATATAAATGGCAAAGTATCACTATGTACTCTCATGTAATCCGATATAGACACTACTATTCAGTGTTTAATGCAGCTATATTACTCCTCAAAATAGTCTCAGTAAGTTGCAGACTGAATCATTTCTGCTCCCCAAGAGTCTCTGCTGCTACATTCGCCCCCTCACAGTTGGGGGCCTGAGAGCACCCCAGATCCTCCCTCCGGCAGCTGCATCTCCTCCTTGCACAGGCGTGCTCACGGCCACGCTGCGCAGAGGTGCGGGTGGCATCCGGAGCGGGCAGCAGGAGAGGCCTGTAGAGACAAGCTATCCTGCGCTGTCTGTCACCCAGCTGGTGCCTGCAGGGGACGCGGGAAGATACTGAACTGTTGCATGGGTCCATGGGGGCTGATCATTTGTACAGTTCAGGTGTTCCTGAAGAGGGGCATTGTTAGCAGTTTCTCACTTACTTTCTTCTTCTTTGCAAACATCTCATAGCCCCCGTTATCCAGCAATGCTGGTGCGACAGTACAGGGCCAACCCCCCTGAGACAGAGCCTGCCACTGCAGGGGGATTGGACTGCCCTTAGCTACCGTCAGAGGGTGCAAGTGACGCTGAGCAAGGGTTACTTCATTCAGCTGCCGCGGGGTTTGTCATTAACACTCTGGCTGGTCAGGTCTGTCCATGCCATGAATTGAAAGTAATGGGCCTAATTTACAAAGCCAGACACAGCAGAGGCGTAGCTACCTCCTAGGCAGTCCTGTCCCCTTCGATGTGTGACCACGGACGAGCCTTTCATCTCTTTGACCTGACAACGGCATTCACGCTGCAGGCAATGGGCGCGGGTTTACCGGTGACAGCTAAGTGGGGGAGGGGCCGGCCCGCTGCAGCAGCCCCCGGGTGTTTGTGGGGCAGCTCGGGCGGGGGACCAAAGGGGGCTTTGGAGGCTTTGAATGTCCCCCCCCCCCCCGGGGAAGGGCATGTGCTTGGCTCCTCCCCAGAGGCTGCTCCAGCCAGCAGTCCTCGTACTCTGCATCCGCGACACCCGTCACTGGCTCCGCTTGGCTGGCAGGGCGGTGACTCTGAGCGGGGTGTCCGCTGCCTGCCCTCGGCTCGCCCCGCCCCCGGAGGTCTGGGTGGGAAGTGCATTGGAGTTACTGGGAGTTTCTCTTTCTTGTCAATGCCTCTGGGTGGGGAAAAGCATCACGAAGGGGAGTAAATGTGTCCGGGTCTTTTTCTGCAATAAAAGCTTCCACTTGGTCACAAGTGTGTTGGGTTTTTCTTTCCAGGGCCCCCTTTGTGAGGAGAGCTTGAGATGCGACTTCCAACCAGCTGCTATGTGGGGATGGTTCTTCCATCTGCTTATGAGCTGCTGAGCTGAAAGATTTGTAACTTGGTTTCATTTCTTCCATCCCACCTGCACTCTGCACTGGCTGCAAGAGCTGAAGGAAGTTAATCTGTACATCTGCCAGTGCCCCTGCTGCATTTACCAGATTATATGCATGCAGAGATGCCAAGTATCTCAGAGTGCAAGCCCAGCTGCTTTGCCTTCCAGTACAGCCAGGAGGGGGAATGGACCAGTCATAAGGCTGCAGGTGGCCATCTTTCATATTTGCTTTGCTCCTATATAAATAAGATTGTAAGAGTACATCTCTATTAGGAATGTTAGTGTAGTCATTTACACAATTAACCGATACCCCTGGGCTTATTGTTAACCCTCCTCACAACTACACACACAAATACCCCCCCTTGCTGCTTCTATGCCAGGGAGGCAGGCGCTGGTTCCTGTTAGGGATGTGAAGGACTAGTCGCTTCCCACCCTTGCTGCCTCTTTCTGATAGAGGCAGCAAGGGGGGAAAGAGGAGGGTGTACGTCAAAGCAGCAGCGCCAGTCCCCAGCTGACCCGGGCTCTCTGCAGTGCTTTCGGCTTTGAAATGTAGCAACAGGGCTGTAGCTACACTTCAAAGGTGGAGGCGCCCTATCGACTAATCAAATAGGCGATGCAAAAGGCATTGACTATTCGATCAGTCAATTAGTCGATATTTAACATGCTTAGTTCCTGTAGGGAGCTGGCTTTTAAGCCAAGTCGCCGCATGGGTTGGGTCTCACTGAGTCCCCTGTCTATCCCCCCCCCAACCCCGCACTGTTCCTTCTGATACAGAGGCTGCAGCTTGGGAGATGAGGGGAACAGGCAGGAGCCAGCTCCCCGTGTGTATGGGCTTATGCGGAGCGGCCTCCCACAGAGGCAAGCAGCATGGGACACGGCGGGGGAGGGGGGAAGGCAGGAGCCGGTATGCACAGGAAGTGGCCTTGAAGTTTGCTCCCCTTCTGTACAGGCTTCCGAGGAGCTGTCTTTCTCCTTGCTGGTGCCTCTTTATCAGAGGCAACTGGGTGGGGGGAAGAGGCAGGAGTATTGGCTCCCGCCTGCCCCCTCATGTGTAAACATGTAACCGCTAAAAACTTTAGTGGTTACAGGTTTAGACAAATACTCCTAAGTTAACATCTCTAATATTTATATTCTCTCCCCTCCCCTTTCATTAAATAACTGGCAGTAGATAATAACCCATCCCTCCATCCTAGGCTACTGCTCACAGCTAATACCTTTAGATGCTAATCCCAGCCAAGTAACGCAGTCTCCAGGTCTACTTGCCAAGCAAGAGTGAGTTTTTTGCAGTCAGCAAGTTGAGAGGCTGATGACCTGCCTTGTTGACTTTCTACTTTTGGGCTGACCAGATAGATTGTCACTGAAGATGTAGAATCATAGAATACTAGGACTGGAAGGGACCTCGAGAGGTCATCGAGTCCAGTCCCCTGCCCCCATGGCAGGACCAAATACTGTCTAGACCCTCCCTGATAGACATTTATCTAACCTACTCTTAAATATCTCCAGAGATGGGGATTCCACAACCTCCCTGGGCAATTTATTCCAGTGTTTAACTACCCTGACAGTTAGGAACTTTTTCCTAATGTCCAACCTAAACCTCCCTTGCTGCAGTTTAAGCCCATTGCTGCTTTCTCTATCCTCAGAGGCCAAGATGAACAAGTTTTCTCCTTCCTCCTTCTGACACCCTTTTAGATACCTGAAAACGGCTATCATGTCCCCCCTCAGTCTTCTCTTTTCTAAACTAAACAAACCCAATTCTTTCAGCCTTCCTTCATAGTTATACATAAGAATATAACTTCATTCCCACTGATACCACACGATCAAGGATAGACACAGGCAGGTGGCAGAAGCAATACAGATGCATTTGCTCCTTTATCATTCTCTGGAGAGGGGAAATCCTGTGAATCCTATTAATGGTGGCAGGGCAGCCAAGAGAATTCCAGGCCTCTGGGCAAAGGTGGGGAGGCGATGGGCAGCGGCTCTGTGCTCCTGGATGTGGTGGCACTGCGGTGGAAGGGGTGGGGTGGAGGTTTGCCCTCAGTGCTGCGTGGAGTGCATCACGTGGTGCTCCAGTGGTGATTAGAAGGGCTCCGTCTCTCGTGGCTGCCATTTCTAGCCGTGGTGGACATTGGTGACTGGCAGATTCGTAGTGTGAGCCGCTTCAGGAGCGGTTCTGATTGCAACCTCCGAGTTCCTCATGGACATGCCGCCCGGAGGTTGGTTCTGGGGAGCGGCTGTGAATGGTGTTCGAACCTGGTAAGTACCAGTCCCAGATATGCTGTCTGTCAGATCTGAGATTTACAGGCCAGGCCACTGATGACAAAGCACTGAGGAGTGACGTTACCGCATCCAGACACAATAAAGTCCTTTACTATCCAGAAAGCTCAGTGAACTGGCATCGTTGGCAATACAATTCCTCCTTTGGTTAAGCAAAAAACCAAAATTGACATAATTTGTCAACATTTTCCAGTGCTAGCTGGAGTACCAGGCCCATCTGATTGACCACCAACCCCCGTTCCCCATGAATGCTGGATAACAACGCTTGTACTGTACTTTAGATTGGGCAGCTTGGAATTCGAAATGCTAGAGAGGTTCATTGGTCCCTTTTTAAATGGCACATTCTGCCATAGGTGGTGTCCTGCACCCCGGGCTCCAGCACCTGCATTCAACTTGGGAACCAGGACCAGTCAGGTAATGTGTATTCATGAAGTAAGGGGATCGCCTAATGGAATCTCACAGTTGTCATTGTACAGGCTGGAAGAGAAGGTTGTTACCTTTTGTGATACTCTTTTCACCTAAACTCCCAGACTTGACCACTTACCTAGGCTGCACTCCCGTCACCTTTGCCAGACTGCCCCTTGACACTGGACCTAACAAACAAGCTCCAGACTTGGTGTTGGTTTAAAATCTCGGTATACCTTATCTACCAACTTCATTGCTGTAGGATAAATAAAAAGTTGTGTGTTTTGCAACATGCTGCTCCAAACGAACCCCCTTTCTACAGTCCCACTTTGATCTGAAATTCAGCTGTCAGATACTTCCTGGAGCTTTAAAAGGGGAGGGATACATGTCTGCGGGGCAGCAGCGGTCACAAAACACTGATCATAGCCGTCCGGGCAGGCATTGTGGGATACTAGGGGAAGCCAATTCTCCCGAGAAAACAAACAGCAGCATCCATACTGAGCTGTCAGCAGAGTTGACAATAAAGGGAGGGGCAGTTTTTTATCACCAAAACTGGGTATCTTTCCCAACAAAAGTCACGTAACAGTGTAAACGCTCTGGCTATGTCTACACAGGTTCCCTGTTCGGCAAAAGCCTATGCAAATGAAGTACAGATTAGCATATTTCCACACTTCATTTGCATAATTAATTAGGAGCCATTTTTGCACAAGAGGTTTTTGTGCAAAAAGGCGCCAACTACACAGCACCTTTTTGCGCAAAAACGGCTCCTAATTAATTATGCAAATGAAGCTTGGCAATATGCTAATCTGTGCTTCATTTACATAGGCTTTTGCGGAAGAGGGAAGCTGTGTAGAAGTAGCCTCTCACTGTTTTGTTGGCAAAAATTATGCACGTTGCAATGGACCAAAACCGAAGATGTTCCCATAAGTCATTAGGAAATTCCTGAAAACTCTCAGGGCCAGTTGCCCTTTTGCCAAGAGGCAGCATATGACTGAGGTATGCCTGCTGGAATCCCAGTCTTCCCCATGGAGGAAGACAGCAGCTGCAAAGGAGGCAGGGGTCTAGTGCTACATACACCTGTTACTAACTCAAGCCTGCTCTCAGAGTTCAGAGGAATGATGCCAGTTGATTATTCTCAGCTTACTCAACCGTGAGTCCAGCCATTGGCACTTCTGTTTGCTTGGGAAATTCAGCTGATGAGCTGTCTCGGTGACTTGGCTCCATGGAGTCCTAGCTGAACATAAGCCATAGCACACGCTGCTGGTGCATTCCCAGAACACCCTTTCCTCCCTTGCCGAAAGTATTTCTCATGTGAAACGTTAGCCAGCTAACTTGTTTGCTCTGCTTGCTGACCTCATGATATACCTGCATTGCCTATGACAGCAAGCCTCCCAGAACTTTGAGAAGTATTTAAAGATGGATTTACCTTGAAGGCATTTCTGCCTTGCAGAAGCTAATTCCTAAGCAATATGCACCACAATACAGATCTGAATCTTGCTGCCAGTCATCTCTGAAAATGCAGCCTGGTGCATTAGCTGAGAGAGAAAGGGCATTGGTGGAAATTGAAGAGCAAGGTCCCATGTGTCTCTTCCTCCAGCAGCACTGTAAGGACAAATTTGCACAAGGCGGGTGGGTGGGTGTGTGAAATAAACTCTGCAGCAGAACCCAGGCACTGACCTCCCAACCCACAGGCATCTAGCAGGCCCAGGAAGATGAGTGATGGACAGACATGTTTATGCTTGAATAATTCATGCTGTGAATTCCTGAAGCACCGGATGAGCCTGAGACTTGAGTCAAGAGATCAGGTATAGGGCCCCCAGGGGGGGATAGCCAGGACACAGGTGCTGGAACTAAGGAGTGTGGGGAGTACTACAGCATCCCCTGTCTTGAAGTGGGTTCCCTTATACACAGGGTTTAGAGTTCGGTTCAGAGGCTCGGAGCACCCCCACTATAAAAATTATTCCAACACCCCGATCAGGGATGCCACCAACTGTAAGAACAAGCACGTGGGAGGCTGGTTCCTCAGTGTTGATCCATATGCTTCAATACACCAGTCCTCTTCAGTCTAGGATAAATGTTAATGCACCACAAGATCCCACCTCAGCATTTTCTATTTCAGCATTGGTGGGTAAAATGCTAGCCAGACATAGCCCTAGTACCACAATGCCTTAAATAAACCAGTGGCTAACCAAGCCCTGGAAAGCCGTGGGAGCAAAGAATAAAAACACAGGTGTTGTTTGGTTAAAGAGCATGTAAACTTTAAGCAGCTCTAAGCACTGTCTGTGTCTCTAAAGGAAGTTGTTTTCCCATCCCCTTTTATCTATTCATATCTATTTATTATTCACGTATTTATTTGGTTTACTGCCTGCATTTATCTAATCTATGATATTGTCCCCATCACTGCAGTATTTGGGCTCTTTGTCACTCACAGCTACAAGCACTAGACATTTTAACCCCAAGAATGTCTGTCACCTGGTACAGTAAGATTGCTGTATGCTGCCTGGGCTGCACAGTCAGTCTAATCAAATATTCTTGCTAGAAAGACTGTGCATGTTTATTAGGCAAGTTCTGTAAAGCACCTGAGCCAAACACTTACACCTGTAAGTGCTCAGAAGTTCTATTAGCACAGTGTTTTGTGCTTGGAACCCCCCCCAACACCTGGCACCTCATGGGCCTGTGTCACGCCCTTTAATTATTCTTTTTGCTGGGTCCACAAGATTTTCCACTCACAGATGTTCATTCTTGATTATTGCACTCTTCAGAGATGGCTGTGTAAATTTGGTAACATGAATCTCATCTTCCCGATGGCAGCCTAGGGAGAGGTTAGGGCACAGAAAACCAGAAGGTGAGTAGAAGCAGAACAGTGCTAAGATCCTCTCTGGAATCTCCAATAGGGGAGCTGGCTCAGGTACCCTTGGCGCGGTGTGCACTATGGGGCTCCTCTACCCTCAGTTCCTTCGTTTCTTCCCCCATAGTGCAGGGGTGACCCCCCTCCCATTCTTCCTCAGTTGTGGGGATGAAGCTAGATTGCTACAGTTCATTTTCTGTCTCCCTAATGCTGGGGGCATCCTAGATAGCCTCAGGATTGCTCCAAAGGGAATCTGCAGGTTAGATTAACCGAGGTGCAGAAGCCCACGGGTGGCACATGCTGATAAGGCAGAGGTGCAGGGCAGAAAAACCAGGGGAGGTAAATGGCTCTGACAGGGTGAGAGGGACCAGGTGGCAAAACCAATGAAGTGGATTGAGCTGACAGGGCAGGTGGCACCAGGCGGGAAAGCATAGAGAGAAATTGGGCTGACTGGCAGGATTCCTTGGGCAGGAAAACCACTGAGGCGGCTGAGGAAAGCCCACAGCTGGCTTGTGCTCATCTGGCATAAGGTGCCGAGGGGGATAAACTGGTGATGGCTAGCGCGGACAGGGCGAAGGCCTAGGGTGGGAAAACAACTCAGGGCTGCTCTGTGACAGGGTAGAAGGTGCTGGGTGGTAAATTTCCAAGGCAGGTTGTGTTTACTGGTCAAAATAACTGAAGAAGAAAATCACTGTTGTGGCTGACAGGGCAGGAGGGCGGGTGTGAGGAGGCAGGGGGTGCCTGGCACCGACAGGGCAAGAAGGGCCGGGGGTGCTGGGCACGGTGGGGGTGAGGAGCCAGGGGCGCCAGGCACCGACAGGGCAGGAAGGGCCGGGGGTGTGAGGAGCCAGGGGCGCCCGGCACCGACAGGGCAGGAAGGGCCGGGGTGAGAAGCCAGGGGCACCGGGCACCGACAGGGCAGGAAGGGCCGGGGTGTGTGAGGAGCCATGGGGCGCCGGGCACCGACAGGGCAGGAAGGGCCGGGGCGCCGGGCACCGACAGGGCAGGAAGGGTAGGGGTGCTGGGCACGGGGTGAGGAGCCAGGGCGCCGGGCACCGACAGGGCAGGAAGGGCCGGGGGGCGCCGGGCACCGACAGGGCAGGAAGGGCCGGGGTGAGGAGCCAGGGGCGCCGGGCACCGACAGGGCAGGAAGGGCCGGGGGGTGAGCCAGGGGCGCCGGGCACCGACAGGGCAGGAAGGGCCGGGGTGAGGAGCCAGGGGCGCCGGGCACCGACAGGGCAGGAAGGGCCGGGGTGAGGAGCCAGGGGCGCCGGGCACCGACCAGGGCAGGAAGGGCCGGGGTGAGGAGCGAGGGGCGCCAGGCACCGACCGGGCAGGAAGGGCCGGGGGGTGAGGAGCCAGGGGCGCCAGGCACCGACCGGGCAGGAAGGGCCGGGAGGGGGTGAGGAGTCGAGGGGCGCCGGGCACCGACAGGGCAGGAAGGGCCGGGGTGAGAGCCAGGGGCGCCAGGCACCGACCGGGCAGGAAGGGCCGGGAGGGGGTGAGGAGCCAGGGGCGCCAGGCACCGACCGGGCAGGAAGGGCCGGGGTGGGCACGGTGGGGGTGAGAAGTCAGGGGCGCCGGGCACCGACAGGGCAGGAAGGGCCGGGGGCTTGGCAGTGGCGGGAATGTCCCGGGGCTCTCGCGCTGAGAAGGCGCGCGCGGCCGCGCGAAGGAAGACGCTGCGGGGGGCGGGGCTGAGGGCCACGCGCGGGAAGACGCTGCGGGGGGCCGGGCTGAGGGCCGCAGGCGGGAAGACGCTGCGGGGCTGCCCGGGCGGGGTCGCCCCGCGGGAAGGGGCTTGAGGGGCCCGTGGCCTCGGCAGCCGCAGGCTGGGTCCTAGCGCCCGTCGGGCTCCCTGTGGCGCGCCGGGCGGGGGCCGGGCTGTTCCTGGGGGGGCCGTTGCGGGCTGGCTGCGAAGGGAAGTTTTCCCGCTCTCGGGGAGCCCGGGCCGCAGACGGGGAGGGCGCCGCTAGCAGCGCTCGCCAGCCTGGCAGGGGCGCGTCTGCTCGTTGCGTCGGCTCCGTGCTGCGAGCTCGTCAGGGGGGAACAGGCTCGAGTGCAAAGTGTGTTCTACGATCCCCAGCCCCGCTCCCCTCCGCTATCGCCTGCGGCGGGCAGGAGAGTGTCCGTGCGGAGCTTCGTGAGCGGGACCCCTCCCCTTCAGTAATGCTGGAGCAATTTGCCAGGAGAGGCAGGGGTAATTAGAGCAAGGCAAAATTGCCCCCCTGCATTATAACTTTTCAAAGGCTAGAAAGTTGTGTTCCTCTGACAGAAAATACTGGAAAGGAAAAGCCTAAAACACTTTGCAATGATGGAAAAAATGGTGCGAGGTGGGAGATATGTGTGCTGACTTGAATTCACTGGGCAAAAGATATGAAAAACTATTACTCAGGACCTTTGTGATTAATAGGAAGAAGGTGCTCACTTTCCCTGCAGCCACTCCAACCTTCTTCACAAAGATGTGCTGAAACCTAGGAGTGGGGAAAATATCTGAAACAGACATACCTTGTCCATTTACTTTCAAACTATGTTAAAATCATACATTATATAGAGATACGTTGAACTTGCTTCACCTCTCAGTCACATACTCTCTCACAACTCAAGAACAAAATGCAGAAGAAGAGACAATTACAAAAGAAACTGCAAGCAAAGCGAAGAAAATGTCACCAAAAAAGAGTGCACACACTGCACTCCCCTGGAGCTATGGCTGGAGATGGACACATCCCTGAACAGCTTTAATTCCCATTAAGATGCCTGGTAAAAGGATCTCCCTCTAAGCAGGGATCAAGGTCCGGTCCTTGTCAGGCCAAATACCTTCTGGGCCCTTTCGGGAAGAGAGGCTGAGCCACCCCCTGCCCCTTTAAGAAGGGTTGAGGTCTCTGTGGCTTTGAGCCCTGTAGGAGGTAGCATTTCAAATGCCTAGAAAGGTTGACCTCGCCCCGTAAGAAGGGCGCAGGTCCTCCTGTTTCTCTGGTCTGGGCCACTGAGACTTGCTGGCCAAAGAGACCACCCTCTACCGAGGGAAGGAATGCAGGTCTCCCCTTTTGAGCGCTTAATGCCCTGGCCCATTGTAACGCCCCTAGCTTCAGGACCACCCTGTAAGGAGGGTTTGGGTCTCATGCCACATGCTTTTTTTAGCCACATGCCTGGCAAAACGGCTCCCCTGTAAGCAGGGGTCAAGTCTTATCCCTCTCGTGCTTAAACTGGGGGAGGCCTCTTGTGCCTGCGGTCACGCCCCATTTTCAGAAGACTTGAGATTCTCTTTCTCTTAGCCAGAGGAAATTCCCCCAGAAGCTTTTCTGCTTGGCTTTTTTGAGATTTGAAGGGCTGTCTTCTGGGTGACCTGTCTGGGTCGCACGGAACACGGTGTGGCGAAGGGGCAGCTCTAAGGGGATGGTGGAGGCCGTGTAAACTTCACCCCTTTTCTCAACATAGCCAAGGAATCGGCCAACCGTGCAAAGGGCCAAGTGTCTGGAAATGAAGAGGTGAGCTGGGTGGGTCCTTTCGGAGACCCTCTGCCCTGGAATCCATCCTCAGTTCCTCTCGCCCTGCCCAACCTACACTGCCCAACCAACCCCCGCTTGGTCTCTCGGTTACCTTGTGCACCGGAAAGACACTGTTGGACTGAGTGGCCTTCGCGGGGTTTGTAAAAACAAATATAACTCGCGGGTTATATTCGCCAAATTATGGTAATCGAATCGTCGATGGAATTTGCCGCGACTGTTCAGTGGGTCAATGGGGCGTCTGCGCCTCTGAAATGCAGCGTGAGCCCCGCTGGCTCTGCAAAGGAGGAAGCGCCGTGGGAAGCGGGGGGCCAGCAGGGAACTCGAGCAGCCCTCCACTGGCCCCGTTCTCCCCACATGTGAAATGGAGCAGGGCTCCACGGGCCCTTCTCCATTTCAGACCAAAGCATGTGGGAAGCACGGGGCCAGCAGGGGACTGGAAGCCCCAGGGCATCGTGGGAAGTGCAGCGACCGGTGGCTTGGGCGTTCCCATGTGCAGGGCGAGGGTCGTGCGAGGCCGGAAGGGGAAGCTGCCCTGATGCTGTGCTGGTATCAGGAGGCTACCGCTGCAGGGGCTGCTGCCCTCGCTGTGAAGGAGCCCCTTCCTCGGAGAGACATCGCCTTGCTCGTGCCTATCCATCTCAAGCAGAACTCGCCCGTCCTGCAAGTGGCGCTTTGTGGGGAGGGGTTTGCGAGCTGCCTCCACGTCAGCTACCAGAGTATATGCAAAACCTGTGATTGACATTTCTTATTCCCAAATGGAGTGGTTTTAATTACTTTCAGCATGTGTGGCACACGCTCCTTTCTGGTGAGAGAGAAATTGCTGAAAAGTGGAGGGGTTTTTTTTGCAAAAATAATTTACTTGGCTTCAGTTATTTGGCTGGAAGGGGACAAGTGACACAGAGAGCAGGGACACAGGATGCTGTCTCCCACACCCCTCCCCCCGCCTGCCCGCCCACCCACCGCCTCGGTAACAGCAAAGTGGGGGGAATGGGAGCCAGTGCCGTGGAGAGCCACCTGTCCCCCTGTCCCTCCCTCCTGTGCGCTGCTCTGATACAGAGGTGGCAGCTCTGATAGAGAGGCAGCAGCACGGAGGGTGAGGGGGGCAGACGGGAGCCGGTACCTGCACGAAGCTTTCAAGCCAGCTCCCCGCACGTGTCAGCTATCAGAGGCAGCAGTGGTAGGCAGGGTGGAGGTGGCCAAGGCTCACTGCGGACGGAGGCAGCTGCGTGAGATGCCGGGGCAGCGTCAAAGGAAGCAGTCCATGGTGATGGGGGGGGGGGGCTTCTTGGGAGTGGGGGCTGGGAGCGCGCTGGCTGCCTGCCCCACCTCTGGAGACTATCGAATAGTCGTGTAACCGATAATATGTAACTATTCACTTAATGGCTATCTAATGTCCCTGCTCGCCTAGCCGTCAGTGCGGGCTGGGGCTTTTCGATTGGGCAGGGGGAGGCTTTTGCCTCCACCCCCTCTTTCCTCCCTCCCTTATGGATCTAGGTTCCCTGCCTGCTTTCTCTGTGTGGGAGAGAGAAACCAGGAGTTGAGAGGCACAGGGTGATTTAAACCCGGGCAGGACTGCCATGTCTCTGAGGAATTTGGAGCGTGGGAGTGGACTGAACAGAGAGGAGACTGGAAGTAAGTAACAAGGGAACAAAGTGGATCCAGTTGCGTTCAGGGTATTTTCTGTTTATCTTGTGGTTTGGTTTGGTTTCAACTGCTCTGTTGGCATCTAGGCCTCCCCTTCCCCTTTCCCATCTAAGCTTTCTTCGGGAGACTTTTCTCGGTGTTTGATTTTGCTTTCCATAGTTGCTCTGTAAGGTCTGGCATCCAAGTCCGTTTGGAATCAAAATCACTTTTCTTCAGGGGATAATTTGGTTCTTGTATCCTGGATGGTCTGGGTGCTTGGCACTGACAGGGCAGGAGGGGGTGAGGGCTGGGGAGTGCTTGTCACGGGGAGGGGCCAGGGGGTGCTGGGCACTGGGAAGGCAGCAGGGAGGGGGAGGGGCCAGGGGGTGCTTGGCACTGGGGGGCGGGGCCACCGCGTGGGAAAGCGCAGGGGCGGGCGGCGCTGGCTGGGCGGGAAACTCCCGGGGTGCTTGCGCTGACGAGGCGGCGGCGCGTGCGCAGCGGGGCGGGGCTGGGAGGGGCAGGGGCGCCGCCCTGGCGGTGAGGGGGAGAAGGTGCCGCGGCCTGGGGACGGGGCAGGAGCTGGCAGCGACACGGAGCCTGCCCCCCCCCTTCACGGCCGCGTGTCGGCCCCCGGACGCCACGTGGTGCCAGGGGAATGGGGCTGTGGCCCCCCCTTTGGCGCGCGGGGGGGGCGCGGCGGGAGCTGACTCGGGCTCCAGTCACGTGGGTGTCTCGGGAGAGTCACGTGCCCCCCTGCCGGGTTTGTTCGTGCGGGTGGTGCACGTACAAAATGTGTTCCGCACGCGGGCAGGCGGGAAGGGTCAGAGGCCGGCCCCGCGGTGCGGCGGAAAGCAGCCTGAGCCCTGCTCCCTGGGCTGCTCGCTGCCTGGGGAAGAGGGGCCGCGCTCCCCGTTGGGCGGGGCTGGGTGTGCGCCCAGTGAATCTCTTCCTGCCCTGTGTGTCCTTCGGGCTCAGAGGCGTTTTGCTCCCTGGCGGGGTGCGTGCGCCTCGGCAGCAGGCAGTTTGGCTTAGTAGCGCTGTGACGAGGAAGGCGGGGGACCTGCAGGCAAGGAGAGATGCTCTCTCCTGAACTCCTGTTTCACAAAGACATAGAGAGCTTATCATTAGTCTTTATATATAGTTAAAAGTTATAGTTATAGTTCTAGTCGTTTAAAAAAAATTTTTTTTTCTTCAATAGTTATACTGTTAATTCTCAATGCCAGGGTTTAAGAAGTGTGGCAAGTGCCGCAAGGCAATGCCTGCCTCCGACGGCCATTCCCTGTGTATCAGGTGCCTCGGGGAAGGCCACATACCCCAAAAATGTCCCCATTGCTCTAAACTCACAGCCAGAGCAAGAAGAGACAGGGACATGCGATTGAAGATCCTCTTATTTGACAAAGCCCTGCAGCCCCAAACCCAACAACCAAAGGGGCATACAGAACAAACTAAGAAGATGAAGAGGAGACCGTCTCCATCGCGATCCCTCCCGCCTTCACGGACGAGTGTCGGTGATAAGCCAGGGACATCAGCGGCAACTGCCACACGCGCTGCTGTAGAGCCGAAAGACAGCCGGAGTAAGTCGGCTCCAAGCCCCTCTATATCGGGCTCCACGGTCTCAGCCATTCCCTCGGTCTCCAAACCGCCTCCAGTGACCTCCACGGCTTCGAGAACCTCTCCCGGTGTGGGATGCTCCCCGGCACCAAGCCGCTCCTCGAAGCGGCCTGCGGCACCGAGCCACTCCTCGGCACAGGGGCGCTCTTCGGCACCGACTCATTCTCTGGCACGATCGCCAGCTCAGAGTCGCTCTTCGCCCCGGGCACATGCGGTGCCTCCAAGACAAACAGCACTGGGACCCTCGGCGCAGAGACGCTCTGTGACACCTGAGCACCCTTCCTCTCCTACAAGGTCGCCGGCACCGAGTCAATCATCGGCGCCGAGGAGTCCTTCGCCCCCTTCACACTTGCGGGCACCGAGACACCGATCACCGGCGAGGCGTTCACCGGCACCGGAGCGTCCCTCCCCACCGGCACGTTTGCTGGCACCGGGTCGCCCTTCGGCACCGGACCGATCGTTGGTACAGAGGCTTCCTTCTTTAGGAAGGCGCCCACCGGCACCGGGACGGCCTTCCCCTTTGAGACGCTCTCCGGAACCGAGGCGATCCCCTCCTTCCAAACATCACTCCGGCCCATCACGATCGTCGGTGCCGACACAAGCTACATCGGCACACCCCTCGGTGACACAGAGAACTTCGGCACTATCTTCTTCAATACCAGTGGAGATAATCCCTCACTCTGTACTCTCCACCCCAACTTCCTCTCCACCGGAACAGTTGCTGGCATTACCTACCCACAGATCCAGGAAGCTATCTTCTCTGTCACCAAGTCCGGAGTTCTCGCCTGAAGTACGGTCACCATCCCCAGTGTACTCTGGGTACTCCCGTACCGGCCATCTTTCTCCACGATCAGGACAGTTCTACCACCATGATTGTCGCTCATCCAGCTACAACGCCTATTATAGAGAGAGATCACGGTCTCCAAGATCACCCGTGTTTTCGACCCATTCTGACTATTCCAAGAGGTCCCGTCGTTCCACGTCGCCCTACTATCACCATAGGTCGTCGTCTCATCATCACCGGTCCCCTCAGACACACTCCCGCTCCTCTCTCACCCGAGAGCATTCTGCTCCTCCCGCATCTTCAAAACCACCAACTCCCTCCGGGTCTCCTTCTCACACTCAACAACCTCTTCCCACTCTAGATCCCGAACCTGATTGATCACCTACGGATCAATCTTCATCGTCCCCAGACGATGCAGTTTTTCAAGGAGACACCTCACCCTCAGATGACCTACATCAGTTTCAAGAGCTTTTTAAGAGAGTGGCAGAGAGTCAAAACGTGCAGATGGGGGACGTGCAACAGAAACAACACCACCTCCTCCGTAATGTTAAGCAGTCTCACCAGCCCAAGATCTCGTTGCCGTTAGACACAGCTATTCTTGAAATAGCCGACGATATTTGGCAGCTGCCTGCATCCGCCCCACCCATGAACAAAAAGGTGGATAAAAAGTATTTCGTCCCCGCTAAGGGGATGGAATTCCTTTTTACTCATCCGCAGCCCAATTCGTTGGTTGTGGATGCAGTACAACAAAAAACAAAGATGCCTCAACATAAGCCTACTGCCGCAGACAGGGATAGTAAGCGCCTTGACTTATTTGGTCGCAAAGTATATTCTTCCGCAACACTCACTCTGCGTATGGCCAACTATTCAGCACTGTTGGCGAATCACAATTTCGACAATTACGCCAAACTTATACCGCTGCTTCAACACCTTCCAGAGGCCAAACGGGACATCTTGAAGGTGGTAATACAAGAGGGCTACGCAGCCTCTAGAACGGCTCGACATATTGCCCTGGATACAGCCGACACTGCAGCGCGCACGACAATAACGGCTTTTCACCAGCCTGTCGAGGGATGTTCAGTATTCTCCCATCCGATAATGAAAAGGTTCCTGAAAGGAATGGCCAACTTGTACCCACACTATACCCAACCTGCGGACCCTTGGGATCTCGAAATGGTCCTGAATACTTTGACGGGCAAACCCTTCGAACCACTAGCAACATGCAATCTTCGTAACCTGTCCATGAAGGTTGTTTTCTTGCTAGCAGTTACTTCCGCGAGGAGAGTTGGTGAACTAGCTGCTCTATCAGCCTCTCCTCCCTAT
Organism: Rafetus swinhoei; assembly: GCA_019425775.1. NCBI lineage: Eukaryota > Metazoa > Chordata > Testudines > Trionychidae > Rafetus > Rafetus swinhoei. Next base: position 138,499,936 of record CM033449.1, read on the forward strand.
ACGATATTTACACACCAAGGGGTGATATTGTGACCGCAACCACGTTTTCTCCCTAAAGTGATCTCTCGTTTTCACATCAACGAACCTATAGTTCTGCCTATCTTCCACCCCAAACCACATCCTTCACCTGAACACGCGCGCCTACACACTTTGGATGTCAGACGTGTGCTTGCCTTCTATATCGAGAGAACCAGACCTTTTCGAACGGCAGACTCACTACTAATATGAATAGCGGACCGTACTAAAGGTCGCCCATTATCCGCGCAACGCATCTCCTCCATTATTGTACAATGTATAAGGAGTTGTTATAACCTGCGGAGCAAACCACTGCTGTCGACATTGAGGGCCCATTCGACTCGGGCTGTCGCAACGTCCACTGCGTTCCTCAAGGGAGTTCCTTTGAGAGATATTTGTAGAGCTGCTACGTGGTCTTCCAACTTAACCTTCGCTATACATTATGCTATCCCCAATCTCTTAATACCGGATTCAACGGTGGCGTCAGCGGCGTTATCCTCGGCTACGGCATACTAGCTCCGAACCTGCCTCCATTCGCGAGCTACTGCTGTACATTCACCTACAGTGGAGCACCCACGGGACACTGCTCGAAGAAGAAGAAGTTACTCACCTTGTGCAGTAACGATGGTTCTTCAAGATGCGTGTCCCGTGGGTGCTCCACGACCCGCCCTCCTTCCCTCTTCGGAGTTTCTCTATTTTATATCTTTCAGATCAAGAGGCAGGAGGAACTGGTGGGAGCCGGACTGCCCACGCTCAAATGGCGCAAAAAGCCACAAGCCGCACTTCGCGCATGCGCGGCCCGGCAGACTACGGCTAGAAAAGATCTCTGATCTGTGGCGCCGGGACAAGCCCGACACCTACAGTGGAGCACCCACGGGACACGCATCTCGAAGAACCATCGTTACTGCACAAGGTGAGTAACTTCTTCTTTCTGGTGTGCCCGCAGTATTGTCCAATGTTCAGCTATGCCTTTCTTCGGAGGACCAGAGAGCATCCTGGGTGGGCAGGCATGTGGAGAGATCTGAGGGGCTGGAGTTGCTTATAATTCACGGTGAGGAATCTTTTGGGAGTCAGGGGCCAAAATCAGTTTGGGGGGGCCTCAAACAAGTGAGACGCAAACAAACAAACGAAAAAAGCCCTCCCTGACATGGCCCCTAACTGAGGGGAAGAAAGACATTCCCCTTGAAGGCCAGAGCATTGGAGGGCCCAGACTAGTCGATTTTGTGCGCTCCAGCCCCACGGGGTGGGGAGAGGAGCAACGGTGGATGGAACCCCAAGCTTAGGGGCCGGATCCGGCACCCAGGCCTTAGCTTCCCCACCCACTAAGTAATGAGCATTTTAGGCCCTGGCTGGACTAGACAAGGGGGCACCAGGGTGGTTGGTGCTAAAGGCGCGCGGCCACGCACAAAAAACCCTTTGCCGCCCACCTCCTTTGCGGAGCCGTGCAGCAGCACTTGCCTTCCTGCTGGAAGGTGAGTGGCGCGATTGTTTTCCTGATCTGGTGGCGGGCGGCTGTCCTCGCCTTGCCTCCAGCTGCTGTTGGGGCTTCTATTTGTTTCTGTTCATGCAATTTGCTGCAGTTTTCCATCCACGGAGGACCTGCATGAAGCTGGTCCAACCAGTGATATGGGGATAGATTTTTAAGAGTAAGAGGTGTGGTAGACCTGTTTTAACGTGGCATAATACAACCGAGCCACAGAAAAGTCTGCCTTGGTACCACTGAGTACATGCCCAGACCAAAGTAGCTTTCAGGCACCTTAAGAGAGTCTTGATTTGCAATTCTCCCCTTTCTTCCCCTTGGATTTTTGACTAGGAAAGTGTGCTAATCTTATTCCTCCTCTCCTCTGTATCGAACTACATCTATAGCACAATCTAACGCTATGGAATCGCTGTTAAAAGGAAATTAGAAATCTTAGTTCCTAAAAATTACCAAAACATTGTATTTAATGTTCATGTGAGCTAAGATCAGCTCATGTGGCTGAAGTCTGCAAACATACAGTTTTTCAAGACAATCCTGAGGAGACAACTTTGAAATGTGTATGTTAATGGAGGAAAGTTTATATATCCAGTATCTTGTGAAGAACTTGTCACCTCAGCACTGGGTCTCGGGCGGGTTTTACCATAAGGGACCCCGAGAGATCATCTAGGCCAGCTGGGGGGGTGGGAAGAGGAGGTTGGCCACTGAAAATGTTGCAGTATTAATTTATTTTTTATTTGACTTTGTATCAAAAAACCATTTACAGTCACGCACCTTGTTAATTCTCACTTGTTTTAGTACTCTTTCTTCCAGATGTGTCGGAAAGATAGAAAATACGGCAAAAGACCGCCTTGGCTTAACCACGAGATCTTGCATGATCTAAAAATAAAAAAGGACTCATATAAAAAATGGAAAGTAGGACAAATTACAAAGGATGAATATAGGCAAACAGCACAGGAATGCAGGGGCAAGATTAGAAAGGCAAAGGCACAGAATGAGCTCAAACTAGCTACGGGAATAAAGGGAAACAAGAAGACTTTTTATAAATACATTAGAAGCAAGAGGAAGACCAAGGAGAGGGTAGGCCCACTGGTCAGTGAGGAGGGAGAAACAGTAACAGGAAACTTGGAAATGGCAGAGATGCTCAATGACTTCTTTGTTTCGGTCTTCACCGAGAAGTCTGTAGGAATGCCTAACATAGTGAATGCTAGTGGGAAGGGGGTAGTTTTAGAAGGTAAAATAAAAAAGAACAAGTCAAAAATCACCTAGAAAAGTTAGATGCCTGCAAGTCACCAGGGCCTGATGAAATGCATCCTAGAATACTCAAGGAGCTGATAGAGGAGGTATCTGAGCCTCTAGCTATCATCTTTGGAAAATCATGGGAGACAGGAGAGATTCCAGAAGACTGGAAAAGGGCAAATATAGTGCCCATTTATAAAAAGGGAAATAAGAACAACCCAGGAAACTACAGACCAGTTAGTTTAACTTCTGTGCCAGGGAAGATAATGGAGCAAGTAATTAAGGAAATCATCTGTAAACACTTGGAATGTGGCAAGGTGATAGGGAACAGCCAGCATGGGTTTGTAAAGAACAAATCATGTCAAACCAATCTGATAGCTTTCTTTAATAGGATAACGAGTCTTGTGGATAAGGGAGAAGCGGTGGATGTGGTATACCTAGACTTTAGTAAGGCGTTTGATAAGGTCTCACATGATATTCTTATCAAAAAAATAGGTAAATACAACTTAGATGGGGCTACTATAAGGTGGGTGCATAACTGGCTGGATAACCATACTCAGAGAGTAGTTATTAATGGTTCACAATCCTGCTGGAAAGGCATAACAAGTGGGTTCCGCAGGGTCTGTTTTGGGACTGGCTCTGTTCAATATCTTCATCAACGATTTAGATATTGGTATAGAAAGTACGCTTTATTAAGTTTGCAGATGATACCAAGCTGGGAGGGGTTATACTAATCTGGAGGATAGGGTAATAATTCAAAATGACCTGGACAAATTGGAGAAATGGTCTGAGGTAAATAGGATGAAGTTTAATAAAGACAAATGCAAAGTGCTCCACTTAGGAAGGAACAATCAGTTTCATACATACAGAATGGGAAGTGACTGTCTGGGAAGGAGTATGGCAGAAAGGGATCTAGGGGTTATAGTGGACCACAAGCTTGAATATGAGTCAGCAGTGTGATGCTGTTGCAAAGAAAGCAAACATGATTCTGGGATGCATTAACAGGTGTGTTGTGAGCAAGACACAAGAAGTCATTCTTCCGCTCTACTCTGCGCTGGTTAGGCCTCAGTTGGAGTATTGTGTCCAGTTCTGGGCACCGCATTTCAAGAAAGATGTGGAGAAATTGGAGAGGGTCCAGAGAAGAGCAACGAGAATGATTAAAGGTTTAGAGAACATGACCTATGAGGGAAGACTGAAGGAATTGGGTTTGTTTAGTTTAGAAAAGAGAAGATTGAGGGGGGGACATGATAGCAGTTTTTAGATATCTAAAAGGGTGTCATAAGGAGGAGGGAGAAAACTTGTTCATCTTGGCCTCTGAGGATAGAACAAGAAGCAATGGGCTTAAACTGCAGCAAGGGAGGTTCAGGTTGGACATTAGGAAAAAGTTCCTAACTGTCAGGGTAGTCAGACACAGGAATAAATTGCCCAGGGGAGGTTGTGGAATCTCCATCTCTGGAGATATTTAAGAGTAGGTTAGATAAATGTCTATCAGGGATGGTCTAGACAGTATTTGGTCCTGCCATGAGGGCAGGGGACTGGACTCGATGACCTCTCGATGTCCCTTCCAGTCCTAGTATTCTATGATTCCAGAATGTTTTAAAAACACAGACAAGACATTTGTTCGCTTGGGTGGCAGGCGTCCGAAGAAGTGCATGTGACCTCAATTTTGGAGCACGAGACAAAACTCACTCCATTCCTGGAGGGGAGGGGAAATGTTAGAGGGAACACTGGGCTCCAGTTAGCAGCAGCCAGGTGACGCGTGTGTCTGTCTGTTCCACACACCTGGGGTGGCCTAAGCAAGACCAAAAGGAGCCAGCCCCCCGAGACCATGCCGGCAGATGGAAACCAGATAGCGAAAAAAGAGCAAATAGCAATTGGCTCAAGGTAAATATTGAGGAAGGGCCGCACAGACATTTGCAAGTGTGGCATGGGTCCCTGAGGAAAGGCCCTCTGGCTCGTGGTGGAAGAACTTGAAAATATGAACTACAAAAGTCACAGAAACTGAACACCTAATTTTGTATTTTTTAAAATGTCATTATTTCCCCCCTTCCCCCTCCCCCCAATCTCCTGGCTGGTGATACTTAGTTTTCCATATGAACCTAGACGCATGAGGTAAGTAGGTTGCTAATTGACCCAGCGTTACACATGCTGAGAGTTGGCAAAACTGGGATTGAAATAAAGACTGAGTGAAGATTGAAAGACCGAGGAGCCTCAGACAGGGGATTAGTGCCTTGTTGGAATAGTTATCTTCTAATTGATCTAACCTTTGGCTTTTGAGTTTGAAATTATTGTTGCGTCCTTCTAGGCTACTGTTACTTGGTGTGCATGCGCGCACGCGTATGTATGAGTATGAGTGTGTGTGTCCCTGGGTGTGTACATGCATGCACACATGTGCCAGTGTCCATTTGCATATGTGCGTGCATGCCTGCCTGCAGGCACATTGTGCAGATGCGTGGGTGCGCGTCTGAAGCGAAGGCATGAGTATCCACACATGTGTTTGTGCGAGCACAAGTGGGCTCTCAGGTGCGTTAATCTGTTAATTCACGTTTGTGAGTGTGTGCACGCATCCCTGTGTGTGAGCATTTAGCGGGGCGTGTGGCTGTTGCACAAGCACGTGCGTCTGACATGTTCCAGTCAGACAGTGCCCTGGCAGCGGTAGCTCCTGCAGAGCAACACCCCTCTTTCCCCTCCCCCCAACTGGAGCATGCAACGGCGATGGGAGGGGCAGGGAAGAGTGTAACTGCTGCGGCCCGTTTCAGCACGAGGCTCTAACTGCCGCGCGGTAGCTGCTCCTCTCGTGTCCGGCGCGGGGCAACAAGGAGTGGCCTCGCGTCATGCCGGTGCCACATGTGTGCCGTCCCACGGACTGGAAGTGACGTTTGCTCGGTCCACGGCCTGACAGCAACCGACTGGGAACCGTGACCAGAAGGTGCCCAGGTACGTGCTCCAATCGCGTCCCCCGGGAACAGAGCCCGGAGTCGATTGGCTTCAGCGAGCGCTCAGCTGGCGTTGGGTCTGCGAGTGGCAGGCAGAGGGAGACACGGGTCTGGGCGGGACGGGTTCAGACTCGGGGCGCCTGGCTGGGACTGGGACTGGGGTCGGGGTTTCCTGCGGCAGCGCAGCCAGCGTAGCCCTCCAGCTCCGGTGGTGCGCGGGGCAGAGGAGGGACACCAGAGACCGTGACCGAGCGGCGATGGAAGATGGAACCGCTCTGACAAGGCGCCGCTCTGCTCCTTGCTTGGGCGGGGTGGTGCCCTGCCTCTGTGGCAGGCCCTGACGTCACAGGGAGTGGGTTCGCCAAGAAATCCCTCCCTGGGCGGGTAGAGGAGAAGGGAAGCAGTGCATGCTGGGAGATGTAGTGTTTCCTCGGTCCGATAGGCTCCACAGGTCACTACGGTCCCCATGACACCACAGGAGCTGTAGCGTCTTCTGGACTGCGTTTCCCGTCAGCCCCTGTGGCCCCATAGCCCCAGAGGAGTCGTGGCGTTTCCCGGCCTAGGTGCTGTGGTATTGGGGTGTGGCAGCGTAGAGAGGGGGCGGGGCACCCACCAGTGGCACTGCTCCCAGAGAGTCTCTTCCATCGTAGAGATGCCAGAGTGGTTCTCCCTCATCTTGCTAGTACCCAGAGCCTTGTCCCAGGCAGCGCCCCACCCCCTCATGAGTAGAAGGTGAGACTTGGCCCCTCCTCCCCCCCAGGGAGTGCTACTTCTGGGGCAGGCTGTGTGCAGGGCAAGGTCTGTCCCAGGCTTCTCCCCCCAGGGCTAGGCTGTGAGTCCCTGCCTTTGGGAGAGGGGAGCTGCTGCCAGCCCCCAGCATTTACAGGGAGTGGGAGCCCGGAGGTGGAATAGCAACATGTGAGTAAGCAAAGATGGGGGAGCTGGTAAGGGGCCCGGAGGGCAGTGAGAGAGGAAGAGCAGAGGGGGAGGGGGAAACAGGGTTGCAGGGGGCCCGCCCCGCCCCAGGAGCAGCTGTACTGCACCTCCGGCTCCGGCAGCCGCCTGCCAGGCAGCCCGCCCTGGGAACAGCGGGGCAGCCGCCACGTGGGTCTGGCTGCAGCTCCAGCCCGGGGGCACAAGTCCTGGCCCACTCCACTGCTGGATGGAAAGTCTTAGGGGAAACCCTTCCCTGGACCTGGAGTTGAGGGTGGGTATGGGGGGCTAGGGTGAAACCCTCTGAACCAGAGGTGGGGGGTCCAGGCAGCCAAATGTGAGGTGGAGAACCTCCAGCTATCAGAATCGGCTTCCCCTCCGCGCTTGCAGAACTGTGTAGCTAAAACTGTTAGAAGCCAAATCTGACTGGCATGTGTTTGTCAGAAATTGCTACAGGAAGCCAATTGTGATGGCAGCTGTTTGTGACGTCACATCGGCCCTGCCCCTGGACTGTGGAATCGTCGAATAGCCAGTGAGAATTCATGAGTCCATCAACTGCTCCGTGAACCGACATTGACCAGCCCCGCCTCAGCGCCGCCTCCTCCAGCTCTGCTTTGCCTGGCCGGCACCCGTGCCTCAGTTTCCTCCTCTGCAATCACGTCATCAACTCCCCCCTGCCCCGAGCACTTGCCCCTCCCCCTTTCCGGATCCGGCACCTGCCCCCACCCCCTCCTGGTCCCGAGCGGGACCCAGGTAGCGCTTCAGCCCGGCGGGCAACACCCGCTCCCCCAGGCCGCCCCCGCCCAGCCACGGTCGCGCCCTCAGAGGTGCGCTGTGGCTGGGTGCTCCTGCCGGGCTCCAACTAGGCGGGCCTTGGGGCGGGCGGGAGGACGGAGGGAGCCGCAGTGGCCTGTGGGAGATGGAGGCCAGGGCAACTACATCTCCCAGCAGCCACTGCGGGGTCAGGCGCACGTGAGAGGGGCACAGGGGTCGGTGCGGTGCGTCCCGATTGGGTGGGGGAGGCTTTGGGTAAACTGCCATTTGGTAAGCGAGGCGGAAATGGAAGTGGGTGCAAGAGGAAGTGGCGGTGCTGCACCGGATGCTTCCTGGGATTTGTAGTTTCCTGGGAGCGTGCTACCTTCGCCGGTGAGTTTACATTTAAAAATGTAAAAATGTAATAAGAAAAGCAAAAAAAGATTTTGAGGAACAGCTAGCCAAAAACTCAAAAAGAAATAACAAAATGTTTTTTAAGTACATTAGAAGCAGGAAGCCTGCTAAAAAACCTGTGGGTCCCCTAGATGATCGAACTATAAAAGCGCAATCAAGGGCGATAAAGCCATTGCGGAGAAACTAAATGATTTCTTTGCTTCAGTCTTCACGGCTGAGGGCGTTGGGGAGATTCCCAAATCTGCACCGTCCTTTGTGGGTGATGAATCTGAGGAACTGTCCCGGATTGAAGTGTCATTAGAGGAGGTTTTGGAACAAATAGAAAAACTTAATGTTAACAAATCTCCGGGACCGGATGGCATTCATCCAAGGGTTCTAAAAGAACTCAAATGGGAAATTGCTGAACTATTATCTGTGGTTTGTAACCTATCCCTTAAATCGGCTTCCGTACCTAATGACTGGAAGGTAGCCAGCGTGACACCAATATTTAAAAAGGGCTCTAGAGGCGATCCGGGCAATTACAGACCGGTAAGTCTAACTTCAGTACCTGGCAAATTAGTGAAACAATAGTAAAGAATAAAATTGTGAAGCACGTAGAAGAACATAATTTGTTGGACAAAAGTCAACATGGTTTCTGTAAAGGAAATCCTGTCTTACTAATCTATTAGAGTTCTTTGAAGGGTTAACAAACATGCAGACAAGGGGGATCCAGTAGATATAGTATAGATTTTCCAGAAAGCCTTTGACAAGGTCCCTCACCAAAGGCTCTTGTGTAAATTACATGGCCATGGGATAAGAGGGAAGGTCCTTTCTTGGATTGAGAACTGGTTAAAAGACAGGAAACAAAGGGTAGGAATAAATGGTAAATTTTCAGAATGGAGAGGGGTAACTAGTGGTGTCCCCCAAGGGTCAGTCCTGGGACCAATCCTGTTCAACTTATTCATAAATGATCTGGAGACGGGTAAGCAGTGAGGTGGTAAAGTTTGCAGATGATACCAAACTGTTTAGGATAGTCAAGACAGAAGCAGACTGTAAGGGACTCCAAGAAGATCTCACCAAACTGAGTGATTGGGCAACAAAATGGCAAATGAAATTTAATGTGGATAAGTGTAAAGTAATGCACATCGGAAAAATAACCCCAACTATACGTACAGTATGATGGGGGCTAATTTAGCTACGACAAATCAGGAAAGAGATCTTGGAGTTATCGTGGACAGTTCTCTGAAAACTTCCACACAGTGTGCAGCGGCGGTCAAAAAGGCAAATAGGATGCTAGGAATTATTAAGAAAGGGATAGAAAATAAGACCCAGAATATCCTACTGCCCCTGTATAAAACTATGGTACGCCCACATCTTGAATACTGTGTACAGATGTGGTCTCTCACCTCAAAAAGATATTTTGGCCTTGGAAAGGGTTCAGAAAAGGGCAACTAAAATGATTAGGGGTTTGGAACGGGTCCCATATGAGGAGAGGTTAAAGCGACTGGGACTTTTCAGTTTAGAAAAGAGGAGACTGAGGGGGGATATGATAGAGGTGTATAAAATCATGAGTGGTGTGGAGAGGGCCGATAAAGAAAAGTTATTTATTAGTTCCCTAAATAGAAGAACTAGAGGACACCAAATGAAATGAATGGGTAGCAGGTTTAAAACTAATAAAAGAAAGTTCTTCTTCACACAGCGTGTAGTCAGCATGTGGAACTCCTTGCCGGAGGAGGCTGTGAAGGCTAGGAATATAACAGAGTTTAAAGAGAAGCTAGATAATTTCATGGAGGTTAGGTCCATAAAAGGCTATTAGCCAGGGGATAAAATGGTGTCCTTGGTCTCTGTTTGACAGAGGCTGGAGATGGATGGCAGGAGACAAATCGCTTGATCATTGTCTTCGGTCCACCCCCTCTGGGGCACCTGGTGCTGGCCACTGTCGGCAGACAGGATACTGGGCTAGATGGACCTTTGGTCTGACCCAGTACGGCCGTTCTTATGTTCTTATGTACTAATTTAGTTTCCTTACTTAGCACTGAAATTGGATAGATTCTTGTACCACCATCAGGTAAAGTATGAGAACTGTGTTCAGTTGGGAGTCTGAAGGTGCATGGTCGCAACAATCCTACTTAAAAAATCACCCCGTATTTATAATGAATACGGCTAGAGCCACGTCACAAACACTTTAACCCTGCACAGCAAGTAGAGAGAGTACAGGATGAGCTGGGCATCCATCCGCTGCAGGCTGTTTGGAAAGGGATGGTTTAGGTCTCTTCTCCTTTGCCATCAGACATCACTGTGGCATCTCTCAGGGCACACAGGGTAGAATACAACTTCTACAATGTGTTCCATTGATGCCACCATGCCCAGTGCAATACTCAGTAGGGATTTCATGTCCTTTTCCTTATTTGTAATTCCTTACCTCACCACAATGTTGGGATGCTCTTCCCTAAATTCTTAATCCTTTTACCTCACTCTCATTAGCAGTAGAAGTCAGTCAGTTACCATGGCATTCTTGTTGTTAGGGAAAGGGACATCAGCAGATGCCTAACTCTTTTATTTCCAGAAGCTTCAGGGGGTAGTTGAGTTAGTCTGTTACAGAAAAAAACAACAAATGGTCTGGTAGCACTTTATAGACGAACAAAACCTGTAGATGGTAGCATGAGCCCACGAAAGCTCATGATACCATCTACATGTTTTGTTGGTCTGGTAGCACTTTATAGACTATTTGTTGTTTTTTTTTCTTTTATTTCCAGATGCTATGAACTAGCATCCCGTGGCTACCTGTCACCTCTTCAGTCATTTCAGCATTTTAGTGTTTAAGATGGTATTATCTAGGGTTATTTTTAGTTACTACTTATGCTTAAGGCTTTTTACGCCTTGTTTCTTTATTTGGCTCAAGTATTGACTTACAGGCTCATTGCATTATTGCCTTAATGTATATCTAACCATCACCTAGCAAATACTTAGTCCTGCAGGCACCAGTACTAAGGGGGACCGGAAGTTTTTACTGTAGTCTCTAATCTAGTGTTTCTCAAACTGTGGGTCGCGATTCCCAAGGGGGTCGTAGCTGGATTGGGCTTTTCACTTGTGACCCCTGTCCCCTGCCACGAAGAGTGGCAGGGCAGTGGAAGGCAGCTGCTGGCAAGCCGCGCAGCATGGCTGGGGCCTTGGGACTCCAGGAGTGCGGCTCAGCTGCAGGAGGAGGCAAGGCGGTGGGAGAGTGAGGCCAGCGCAGGAGTAGACACGAGGGGCTGGCCAGGGCATGGATGCCGGGCGATCGAACGCTTCCCCAGCTGGTAGAGGGCGGGGTCCCTCAGGCAGCGGGCTGGGGGATTGGGTCGGGGCAGAGGACCCGGAGATAAATAAGGGCACGTGTGGGTCAGAGGTGGAGGCAGAGGAGACACGGGAGAAGAGAGGAGAGGAAGGAACCAACCAGCCAACCAACCAAAGGGATGCGGAGCAGAAAAGAGGCACAAAGGAGAAAGAGATGGGGGGAAGGAGCCTGCAGTGGGGAGGGCGTTAAGGACCGCAAACGCCATGAAAGAACCTCAGGAGGGCAAGGAGTCTGGTGAGAACGTGGGAGGAAGGGACCCGGGGCAGTGAGGGTGGGGAGCCACACAAATTCATTTAGCATTTTAGGGGGTCGTGGTATCACAAATTTTGAGAACCCCTACTCTAATCCATGTTCCAGCAATCACTTACATAAAAATGTGATGTTAAACTCATGTATGTTTTACCCTAAAAATACACAAACCTTTTAATTTTGAAATAAATCTAAATGCCTAGTGTTCTGTTCATATTCTTTTGAGCAGGTGTTGCAGTTTAAAATGGTGAGCAATAAATTAAACCATCAGCTGTTAAATATGAATGGAGTTAGATGTTATCACTGGCTTTTTAGCTGTTATGTTCCCAGCACTTATCAGCTCAGAGGTATTGCTCACTGCTTGCTGGTTAGGTGCTAAGCTCACCACACCAGATTTAGTGGTTTTCCTCTTGGAATGTCAATGTATAGACGACTACACGATTAACCAATAAGCCTAAACCCGTGGTCACCAACAGGTCGATCGCCAGCTACTGGTCGATTGCGAGGCCTCGACCAGTCGCTCGCGAGGCGTCCTGTCTGCCCTGCCCCCATTTCCCTCTCACCCCCGAGAAGCCCCACTACTTACCTCAAGGAGGGTGAGTCAGCCCAGCGGAGTGCGCAGGGGTTTCCCGGCCTTGCTGAGGGGTTTGGCCCCAGGGCAAGTGTGTGCGTGGGGCTTCCCTGCGTGGGGGGGTTGGCGCCGGGACAAGTGCGGGCTTCCCTGCGCGGGGTCGGCCCCCTGGGCAGGTGCGCGCGCAGGACTTCCCTGCGCGGGGGGGTTGGCGCCAGGGCAAGCGCACGCGGGGTTTCCCTGCGCCGGGGGGTCGGCCCCCTCGGCAGGCGCGCGCGCGGGGCTTCCCTGCACTGGTTGGCCCCGGGGCAGGCGCGAACGCTGTCCCCACTCCCCTGGCCCCAGCCACAGAACTCTGTCCCCATTCCCGTCCCCACTCCCCGAACTCTGTCCCCACTGGCACCCGGTCCCCAGCTGCAGAACCCTGTCCCCACTGGCACTCTGTCCCCTGCTGCAGAATCCTGTCCTCTGCCCTCCCAGCACCCTGTTCCCTCTCCCCTGCCCCTAGCCGCAGAACTCTGTCCCCACAAAATGTATAATTATAAATGCTTCATTTTAGATTTAAATAGCATGAATAAAAAACAGACCATTTATTTCATAACTATAAACACCTGATTTTAATTTTATGTATTGCATAATTTAAAAATAAACTGTTTATCAGAGTGTGTAAGTAAGGGCTGGGGATAGTAAGTGATGGACAGGAGGAGAATAGAGAGGGCGGGGCTTCAAGGAAGGGACGGGGCGGTAGATCTTTGCCTGTTCTGAGATTTAAAAAGTGATCTTGGGTGTAAAAAGGTTGGAGACCACTGGCCTAAACTCATTGGTTAATCCTGTCGATTACACGCATTCTCCCCTCTCACCCGCTGCCTCTATCAGAGGCAGCAAGGAGGGAGGAGGCGTGAGCTGATGCCTGTGGGAAGCCAGCTTTTAAGTCAGATTGTCATAAGAGGGCGCGGTTGTACAGTTGATCATGCCACACTACAAGGCACATTGGGTCAGCTTCACAGAACAAAAAACCCACAGTAGCTCAAATATACCTTTAACAAGTTTTATTGCAAGCAATTCAGGAGCAGTTTCAAAAGCGATATATCTGTCTAGTAATTAGCAATTAAAAGGCAGGTTAAAAGCAATGTTTAATTTGAATAGTTAACAGTCTAAATCTAATCTCTAACCCAATTTAGCAGCCTAATTCTTAATCCAGTTTAACACACGCTCTCATACACACATCCCACTCGCTCTCTGGGGCTGGCCAAAACCCAGGTAATGTTGGTTAAGGCGGAAGTCCGACACACAATTCACCTCAATATGCCGAAGCGATGGACTCTAACTTGTGGGGCAAAATGGTGTGGCATATATCCCCTCGGCGGGGGCCAGTCAAGTGGGACAATATCCACTGGTTGCACACAACCTGGGTGGGGTGATGTCATACCCTCCTTCTTGCTAGTGTGACCACAACCAATCTTGAGGGGCCCTGCTCGCATCACCCAATTCTGCTTGCCTCACCACAAGTGATAAACAATAGAATGTCCTTGACTAGGTCTCTCCCTTGTTTCTCCTTTTCTGGGAATGTTGCCTCCTTCTGTACCGTTTTGTCTCCTCAGCACACACAGTCTTTTCTTTCACACAGTCCTTTCTCTCAAAGTTGTAAACAAGTCCATAATCCTCCAGGGCCCTGACTCGAACCTTAGTATGGCCTCTCTTCAGCTCACTTAGGCTATGTCTACACTCGCGGCTTCTTGCGCAAGTAATATGCAAATGAGGCTAAGGGTGGAATATCGCCGAGCCTCATTTGCATACCTAATGAGCCACCATTTTTTTCAGAAGAGGCTCTTGCGCAGAAGGAGCGTCTACACTGCCCCTTCTTGCGCAAGAAAAACCCTCTTGCGCAATGCCATTCTTCCTCTCAAGTAATAGGTGTAACGGCATTGCAAGAGGGTTTTTCTTGAAGAAGGCAGTGTGCGCCTTGTGCAAGAGCCTCTTCTGAAAAAATGGTGGCTCATTAGGTATGCAAATGAGGCTTGGCGATATTCTCATTTATATTACTTGCCAATCATTCACACTAGCCATGATTTGTGACAAGCACCCCACAAGCATTGGATTGGCCTGTTCCCCCACCTCTGTGCTGCTTCCTCTGATACAGAGGAAGCAGTATGGTGGGAGGAGGCAGGCGGGAGCTGATATGCATGAGCACTGTGTGTGCTGGCTTCATGGACCCACCTTTCAATCCCCTTGCTGCCTCTTCTAGAGGCAAGAGGGGGCAGGCAGGAGCTGGTGCTGGCTTCGCAGAGCTGCCTGCCTTCCCACACTGCTGCCTGCATCAGCTCCTGTCCACAGGGGGGCCGAACTCCCTGGGGCAGAGGCTGATCTAGCAAGCAGCCTCTGTTTGCCAGGAGTTTGGATGCCTGGTGGACAGGAGCTGCTGTCATCCTGCGCTGTTGCCTTTGTATCAGAGGCAGCCATGTGGGGCTACAGGCAGCTGGTCTGCATAGGAAGCTGGTTTTGAAACTAGCTGCCCTTGTGGACCAACCCCCGCCTACCACCCCACAGTGAGGCAGCAGCACAGCATGGCCAGGGGGCTCCTTGGAATGGATCCAAAGCGCACTGGCTGCCGCCCCTGCCCTCAGGGACTATTTAATAGTTGTGTAACTGCTAACAGTTGATGCGGTTACATGAGTATTCAATTACCCGATATTTAACATCCCTAAAAAAAAGAGGAGTCCTGTGGCATCTTATGATTTATTGGAACATAGGCTTTCGTGGGCAAAGACCCACTTCCTCGGATGCATGTAGTGGAAATTCCAGAGGAATCTGCCATTTGGAAGTACCCCTTCCCTCCCCCCCTTTGCTGCCTCTATTTCATAGAGGCAGCAAGGTGGGGGGGATTGACTAGTCGACATTACTATCCGATAAGCAAACGCTTATCAGATACAGCCGGTCCCCGAGTTGCAAACAGTCGACTTATGACCATTCGCAGTTACGACCGAACCTGTCATAAATGGCGGACCCCGAGTTACGAACACGATCCGCGCTTACGAACAGCGTGGTCGCGTGTAACTCTATGGGGTCCGACTTACGAACGAACTGAGTTACGACCAATTGCTTGGTCCGTAACTGGTTCATAAGTTGGGAAGAGGCTGTAGTTGACTAGTCGACTAGTCTTCAACATCCTTAGAATGGAGATCGACTGGAAAACATTTCTGGGCAGAGTGTTTGTTCAGTGACTCCATCAGTAGCATGTGGATACAGACACAAACCTGCCCCTTGCTCTAGGGGCCAAGCAAGCAGGGTCATGCACACATCTGCAGTGCTGGGGACTCCAGACCCAGGCCTGGCCTGAGGAGTGCGCAGAGAGGGGGTATGACAGTCAGACGGTGCCATGGCAGCACTTTACTGCATGTGAGCATTTGGCGCAGTGTGTGGCTTTTGCACGAGCATGTGTGCGTGACGTGTTCCAGTCAGACGGTGTCCTGGCAGTAGTGCCAGGCGGATACTTGGGTCCCACTCCTGGAGAGCGACACCCCCTTCCCTCCCCAGCCAGAGCCTGCAATGGCCCAGACAGTCTGAGAGGGCCAGAGGGAAGAGCCAGGTGGGACAGGGACTCGGGCTCAGGGCCCCACCCGTGACTGCAGCGGGAGCTGGCAGACACTGAGACAGACACACGTCCTCTCAGGGGGGACTCTTGACAGATCACACATGGGAACCCCACTCCAACTCCCATGATGCGCTGATGCGGGCAGGGGGGATTGTAACTCCTGTGGCGTGTTCTGGCACGAGGCAGGAGCTATGCATCTCACATCCCTCGCAGGGCAACAAACAGCAGTCACATGGGCGCTGTGAGCTCTCACAGTGTAGCATCATGCGGGCATGTGTGGCACAGTGGACGCCCGCGCGCCGGCCCACAGACCGGAAGTGACATTTGCTCGGTCTGTGGCCTGACAGCAACCAACTGGGAATCGTGACTGGAAGGTGCCCAGATACGTGCTCCAATTGCATACCCCTGGGAACAGGACCCAGAGTCAATTGGCTCTGGGGAGCGCTCAGCTGGTGCCAGGTCAGTGAGTGGCAGGCAGAGGGAGACACGGGTCCGGGCAGGATGGGTTCAGACTTGGCGCGCTTGGCTGGGACAGGGACAGGGACTGGGGTCGGGGGTTTCCTGTGGCGGTGCAGCCAGTGTAGCCCACCAGCTCCCATGGTATGCGGGGCAGAGGAAGGACACCAGAGACCGTGACTGAGCAGCTATGGAGGCTGGAACCGCTCCAACAAGGCACCACTCTGCTTAGGGTTGCCAGGTGTCCGGTTTTGAACTGGATGGTCCAGTATTTGAGCTTTTTCTTCAGGAAACAAATTGAGAAAATATAAATGTCCGGTATTTTCTAAATCAGATGTAATGTAGATTGTGATGTAATGTCAAGTGTGTTCAGTATTTTTGTTGAAACCATCTGGCAACCCTAGCTCTGCTCCTTGCTTGGGCGGGGTGGCACCCTGCCTCTGTGGCAGGTCCTGACATCACAGGGAGCGGGTTTGCCAGGAAATCCCACTCTAGGCGGGCGGACGAGAAGCGACGCAGTGCATGCCGGGAGACGTGAGAGAGCCTCCACAGGACACTGCGGCCCCCGTGGCACCATAGGAGCGGTAGCGTCCTCCGGACTGCGTTACCCGGCCCCAAGGGAGTTGCGGCGGGAGGCGGCAACGAGGTCAGAGCGTGATGCTGCCCCACCCGGATCTCAGCCTTTGGGCGCCCGCGTGTGCACCCCGCCCAGCCGGGCCGCTCCCCTATAGCTCCACCCCCAGCGCTGCGCCCGCTGCCTCATGGCCCGGCTTGGTGTGAAGCTGCTGCTGCCTGCTACGAACAGGAACGCGCTGCTAGTGACGTCATTGCCCTTGGGCGGTGCATGCAAATGATGGAACGCGGGGCACATTCTATCGGCTCCCGTCAGGCTGTCGCACTGAATGGTACAGCGAGTGACACGTGGGTTTGTGTCGCACACAAACGGGTCCCAGGCTCTGTCATTAATGGCAGGGTCGGGGCGCAGGAACTCAGCTGGGACACAGAAGTGAGCAGCAGAAAACTCCTCGGGATCTCAGGAAAACCCTGGTGCGGCCCCTCTGTGTTTGTAAACGGGACGCAGCAGAGGCAGCCGCCCCCCGCCCCAACCCGCTTCACGGTGCCCCTCTGCACTTTCGAAGGCAACAGCAGCATCAGCCTGTCCCCCTGCCTGTCCCAGCATAAGCCGGCTGGGAAATTTGGTGTTGGGGGGAGCAGAGTGGTGTGTGGGAGCAGACTGCATGGGGCGGGAGGGTTGGGAGGCTGCGCGGTCTCCTCTCCCGAGTGGGGCGGGGGCATGGCGCGGGGACGCTCTGAGGTGAGGGGAGAGTAGGAAAGTAGCCGCAGTGGCTTGTGGGAAACGTTGCGTGCCCCAGTCCGCAGCTCCCATCGGCCATTGCAGGGCCAGGGCAGGCCCGGCCCTGTTCGGTTGGGCGGGCTCAGCGGAAGTGACATCACAGTCCGGCCACTGACCCGGGGGCGACGGGGTTGGTCTCGCGCGCGTGTCACGCCCAGCGTGAGCGATGCATCCTGGGAGTTGTAGTTCTCAGAGTGCGGCCGCCCGGGGCATGTCTCAGTCCGCCCCGCCCCTATCATAGCCCCGCCCCTCCCGCCCCACCCATCATAGCCCAGCCCAGCGTGTTCCAGCCTCTCCCCGCCCCCAGCTGCATCCCAGGCTGCCGCCGCAGCGCTACTCAGGGCCCCATCATGTCTGACCCCGCCCCGCGCCGCGGTCCTCAGCCCCACCTCCTCTGCACAGCCCCCTTGCCCGACCTGCACCCCCTTCCCCCACCCCCAGTCCATTCAACACCCCGCCCGACCTGCAACCCCTTCCCCACCCCAGTCCATTCAACACCCCCCGCCCGACCTGCACCCCCTTCCCCACCCCAGTCCATTCAACACCCCCCGCCCGACCTGCCCCTTCCCCACCCCAGTCCATTCAACACCCGTGCATTCAACACCCCCGCCCGACCTGCACCCCTTCCCCACCCCAGTGCATTCAACACCCCCGCCCAACCTGCACCCCTTCCCCCCACCCCAGTGCATTCAACACCCCCCGCCCGACCTGCACCCCCTTCCCCACCCCAGTGCATTCAACACCCCCGCCCGACCTGCACCCCCTTCCCCCACCCCAGTGCATTCAACACCCCCGCCCGACCTGCACCCCTTCCCCCACCCCAGTGCATTCAACACCCCGCCCGACCTGCAACCCCTTCCCCCACCCCCAGTGCATTCAACACCCCGCCCAACCTGCACCTTCCCCACCCCAGTGCATTCAACACCCCCCGCCCGACCTGCACCTTCCCCACCCCAGTGCATTCAACACCCCGCCCGACCTGCACCTTCCCCCACCCCAGTGCATTCAACACCCCGTGCATTCAACACCCCCGCCCAACCTGCACCCTTCCCCACCCCAGTGCATTCAACACCCCCGCCCAACCTGCACCCCCTTCCCCACCCCCAGTCCATTCAACACCCCGCCCGACCTGCAACCCCTTCCCCACCCCAGTGCATTCAACACCCCCGCCCGACCTGCAACCCCACCCACCAGTCCATTCAACACCCCTGCCCGACCTGCACCCCCTTCCCCACCCCAGTGCATTCAACACCCCCGCCCGACCTGCAACCCCTTCCCCACCCCCAGTCCATTCAACACCCCATGACCTGCAACCTTCCCCACCCCAGTGCATTCAACACCCCTGCCCGACCTGCAACCCCACCCACCAGTCCATTCAACACCCCCGCCCGACCTGCACCCCCTTCCCCCACCCCCAGTGCATTCAACACCCCGCCCAACCTGCACCCCCTTCCCCCACCCCAGTGCATTCAACACCCCCGCCCAACCTGCACCCCCTTCCCCACCCCAGTCCATTCAACACCCCCGCCCGACCTGCAACCCCCTTCCCCACCCCCAGTGCATTCAACACCCCCGCCCGACCTGCAACCCCACCCACCAGTCCATTCAACACCCCCGCCCGACCTGCACCCCTTCCCCACCCCCAGTGCATTCAACACCCCGCCCAACCTGCACCCCTTCCCCCACCCCAGTGCTTCAACACCCCGCCCAACCTGCACCCCCTTCCCCACCCCAGTGCATTCAACACCCCCGCCCGACCTGCACCCCCTTCCCCACCCCAGTGCATTCAACACCCCGCCCGACCTGCAACCTTCCCCACCCCAGTGCATTCAACACCCCTGCCCGACCTGCAACCTTCCCCACCCCAGTCCATTCAACACCCCCGCCCGACCTGCAACCCTTCCCCCCTCCCAGTGCATTCAACACCCCCGCCCGACCTGCAACCCCTTCCCCACTCCCAGTCCATTCAACGCCCCCGCCCGATCTGCACCCCCTTCCCCACCCCAGTGCATTCAACACACCGCCCAACCTGCACCCCTCTTCCCCACCCCAGTGCATTCAACACCCCCGCCCAACCTGCACCCCTTCCCCACTCCCAGTCCATTCAACACCCCTGCCCGACCTGCACCCCTCAGTCCATTCAACACCCCATCCCACCTGCACCCCCTTTCTCCCATCCCCAGTCCATTCAATACCTCAGCCCAACCTGCACCCCCATTATCTGCACTGCAACCTGCACCTCTCTTCCCCCACTTCCCAGTCCATTACAACACCCCAGGCCAACCTTATCCCCATGAGTGCCCTCCCTTGCCCCAACCATATTTTTATCCTTCGGGTCCCTCAGTTTCCTTCCTCTCCACAACACCCATGTACCCCCTAGCCCATTTCTCCATTCATGGGGTCTATCAGTCCCCCATTTTGCTCCCTACAACACCCCCCAGCTCACCCCAACGTGCGCCCTATTCCTACCCATCCCCCATACATGGGACCTCTCAGCTCCCTGTTGGCTTTCTTCCCAACCCACACACCCTCCTCACACACCCCTCTCTCACCAGGCCTGTGACTTTTCAGCCTCCCTTTTTCCTTCCTTCCTTCCTTCTCAAGCCGCACACCCCCATCTCACCAGGTCTGCCACCTACCAGCTTCCCTTATTCCTTCCTTCCTAACCCACACACACCCCTATCTCGCCAGGCCTGGGACCTGTCAGCCTCTCTTATTCCTTCCTTCCTTCCTTCGCACCCTCAAGTTGTACTCCTACCCCCTCAGTCCTCCTCCTTCCCACACTGCCAGCCTGCCATATCCTTCCCTAATCTGCTCCCCCCACTGGTTATCCCTCCATTCATGGGATCTCTTAACCCCCAGCTCTCCCCAATTCCAATTATTGTTCCCCATGAACTTGCTGAGTTGGCTTTGCCTGCCAACCTGGGGCCCTCAAACACACCTCCATGCTGGGGCCTCTAATCCCCCAAACTCTCAGTGCCCCTGGGATCCTTAGACCTCTCCTCTCCACAGTGCAGCCCCCAATACCATATATTTAAGACAGTCATACTTATGTAGAGACCCAAAAGAGGAAATGAACTTATCCACTGATCAGCCCCTTTGAGAATCTACTCTTTGCAGTCCTGCTGTCTCCCTGCACAGGACATGGGCAGGTCTGCTGGGTGAGCATCTCCACAGACGTGGTCTTGGGAGCCTTCAAAAAAGTAGGCGACAACTGGCAGTCGGTTTCTTCAGAGGCCATGAGCTTCTTTTTGGGTACAAAGAATTCTGCTGGGTCTGCTCTACAAAGAGACTATTTGGATGTCGGCTCAATGCGCTCTTCTCTACTGGTATTTCTGCAGTGGCAGTGAGAGGCGGAGGGGGAGGGTAGAAGCCAGCGGCATACATTATATGTGAGAAGAGGTTATGCGACATTACTGACTGAGATGCCAACATGTTCACTTTTACTAAAGTGCTGGATTCAGAACCAGGGCAAAAAGTCAACTGTTGGAGTCTCCTCCAGTTTTGTGATGAAGAGAGCGAGAAAATGAGACTATGAGCAAAATGGATGCAAGGCAAGAGCCATCCAGCTGGGAGCAGAGTGAACACCACTGAGGTAAGTATTTGGGTTAGATGAGCCTCTGATGACCTGGTGTGGAGAAATCCCTGTGATATTATGCTTTGTATTAAGAGCTTGTCCTTTTAGCTAGATCTTTAATTGTTCTTATAGAATCTCTGTAACATTTCTCCTATAACTTTGTATTAAGATATATAGATCTTGTAAGAAAAAAAATTTCTTTTGAGCTCTCCCCTTTCCTTGATTGCCCTGCACCCCCTTTCCCCCACCTGCAGGTACGCAAGTCGGGCAAGGTAGAGCAAGGGAGAGCGGTGGTGTGTCCTGGCTGACTGCCTCAGTGTTCTTGTAGTGGGCCCGATACAGAGGAGAGGGGCAAGGGCTAAGGATAGAATTCCCGCAGCCACGGACCTTGGCGGTGAGCTCACGCTGGGGTTTTCTGCGCTTGCAGAGGAATCAATGCGGGGCCATGTCCAGAGAAGAAACCGTCCGAGATGGACTTGAGCTGCCCGGACGTCATTCTCGGGACACCTGGAGGGTCCTCAGCGTTCGGCCTTCCCATGGCTCTGTGTGAGTAAGAGATGCATGCTTTGAAATCTTCAACCGTCCTGGCAGTAGGTTTCTTCTGAGGCAGGGGGCTTCCTGCTGGGGCACGGAGCCTGGTGGCTTGGGGACTGGTGAAGGGGCAGTAGTCGGTTCAACAGAGTGTGGATACAGATTCAAGGCCTCCTTTCTCTCCGTGTTCCTGCAGTGGCAACGATGGGAGAGTGGGGTGGGGGCTGGCGATGGGAGCTGCGATGAGTTATAGGAGAGAAGGAGCGATGCCGCGTCCTTGCGGACTGAAACGCTAAGTTGTTTGTTTGTTTTTCCCCCTTTGTTGGGTTCGGTAGCAAGCGATAAGAAGTCAACCGTCCCGGTGTCCTGCCGTCTGGGGATGGAACGAAAACCAGAACAGGGAGCTCAGGAGCTTGCTCGAAGCGAGGCGAGAACCATCCGGCTGGGAGCGGAGCAGCCATCGCTGTCACGGAGATACGTGTCGGGTCTGGAATTCTCTCGGCTTACGGCCCACTCGGTTCTAGGAAGGGAAGTCGCGTTTGCTTAGAGAGCGAGTCCGGGCGCAGGTTCCCGAGGTGCTGCCTTGGTTGTGGGAGAAACAGGGCTCCCATTTGTGAGGGGTGCGGGTTTCTCTGGAACACGGTGTCCTTCTCAGCAGACGCTTGGATCGAGGAGTTTAGACGCAAGGTGGTAAGGTTTCTGGCTGGCTCTCGTGCGTTTCTCTCTTGTTGCTCTCTCGTATTGGCCAATACGTTCTGTCTGTCTCTTTCTGTCTGTGTCTTTGTCCTTGCTGTGCTTCTGCCGTGTCCTTCTACAGGACACTGGCAGGCGAGCATCTCCACGGGTTAAGGTCTCAGGAGCCAACGGGAATTCTGCAGGCAGTCGCGCCAGTCGCGCAAGGAGAGCGGTGGTGTGTGATGGCTGACTGACTTCAGTGTTCTTGTAGTGGGCCCGATACAGAGGAGAGGGTGAAAGGGCTAAAGGATAGAATTCCCGCAGCCACGGACCTTGGCGAGTGAGAGCTCACGCTGGGCTTTTTCTGCGCGCTTGCAGAGGAATCAATGCGCGGGCCATGGCCAGAGAAGAAACCGTCCGAGATGGACTTGAGCTGCCCGGACGTGATTCTCGGGACACCTGGAGGAGTCCTCAGCGTTCGGCCTTCCCATGGCTCTGTGTGAGTAAGAGATCGTGCTTTGAAATCTTCAACCGTCCTGGCAGTAGGTTTCTTCTGAGGCAGAGAGCTTCCTGCTGGGGCACGGAGCCTGGTGGCTTGGGGACTGGTGAAGGGGCAGTAGTCAGTTCAACAGAGTGTGGATACAGATTCAAGGCCTCCTTTCTCTCCGTGTTCCTGCAGTGGCAGCGGGAGTGGGGTGGGGCTGGCGATGGGAGGCTGCGTGAGTTATAGGGAGAAGGAGCGATGCGCGTCCTTGCGGACTGAAGCGCTAAAGTTGTTTGTTGTTTTCCCCCTTTGCTGGGTTGGTGAGCGATAAGAAGTCAACCGTCCGGTGTCCTGCCGTCTGGGGATGGAACGAAATCGAGAACAGGGAGCTCAGGAGCTTGCTCGAAGCGGCGAGAACCGTCCGGCTGGGGCGGGCAGCCATCGCTGTCACGGAGATAAGTGTCGGGTCTGGAACTCTCGACTTACGGCCCACTCGGTTCTAGGAAGGAAGTCGCGTTTGCTTAGAGAGCGAGTCCGGGCGCAGGTTCCCGAGTGCTGCCTTGGTTGTGGGAGAAACAGGGCTCCCGTTTGTTAGGGGGTGCGGGTTTCTCTGGAACACGGTGTCCTTCTCAGCAGACGCTTGGATCGAGGAGTTTAGACGCAAGGAGGTAAGGTTTCTGGCTGCCTCTCGTGCGTTTCTCTCTTGTTGCTCTCTCGTATTGGCCAATACGTTCTGTCTGTCTCTTTCTGTCTGTGTCTTTGTCCTTGCTGTGCTTCTGCCGTGTCCTTCTACAGGACACTGGCAGGCATTCCAGGTGAGCATCTCCACGGGTTAAGGTCTCAGGAGCCAA
This sequence comes from Rafetus swinhoei, assembly GCA_019425775.1. NCBI lineage: Eukaryota > Metazoa > Chordata > Testudines > Trionychidae > Rafetus > Rafetus swinhoei. The sequence goes on from CM033449.1 coordinate 138,523,359, forward strand.
CGGGAATTCTGCAGGTACGCCAGTCGCGCAAGGGAGAGCGGTGGTGTGTCATGGCTGACTGACTCAGTGTTCTTGTAGTGGGCCTGATACAGAGGGGAGAGGGGGGAAAGGGCTAAAGGATAGAATTCCCGCAGCCACGGACCTTGGCGAGTGAGAGCTCACGCTGGGCTTTTTCTGCCGCGCTTGCAGAGGAATCAATGCGGGGCCATGTCCAGAGAAGAAACCGTCCGAGATGGACTTGAGCTGCCCGGACGTCATTCTCGGGACACCTGGAGGGTCCTCAGCGTTCGGCCTTCCCATGGCTCTGTGTGAGTAAGAGATGCGTGCTTTGAAATCTTCAACCGTCCTGGCAGTAGGTTTCTTCTGAGGCAGGGGGCTTCCTGCTGGGGCACGGAGCCTGGTGGCTTGGGGACTGGTGAAGGGGCAGTAGTCGGTTCAACAGAGTGTGGATACAGATTCAAGGCCTCCTTTCTCTCCGTGTTCCTGCAGTGGCAGCGGGGGGAGTGGGGTGGGAGGCTGGCCGATGGGGAGGCTGCGGTGAGTTATAGGGGAAGAAGGGCGATGCCGCGTCCTTGCGGACTGAAAGCTAAGTTGTTTGTTTGTTTTCCCCCTTTGCTGGGTTGGTATGAAGCGATAAGAAGTCAACCGTCGGTGTCCTGCCGTCTGGGGATGGAGCGAAAGCCAGAACAGGGAGCTCAGGAGCTTGCTCGAGCGAGGCGAGAACCGTCCGGCTGGGGCGGGCAGCCATCGCTGTCACGGAGATAAGTGTCGGGTCTGGAACTCTCTCGGCTTCGGCCCACTCGGTTCTAGGAAGGAAGTCGCGTTTGCTTAGAGCGAGTCCGGGCGCAGGTTCCCGAGTGCTGCCTTGGTTGTGGGAGAAACAGGGCTCCCGTTTGTCAGAGTGCGGGTTTCTCTGGAACACGGTGTCCTTCTCAGCAGGCGCTTGGATCGAGGAGTTTAGGCGCAAGGAGGTAAGGTTTCTGGCTGCCTCTCTGTGTTTCTCTCTTGTTGCTCTCTCGTATTGCCAATACGTTCTGTCTGTCTGTTTCTGTCTGTGTCTTTGTCCTTGCTGTGCTTCTGCCGTGTCCTTCTACAGGACACTGGCAGGCATTCAGTGAGCATCTCCACGGGTTAAGGTCTCAGGAGCCAGCGGGAATTCTGCAGGTCGCCAGTCGCGCAAGGTAGAGCGGGAGAGCGGTGGTGTGTCTGGCTGAGTGTTCTTGTAGTGGGCCCGATACAGAGGGGAGAGGGTGAAAGGGCTAAAGGATAGAATTCCCGCAGCCACGGACCTTGGCGAGTGAGAGCTCACGCTGGGCTTTTTCTGCCGCGCTTGCAGAGGAATCAATGCGGGGCCATGTCCAGAGAAGAAACCGTCCGAGATGGACTTGAGCTGCCCGGACGTCATTCTCGGGACACCTGAAGGGTCCTCAGCGTTCGGCCTTCCCATGGCTCTGTGTGAGTAAGAGATGCGTGCTTTGAAATGTTCAACCGTCCTGGCAGTAGGTTTCTTCTGAGGCAGGGGGCTTCCTGCTGGGGCACGGAGCCTGGTGGCTTGGGGACTGGTGAAGGGGCAGTAGTCGGTTCAACAGAGTGTGGATACAGATTCAAGGCCTCCTTTCTCTCCGTGTTCCTGCAGTGGCAACGAGGGGGAGTGGGGTGGGGGAGGCTGGCCGATGGGGGGAGGCTGCGGTGAGTTATAGGGGAGAAGGAGCGATGCCGCGTCCTTGCGGACTGAAACGCTAAGTGGTTTGTTTGTTTTTCCCCCTTTGCTGGGTTCGGTAGCAAGCGATAAGAAGTCAACCGTCCCGGTGTCCTGCCGTCTGGGGATGGAACGAAAACGAGAACAGGGAGCTCAGGAGCTTGCTCGAGCGGCGAGAACCGTCCGGCTGGGGCGGGCAGCCATCGCTGTCACGGAGATAAGTGTCGGGTCTGGAACTCTCTCGGCTTACGGCCCACTCGGTTCTAGGAAGGAAGTCGCGTTTGCTTAGAGGCGAGTCCGGGCGCAGGTTCCCGAGTGCTGCCTTGGTTGTGGGAGAAACAGGGCTCCCGTTTGTCAGTGCGGGTTTCTCTGGAACACGGTGTCCTTCTCAGCAGGCGCTTGGATCGAGGAGTTTAGGCGCCAGGCGGTAAGGTTTCTGGCTGCCTCTCGTGTTTCTCTCTTGTTGCTCTCTCGTATTGGCCAATCGTTCTGTCTGTCTGTTTCTGTCTGTGTCTTTGTCCTTGCTGTGCTTCTGCCGTGTCCTTCTACAGGACACTGGCAGGCATTCAGTGAGCATCTCCACGGGTTAAGGTCTCAGGAGCCAGCGGGAATTCTGCAGGTCGCCAGTCGCGCAAGGTAGAGCAAGGGAGAGCGGTGGTGTGTCATGGCTGAGTGCCTCAGTGTTCTTGTAGTGGGCCCGATACAGAGGAGAGGGGAAAGGGCTAAAGGATAGAATTCCCGCAGCCACGGACCTTAGCGAGTGAGAGCTCACGCTGGGCTTTTCTGCCGCTTGCAGAGGAATCAATGCGGGGCCATGGCCAGAGAAGAAACCGTCCGAGATGGACTTGAGCTGCCGGACGTGATTCTCGGGACACCTGAAGGGTCCTCAGCGTTCGGCCTTCATGGCTCTGTGTGAGTAAGAGATCGTGCTTTGAAATCTTCAACCGTCCTGGCAGTAGGTTTCTTCTGAGGCAGAGAGCTTCCTGCTGGGGCACGGAGCCTGGTGGCTTAGGGACTGGTGAAGGGGCAGTAGTCGGTTCAACAGAGTGTGGATACAGATTCAAGGCCTCCTTTCTCTCCGTGTTCCTGCAGTGGCAACGATGGGGAGTGGGGTGGGGGAGGCTGGCCGATGGGGGGAGGCTGCGGTGAGTTATAGGGGAGAAGGAGCGATGCCACGTCCTTGCGGACTGAAACGCTAAGTGGTTTGTTTGTTTTTCCCCCTTTGCTGGGTTCGGTAGCAAGCGATAAGAAGTCAACCGTCGGTGTCCTGCCGTCTGGGGATGGAGCGAAAAACCAGAACAGGGAGCTCAGGAGCTTGCTCGAGCGGCGAGAACCGTCCGGCTGGGGCGGGCAGCCATCGCTGTCACGGAGATAAGTGTCGGGTCTGGAACTCTCTCGGCTTACGGCCCCTCGGTTCTAGGAAGGAAGTCGCGTTTGCTTAGAGGCGAGTCGGGCGCAGGTTCGAGTGCTGCCTTGGTTGTGGGAGAAACAGGGCTCCCGTTTGTCAGGGTGCGGGTTTCTCTGGAACACGGTGTCCTTCTCAGCAGGCGCTTGGATCGAGGAGTTTAGGCGCAAGGCGGTAAGGTTTCTGGCTGCCTCTCGTGTTTCTCTCTTGCTCTCTCGTATTGGCCAATCGTTCTGTCTGTCTGTTTCCGTCTGTGTCTTTGTCCTTGCTGTGCTTCTGCCGTGTCCTTCTACAGGACACTGGCAGGCATTCAGTGAGCATCTCCACGGGTTAAGGTCTCAGGAGCCAGCGGGAATTCTGCAGGCGCCAGTCGCGCAAGGGAGAGGCGGTGGTGTGTCATGGCTGACTGACTCAGTGTTCTTGTAGTGGGCCCGATACAGAGGAGAGGTGAAAGGGCTAAGGATAGAATTCCCGCAGCCACGGACCTTAGCGGTGAGAGCTCACGCTGGGCTTTTTCTGCGCTTGCAGAGGAATCAATGCGGGGCCATGGCCAGAGAAGAAACCGTCCGAGATGGACTTGAGCTGCCGGACGTGATTCTCGGGACACCTGAAGGGTCCTCAGCGTTCGGCCTTCCCATGGCTCTGTGTGAGTAAGAGATGCGTGCTTTGAAATCTTCAACCGTCCTGGCAGTAGGTTTCTTCTGAGGCAGGGGGCTTCCTGCTGGGGCACGGAGCCTGGTGGCTTGGGGACTGGTGAAGGGGCAGTAGTCGGTTCAACAGAGTGTGGATACAGATTCAAGGCCTCCTTTCTCTCCGTGTTCCTGCAGTGGCAGCGGGGAGGGTGGGGCTGGCCGATGGGAGGATGCGGTGAGTTATAGGGAGAAGGAGCGATGCGCGTCCTTGCGGACTGAAGCGCTAAGTTGTTTGTTTGTTTTTCCCCCTTTGCTGGGTTGGTAGCAAGCGATAAGAAGTCAACCGTCGGTGTCCTGCCGTCTGGGGATGGAGCGAAAAGCCAGAACAGGAGCTCAGGAGCTTGCTCGAGCGGCGAGAACCGTCCGGCTGGGAGGCGGGCAGCCATCGCTGTCACGGAGATAAGTGTCGGGTCTGGAACTCTCTCGGCTTACGGCCCCTCGGTTCTAGGAAGGGAAGTCGCGTTTGCTTGAGAGCGAGTCGGCGCAGGTTCCCGAGTGCTGCCTTGGTTGTGGGAGAAACAGGGCTCCCGTTTGTCAGGGTGCGGGTTTCTCTGGAACACGGTGTCCTTCTCAGCAGGCGCTTGGATCGAGGAGTTTAGGCGCCAAGGGCGGTAAGGTTTCTGGCTGCCTCTCATGTTTCTCTCTTGTTGCTCTCGTATTGGCCAATGCGTTCTGTCTGTCTGTTTCTGTCTGTGTCTTTGTCCTTGCTGTGCTTCTGCCGTGTCCTTCTACAGGACACTGGCAGGCATTCAGGTGAGCATCTCCACGGGTTAAGGTCTCAGGAGCCAGCGGGAATTCTGCAGGCACGCCAGTCGCGCAAGGAGAGGCGGTGGTGTGTCCTGGCTGACTGACTCAGTGTTCTTGTAGTGGGCCCGATACAGAGGAGAGGGGAAAGGGCTAAAGGATAGAATTCCCGCAGCCACGGACCTTAGCGAGTGAGAGCTCACGCTGGGCTTTTTCTGCCGCGCTTGCAGAGGAATCAATGCGGGGCCATGGCCAGAGAAGAAACCGTCCGAGATGGACTTGAGCTGCCCGGACGTGATTCTCGGGACACCTGAAGGGTCCTCAGCGTTCGGCCTTCCCATGGCTCTGTGTGAGTAAGAGATGCGTGCTTTGAAATGTTCAACTGTCCTGGCAGTAGGTTTCTTCTGAGGCAGGGGGCTTCCTGCTGGGGCACGGAGCCTGGTGGCTTGGGGACTGGTGAAGGGGCAGTAGTCGGTTCAACAGAGTGTGGATACAGATTCAAGGCCTCCTTTCTCTCCGTGTTCCTGCAGTGGCAACGATGGGGAGTGGGGTGGCGATGCGGGAGGCTGCGGTGAGTTATAGGGAGAAGGAGGCGATGCGCGTCCTTGCGGACTGAAACGCTAAGTTGTTTGTATGTTTTTCCCACCTTTGCTGGGTTCGGTAGCAAGCGATAAGAAGTCAACCGTCCCGGTGTCCTGCCGTCTGGGGCTGGAACGAAAACGAGAACAGGGAGCTCAGGAGCTTGCTCGAAGCGGCGAGAAATCCGGCTGGGGCGGGCAGCCATCGCTGTCACGGAGATAAGTGTCGGGTCTGGAACTCTCTCGGCTTACGGCCCACTCGGTTCTAGGAAGGGAAGTCGCGTTTGCTTAGACAGCGAGTCCGGCGCAGGTTCCCGAGGTGCTGCCTTGGTTGTGGGAGAAACAGGGCTCCCGTTTGTCAGGGGTGCGGGTTTCTCTGGAACACGGTGTCCTTCTCAGCAGACGCTTGGATCGAGGAGTTTAGACGCAAGGAGGTAAGGTTTCTGGCTGCCTCTCGTGCATTTCTCTCTTGTTGCTCTCTCGTATTGTGTCGTTCTGTCTGTCTGTTTCTGTCTGTGTCTTTGTCCTTGCTGTGCTTCTGCCGTGTCCTTCTACAGGACACTGGCAGGCATTCCACGGGTTAAGGTCTCAGGAGCCAGCGGGAATTCTGCAGGTGCGCCAGTCGCGCAAGGTAGAGCAAGGAGAGCGGTGGTGTGTCTGGCTGAGTGCCTCAGTGTTCTTGTAGTGGGCCCGATACAGAGGAGAGGGGAAAGGGCTAAAGGATAGAATTCCCGCAGCCCACGGACCTTAGCGAGTGAGAGCTCACGCTGGGCTTTTTCTGCCGCGCTTGCAGAGGAATCAATGCGGGGCCATGGCCAGAGAAGAAACCGTCCGAGATGGACTTGAGCTGCCCGGACGTGATTCTCGGGACACCTGAAGGGTCCTCAGCGTTCGGCCTTCCCATGGCTCTGTGTGAGTAAGAGATGCGTGCTTTGAAATCTTCAACCGTCCTGGCAGTAGGTTTCTTCTGAGGCAGAGAGCTTCCTGCTGGGGCACGGAGCCTGGTGGCTTGGGGACTGGTGAAGGGGCAGTAGTCGGTTCAACAGAGTGTGGATACAGATTCAAGGCCTCCTTTCTCTCCGTGTTCCTGCAGTGGCAGCGATGGGGAGTGGGGTGGGGAGGCTGGCCGATGGGGAGGCTGCGGTGAGTTATAGGGAGAAGGGCGATGCCGCGTCCTTGCGGACTGAAACGCTAAGTTGTTTGTTTGTTTTTCCCCCTTTGCTGGGTTCGGTAGCAAGCGATAAGAAGTCAACCGTCCCGGTGTCCTGCCGTCTGGGGATGGAACGAAAACCAGAACAGGGAGCTCAGGAGCTTGCTCGAGCGAGGCGAGCGTCCGGCTGGGGGCGGGCAGCCATCGCTGTCACGGAGATAAGTGTCGGGTCTGGAATTCTCTTGGCTTACGGCCCACTCGGTTCTAGGAAGGAAGTCGCGTTTGCTGAGGCGAGTCCGGGCGCAGGTTCAGTGCTGCCTTGGTTGTGGGAGAAACAGGGCTCCCGTTTGTCAGGGTGCGGGTTTCTCTGGAACACGGTGTCCTTCTCAGCAGGCGCTTGGATCGAGGAGTTTAGGCGCCAGGTGGTAAGGTTTCTGGCTGCCTCGTGTTTCTCTCTTGTTGCTCTCTCGTATTGGCCAATACGTTCTGTCTGTCTGTTTCTGTCTGTGTCTTTGTCCTTGCTGTGCTTCCGTGTCCTTCTACAGGACACTGGCAGGCATTCAGGTGAGCATCTCCACGGGTTAAGGTCTCAGGAGCCAGCGGGAATTCTGCAGGCACGCCAGTCGCGCAAGGGAGAGCGGTGGTGTGTCCTGGCTGACTGCCTCAGTGTTCTTGTAGTGGGCCCGATACAGAGGAGAGGGGAAAGGGCGAAAGGATAGAATTCCCGCAGCCACGGACCTTAGCGCGTGAGAGCTCACGCTGGGCTTTTTCTGCCGCGCTTGCAGAGGAATCAACGCGGGGCCCTGGCCAGAGAGGAAACCCTCCGAGATGGACTTGAGCTGCCCGGACGTGATTCTCGGGACACCTGAAGGGTCCTCAGCGTTCGGCCTTCCCATGGCTCTGTGTGAGTAAGAGATGCGTGCTTTGAAATCTTCAAGCGTCCTGGCAGTAGGTTTCTTCTGAGGCAGAGAGCTTCCTGCTGGGGCACGGAGCCTGGTGGCTTGGGGACTGGTGAAGGGGCAGTAGTCGGTTCAACAGAGTGTGGATACAGATTCAAGGCCTCCTTTCTCTCCGTGTTCCTGCAGTGGCAGCGATGGGGAGTGGGGTGGGGGCTGGCCGATGCGGGAGGCTGCGGTGAGTTATAGGGAGAAGGGCGATGCAGCGTCCTTGCGGACTGAAGCGCTAAGTTGTTTGTTTGTTTTCCCCCTTTGCTGGGTTCGGTAGCAAGCGATAAGAAGTCAACCGTCCGGTGTCCTGCCGTCTGGGGATGGAGCAGAAAACCAGAACAGGGAGCTCAGGAGCTTGCTCGGCGGCGAGAACCGTCCGGCTGGGAGGCGGAGCAGCCATCGCTGTCACGGAGATAAGTGTCGGGTCTGGAACTCTCTCGGCTTACGGCCCACTCGGTTCTAGGAAGGAAGTCGCGTTTGCTTAGAGGCGAGTCGGGCGCAGGTTCGAGTGCTGCCTTGGTTGTGGGAGAAACAGGGCTCCCGTTTGTCAGGGTGCGGGTTTCTCTGGAACACGGTGTCCTTCTCAGCAGGCGCTTGGATCGAGGAGTTTAGGCGCAGGAGGTAAGGTTTCTGGCTGCCTCTCGTGTTTCTCTCTTGTTGCTCTCTCGTATTGGCCAATCACGTTCTGTCTATCTGTTTCCGTCTGTGTCTTTGTCCTTGCTGTGCTTCTGCCGTGTCCTTCTACAGGACACTGGCAGGCATTCAGGTGAGCATCTCCACGGGTTAAGGTCTCAGGAGCCAGCGGGAATTCTGCAGGTACGCCAGTCGCGCAAGGGAGAGCGGTGGTGTGTCCTGGCTGACTGCCTCAGTGTTCTTGTAGTGGGCCCGATACAGAGGAGAGGGGAAAGGGCTAAAGGATAGAATTCCCGCAGCCACGGACCTTGGCGAGTGAGAGCTCACGCTGGGCTTTTTCTGCCGCGCTTGCAGAGGAATCAATGCGGGGCCATGGCCAGAGAAGAAACCGTCCGAGATGGACTTGAGCTGCCCGGACGTGATTCTCGGGACACCTGAAGGGTCCTCAGCGTTCGGCCTTCCCATGGCTCTGTGTGAGTAAGAGATGCGTGCTTTGAAATCTTCAACGTCCTGGCAGTAGGTTTCTTCTGAGGCAGGGAGCTTCCTGCTGGGGCACGGAGCCTGGTGGCAGGGACTGGTGAAGGGGCAGTAGTCGGTTCAACAGAGTGTGGATACAGATTCAAGGCCTCCTTTCTCTCCGTGTTCCTGCAGTGGCAGCGGGAGTGGGGTGGCGATGGGGGAGGCTGCGGTGAGTTATAGGGAGAAGGAGCGATGCGCGTCCTTGCGGACTGAAACGCTAAGTTGTTTGTTTGTTTTCCCCCTTTGCTGGGTTGGTAGCAAGCGATAAGAAGTCAACCGTCCCGGTGTCCTGCCGTCTGGGGATGGAGCGAAAAACCGAGAACAGGAGCTCAGGAGCTTGCTCGAGCGGCGAGAACCGTCCGGCTGGGGCGGGCAGCCATCGCTGTCACGGAGATAAGTGTCGGGTCTGGAACTCTCTCGGCTTCGGCCCCTCGGTTCTAGGAAGGGAAGTCGCGTTTGCTTAGAGAGCGAGTCGAGCGCAGGTTCCCGAGTGCTGCCTTGGTTGTGGGAGAAACAGGGCTCCCGTTTGTCAGGGTGCGGGTTTCTCTGGAACACGGTGTCCTTCTCAGCAGGCGCTTGGATCGAGGAGTTTAGGCGCCAGGCGGTAAGGTTTCTGGCTGCCTCTCGTGTTTCTCTCTTGTTGCTCTCTCGTATTGGCCAATACGTTCTGTCTGTCTGTTTCCGTCTGTGTCTTTGTCCTTGCTGTGCTTCTGCCGTGTCCTTCTACAGGACACTGGCAGGCAGCATCTCCACGGGTTAAGGTCTCAGGAGCCAGCGGGAATTCTGCAGGTGCGCCAGTCGCGCAAGGTAGAGCAAGGAGAGCGGTGGTGTGTGTGGCTGACTGACTCAGTGTTCTTGTAGTGGGCCCGATACAGAGGAGAGGGGAAAGGGCTAAAGGATAGAATTCCCGCAGCCACGGACCTTAGCGAGTGAGAGCTCACGCTGGGCTTTTTCTGCGCGCTTGCAGAGGAATCAATGCGGGGCCATGGCCAGAGAAGAAACCGTCCGAGATGGACTTGAGCTGCCGGACGTGATTCTCGGGACACCTGGAGGGTCCTCAGCGTTCGGCCTTCCCATGGCTCTGTGTGAGTAAGAGATGCGTGCTTTGAAATGTTCAACCGTCCTGGCAGTAGGTTTCTTCTGAGGCAGGGGGCTTCCTGCTGGGGCACGGAGCCTGGTGGCTTGGGGACTGGTGAAGGGGCAGTAGTCGGTTCAACAGAGTGTGGATACAGATTCAAGGCCTCCTTTCTCTCCGTGTTCCTGCAGTGGCAGCGGGGGAAGGGTGTGGCCGATGCGGGGAGGCTGCGGGGAGTTATAGGGGAGAAGGAGCGATGCCGCGTCCTTGCGGACTGAAACGCTAAGTTGTTTGTTTGTTTTTCCCCCCTTTGCTGGGTTCGGTAGCGATAAGAAGTCAACCGTCCCGGTGTCCTGCCGTCTGGGGATGGAACGAAAACGAGAACAGGGAGCTCAGGAGCTTGCTCGAAGCGAGGCGAGAACCGTCCGGCTGGGAGCGGAGCAGCCATCGCTGTCACGGAGATAAGTGTCGGGTCTGGAACTCTCTCGGCTTACGGCCCCTCGGTTCTAGGAAGGGAAGTCGCGTTTGCTTAGACAGCGAGTCCGGGCGCAGGTTCCCGAGGTGCTGCCTTGGTTGTGGGAGAAACAGGGCTCCCGTTTGTGAGGGGTGCGGGTTTCTCTGGAACACGGTGTCCTTCTCAGCAGACGCTTGGATCGAGGAGTTTAGGCGCCAGGTGGTAAGGTTTCTGGCTGCCTCTCTGTTTCTCTCTTGTTGCTCTCTCGTATTGGCCAATCGTTCTGTCTGTCTGTTTCCGTCTGTGTCTTTGTCCTTGCTGTGCTTCTGCCGTGTCCTTCTACAGGACACTGGCAGGCATTCAGGTGAGCATCTCCACGGGTTAAGGTCTCAGGAGCCAAGCGGGAATTCTGCAGGTGCGCCAGTCGGGCAAGGGAGAGCGGTGGTGTGTCCTGGCTGACTGACTCAGTGTTCTTGTAGTGGGCCCGATACAGAGAGAGGGGAAAGGGCTAAAGGATAGAATTCCCGCAGCCACGGACCTTAGCGAGTGAGAGCTCACGCTGGGCTTTTCTGCGCTTGCAGAGGAATCAATGCGGGGCCATGGCCAGAGAAGAAACCGTCCGAGATGGACTTGAGCTGCCGGACGTGATTCTCGGGACACCTGAAGGGTCCTCAGCGTTCGGCCTTCCCATGGCTCTGTGTGAGTAAGAGATCGTGCTTTGAAATCTTCAAGCGTCCTGGCAGTAGGTTTCTTCTGAGGCAGAGAGCTTCCTGCTGGGGCACGGAGCCTGGTGGCAGGGACTGGTGAAGGGCAGTAGTCGGTTCAAGAGAGTGTGGATACAGATTCAAGGCCTCCTTTCTCTCCGTGTTCCTGCAGTGGCAGCGGGAGGGGGGTGGCCGATGGGGGAGGCTGCGGTGAGTTATAGGGGAGAAGGAGCGATGCCGCGTCCTTGCGGACTGAAACGCTAAGTGGTTTGTTTGTTTTTCCCCCTTTGCTGGGTTCGGTAGCAAGCGATAAGAAGTCAACCGTCCCGGTGTCCTGCCGTCTGGGGATGGAACGAAAACCAGAACAGGGAGCTCAGGAGCTTGCTCGAAGCGAGGCGAGAACCGTCCGGCTGGGAGCGGAGCAGCCATCGCTGTCACGGAGATACGTGTCGGGTCTGGAACTCTCTCGGCTTACGGCCCACTCGGTTCTAGGAAGGGAAGTCGCGTTTGCTTAGAGAGCGAGTCCGGGCGCAGGTTCGAGTGCTGCCTTGGTTGTGGGAGAAACAGGGCTCCCGTTTGTCAGTGCGGGTTTCTCTGGAACACGGTGTCCTTCTCAGCAGGCGCTTGGATCGAGGAGTTTAGGCGCCAGGCGGTAAGGTTTCTGGCTGCCTCTCATGTATTTCTCTCTTGTTGCTCTCTCGTATTGGCCAATCGTTCTGTCTGTCTGTTTCCGTCTGTGTCTTTGTCCTTGCTGTGCTTCTGCCGTGTCCTTCTACAGGACACTGGCAGGCATTCAGGTGAGCATCTCCACGGGTTAAGGTCTCAGGAGCCAACGGGAATTCTGCAGGTCGCCAGTCGCGCAAGGTAGAGCGAGGGAGAGCGGTGGTGTGTCATGGCTGACTGACTCAGTGTTCTTGTAGTGGGCCCGATACAGAGGAGAGGGGAAAGGGCTAAAGGATAGAATTCCCGCAGCCACGGACCTTAGCGAGTGAGAGCTCACGCTGGGCTTTTTCTGCCGCGCTTGCAGAGGAATCAGTGCGGGGCCATGGCCAGAGAAGAACCCGTCCGAGATGGACTGGAGCTGCCCGGACGTGATTCTCGGGACCACTGGAAGGGTCCTCAGCGTTCGGCCTTCCCATGGCTCTGTGTGAGTAAGAGATCGTGCTTTGAAATCTTCAAGCGTCCTGGCAGTAGGTTTCTTCTGAGGCAGAGAGCTTCCTGCTGGGCCACGGAGCCTGGTGGCTTGGGGACTGGTGAAGGGGCAGTAGTCGGTTCAACAGAGTGTGGATACAGATTCAAGGCCTCCTTTCTCTCCGTGTTCCTGCAGTGGCAGCGGGGAGTGGGGTGGGGAGTGGCGATGGGGAGGCTGCGGTGAGTTATAGGGAGAAGGAGGCGATGCGCGTCCTTGCGGACTGAAACGCTAAGTTGTTTGTTTGTTTTCCCCCTTTGCTGGGTTCGGTAGCAAGCGATAAGAAGTCAACCGTCGGTGTCCTGCCGTCTGGGGATGGAGCGAAAACGAGAACAGGGCAGCTCAGGAGCTTGCTCGAGCGGCGGAGAACCGTCCGGCTGGGGCGGAGCAGCCGTCGCTGTCACGGAGATAAGTGTCGGGTCTGGAACTCTCTCGACTTCACGGCCCACTCGGTTCTAGGAAGGGAAGTCGCGTTTGCTTAGACAGAGTCGGCGCAGGTTCCCGAGGTGCTGCCTTGGTTGTGGGAGAAACAGGGCTCCCGTTTGTCAGGGTGCGGGTTTCTCTGGAACACGGTGTCCTTCTCAGCAGGCGCTTGGATCGAGGAGTTTAGGCGCCAGGTAAGGTTTCTGGCTGCCTCTCATGTAGTTTCTCTCTTGTTGCTCTCTCGTATTGGCCAATCGTTCTGTCTGTCTGTTTCTGTCTGTGTCTTTGTCCTTGCTGTGCTTCTGCCGTGTCCTTCTACAGGACACTGGCAGGCATTCAGGTGAGCATCTCCACGGGTTAAGGTCTCAGGAGCCAGCGGGAATTCTGCAGGCACGCCAGTCGCGCAAGGGAGGCGGTGGTGTGTCATGGCTGACTGACTCAGTGTTCTTGTAGTGGGCCCGATACAGAGGGGAGAGGGGAAAGGGCTAAAGGATAGAATTCCGCAGCCACGGACCTTAGCGAGTGAGAGCTCACGCTGGGCTTTTTCTGGCGCTTGCAGAGGAATCAATGCGGGGCCATGGCCAGAGAAGAAACCGTCCGAGATGGACTTGAGCTGCCGGACGTGATTCTCGGGACACCTGAAGGGTCCTCAGCGTTCGGCCTTCCCATGGCTCTGTGTGAGTAAGAGATGCGTGCTTTGAAATCTTCAACCGTCCTGGCAGTAGGTTTCTTCTGAGGCAGGGGGCTTCCTGCTGGGGCACGGAGCCTGGTGGCTTGGGGACTGGTGAAGGGGCAGTAGTCGGTTCAACAGAGTGTGGATACAGATTCAAGGCCTCCTTTCTCTCCGTGTTCCTGCAGTGGCAGCGGGGAGTGGGGTGGCGATGGGGAGGCTGCGGTGAGTTATAGGGGAGAAGAGGCGATGCGCGTCCTTGCGGACTGAAAGCAGCTAAGTTGTTTGTTTGTTTTTCCCCCTTTGCTGGGTTCGGTAGCAAGCGATAAGAAGTCAACCGTCGGTGTCCTGCCGTCTGGGGATGGAAGCAGAAAACGAGAACAGGGAGCTCAGGAGCTTGCTCGAAGCGGCGAGAACCGTCCGGCTGGGGCGGAGCAGCCATCGCTGTCACGGAGATAAGTGTCGGGTCTGGAACTCTCTCGGCTTACGGCCCCTCGGTTCTAGGAAGGAAGTCGCGTTTGCTTAGAGCGAGTCGGGCGCAGGTTCCCGAGTGCTGCCTTGGTTGTGGGAGAAACAGGGCTCCCGTTTGTCAGGGTGCGGGTTTCTCTGGAACACGGTGTCCTTCTCAGCAGGCGCTTGGATCGAGGAGTTTAGGCGCCAGGCGGTAAGGTTTCTGGCTGCCTCTCGTGTATTTCTCTCTTGTTGCTCTCTCGTATTGGCCAATCGTTCTGTCTGTCTGTTTCCGTCTGTGTCTTTGTCCTTGCTGTGCTTCTGCCGTGTCCTTCTACAGGACACTGGCAGGCATTCAGTGAGCATCTCCACGGGTTAAGGTCTCAGGAGCCAACGGGAATTCTGCAGGTACGCCAGTCGCGCAAGGTAGAGCAAGGGAGAGCGGTGGTGTGTCATGGCTGACTGACTCAGTGTTCTTGTAGTGGGCCCGATACAGAGGGGAGAGGGGGGAAAGGGCGAAAGGATAGAATTCCCGCAGCCACGGACCTTAGCGAGTGAGAGCTCACGCTGGGCTTTTTCTGCGCGCTTGCAGAGGAATCAATGCGGGGCCATGGCCAGAGAAGAAACCGTCCGAGATGGACTTGAGCTGCCGGACGTGATTCTCGGGACACCTGAAGGGTCCTCAGCGTTCGGCCTTCCCATGGCTCTGTGTGAGTAAGAGATCGTGCTTTGAAATCTTCAACCGTCCTGGCAGTAGGTTTCTTCTGAGGCAGAGCTTCCTGCTGGGGCACGGAGCCTGGTGGCTTGGGGACTGGTGAAGGGGCAGTAGTCGGTTCAACAGAGTGTGGATACAGATTCAAGGCCTCCTTTCTCTCCGTGTTCCTGCAGTGGCAGCGGGAGGGGGTGGGGGTGGCGATGCGGGAGGCTGCGGTGAGTTATAGGGAGAAGGAGCGATGCGCGTCCTTGCGGACTGAAGCGCTAAGTTGTTTGTTTGTTTTTCCCCCTTTGCTGGGTTCGGTGGCAAGCGATAAGAAGTCAACCGTCGGTGTCCTGCCGTCTGGGGATGGAGCGAAATCGAGAACAGCTCAGGAGCTTGCTCGAAGCGGCGAGAACCGTCCGGCTGGGGCGGGCAGCCATCGCTGTCACGGAGATAAGTGTCGGGTCTGGAACTCTCGCGGCCCCTCGGTTCTAGGAAGGGAAGTCGCGTTTGCTTAGACAGCGAGTCCGGGCGCAGGTTCCCGAGTGCTGCCTTGGTTGTGGGAGAAACAGGGCTCCCGTTTGTCAGGAGTGCGGGTTTCTCTGGAACGTGTCCTTCTCAGCAGGCGCTTGGATCGAGGAGTTTAGGCGCCAAGGCGGTAAGGTTTCTGGCTGCCTCTCGTATTTCTCTCTTGTTGCTCTCGTATTGGCCATCGTTCTGTCTGTCTGTTTCCGTCTGTGTCTTTGTCCTTGCTGTGCTTCTGCCGTGTCCTTCTACAGGCTGGCAGGCATTCAGGTGAGCATCTCCACGGGTTAAGGTCTCAGGAGCCAGCGGGAATTCTGCAGGTACGCCAGTCGCGCAAGGGAGAGCGGTGGTGTGTCATGGCTGACTGACTCAGTGTTCTTGTAGTGGGCCCGATACAGAGGGAGAGGGTGAAAGGGCTAAAGGATAGAATTCCCGCAGCCACGGACCTTAGCGAGTGGGAGCTCACGCTGGGCTTTTTCTGCGCGCTTGCAGAGGAATCAATGCGGGGCCATGGCCAGAGAAGAAACCCTCCGAGATGGACTTGAGCTGCCCGGACGTGATTCTCGGGACACCTGAAGGGTCCTCAGCGTTCGTCCTTCCCATGGCTCTGTGTGAGTAAGAGATGCGTGCTTTGAAATCGTCAAGCGTCCTGGCAGTAGGTTTTTTCTGAGGCAGAGAGCTTCCTGCTGGGGCCCGGAGCCTGGTGGCTTGGGGACCGGTGAAGGGGCAGTAGTCGGTTCAAGAGAGTGTGGATACAGATTCAAGGCCTCCTTTCTCTCCGTGTTCCTGCAGTGGCAGCGGGAGCGGGGTGCCGACGGGGGGAGGCTGCGGTGGGTTATAGGGGAGACGATGCGCGTCCTTGCGGACTGAAGCGCTAAGTTGTTTGTTTGTTTTCCCCCTTTGCTGGGTTCGGTAGCAAGCGATAAGAAGTCAACCGTCGGTGTCCTGCCGTCTGGGGATGGAGCGAAATCGAGAACAGGGAGCTCAGGAGCTTGCTCGAGCGGCGAGAAGTCCGGCTGGGAGGCGGAGCAGCCGTCGCTGTCACGGAGATAAGTGTTGGGTCTGGAACTCTCTCGGCTTACGGCCCGCTCGGTTCTAGGAAGGGAAGTCGCGTTTGCTTAGAGAGCGAGTCCGGGCGCAGGTTCCCGAGGTGCTGCCTTGGTTGTGGGAGAAACAGGGCTCCCGTTTGTCAGAGTGCTGGTTTCTCTGGAACAGTGTCCTTCTCAGCAGGGCGCTTGGATCGAGGAGTTTAGGCGCCAGGCGGTAAGGTTTCTGGCTGCCTCTCATGTATTTCTCTCTTGTTGCTCTCTCGTATTGGCCAATACGTTCTGTCTGTCTCTGTTTCCGTCTGTGTCTTTGTCCTTGCTGTGCTTCTGCCGTGTCCTTCTACAGGACACTGGCAGGCATTCAGGTGAGCATGTCCGCGGGTTAAGGTCTCAGGAGCCAACGGGAATTCTGCAGGTACGGCAGTCGCGCAAGGGAGAGCGGTGGTGTGTGATGGCTGACTGACTCAGTGTTCTTGTAGTGGGCCCGATACAGAGGGGAGAGGTGAAAGGGCTAAAGGATAGAATTCCCGCAGCCACGGACCTTAGCGGTGAGAGCTCACGCTGGGCTTTTTCTGCGCTTGCAGAGGAATCAATGCGGGGCCATGGCCAGAGAAGAAACCGTCCGAGATGGACTTGAGCTGCCGGACGTGATTCTCGGGACACCTGAAGGGTCCTCAGCGTTCGGCCTTCCCATGGCTCTGTGTGAGTAAGAGATCGTGCTTTGAAATCTTCAACCGTCCTGGCAGTAGGTTTCTTCTGAGGCAGAGAGCTTCCTGCTGGGGCACGGAGCCTGGTGGCTTGGGGACTGGTGAAGGGGCAGTAGTCGGTTCAACAGAGTGTGGATACAGATTCAAGGCCTCCTTTCTCTCCGTGTTCCTGCAGTGGCAGCGATGGGGGAGTGGGGGTGTGGCCGATGGGGAGGCTGCGGTGAGTTATAGGGGAGAAGGAGCGATGCGCGTCCTTGCGGACTGAAACGCTAAGTGGTTTGTTTGTTTTTCCCCCTTTGCTGGGTTCGGTAGCAAGCGATAAGAAGTCAACCGTCCGGTGTCCTGCCGTCTGGGGATGGAGCGAAAACCAGAACAGGGAGCTCAGGAGCTTGCTCGAGCGGCGAGAACCGTCCGGCTGGGAGCGGGCAGCCATCGCTGTCACGGAGATAAGTGTCGGGTCTGGAACTCTCTCGGCTTACGGCCCCTCGGTTCTAGGAAGGAAGTCGCGTTTGCTTAGAGGCGAGTCGAGCGCAGGTTCGAGTGCTGCCTTGGTTGTGGGAGAAACAGGGCTCCCGTTTGTCAGTGCGGGTTTCTCTGGAACACGGTGTCCTTCTCAGCAGGCGCTTGGATCGAGGAGTTTAGGCGCAAGGCGGTAAGGTTTCTGGCTGCCTCTCGTGTTTCTCTCTTGTTGCTCTCTCGTATTGGCCAATCGTTCTGTCTGTCTGTTTCTGTCTGTGTCTTTGTCCTTGCTGTGCTTCTGCCGTGTCCTTCTACAGGACACTGGCAGGCATTCAGTGAGCATCTCCACGGGTTAAGGTCTCAGGAGCCAGCGGGAATTCTGCAGGTCGCCAGTCGCGCAAGGGAGAGCGGTGGTGTGTCCTGGCTGACTCGGTGCCTCAGTGTTCTTGTAGTGGGCCCGATACAGAGGGGAGGGGGGAAAGGGCTAAAGGATCGAATTCCCGCAGCCACGGACCTTAGCGAGTGGGAGCTCACGCTGGGCTTTTTCTGCCGCGCTTGCAGAGGAATCAATGCGGGGCCATGGCCAGAGAAGAAACCGTCCGAGATGGACTTGAGCTGCCCGGACGTGATTCTCGGGACACCTGAAGGGTCCTCAGCGTTCGGCCTTCCCATGGCTCTGTGTGAGTAAGAGAGCGTGCTTTGAAATCTTCAACGTCCTGGCAGTAGGTTTCTTCTGAGAGAGCTTCCTGCTGGGGCACAGCCTGGTGGCAGGGACTGGTGAAGGGGCAGTAGTCGGTTCAACAGAGTGTGGATACAGATTCAAGGCCTCCTTTCTCTCCGTGTTCCTGCAGTGGCAGCGGGGGAGGGGGTGGCGATGGGAGGCTGCGGTGAGTTATAGGGAGAAGAGGCGATGCGCGTCCTTGCGGACTGAAGCGCTAAGTTGTTTGTTTGTTTTCCCCCTTTGCTGGGTTCGGTGGCAAGCGATAAGAAGTCAACCGTCGGTGTCCTGCCGTCTGGGGATGGAACGAAAACCAGAACAGGGAGCTCAGGAGCTTGCTCGAAGCGAGGCGAGAACCGTCCGGCTGGGAGCGGAGCAGCCGTCGCTGTCACGGAGATAAGTGTCGGGTCTGGAACTCTCTCGGCTTACGGCCCACTCGGTTCTAGGAAGGGAAGTCGCGTTTGCTTAGAGAGCGAGTCCGGGCGCAGGTTCGAGGTGCTGTCTTGGTTGTGGGAGAAACAGGGCTCCCGTTTGTCAGTGCGGGTTTCTCTGGAACACGGTGTCCTTCTCAGCAGGCGCTTGGATCGAGGAGTTTAGGCGCCAGGCGGTAAGGTTTCTGGCTGCCTCTCGTGTTTTCTCTCTTGTTGCTCTCTCGTATTGGCCAATACGTTCTGTCTGTCTGTTTCCGTCTGTGTCTTTGTCCTTGCTGTGCTTCTGCCGTGTCCTTCTACAGGACACTGGCAGGCATTCAGTGAGCATCTCCACGGGTTAAGGTCTCAGGAGCCAGCGGGAATTCTGCAGGCACGCCAGTCGCGCAAGGTAGAGCGGTGGTGTGTCATGGCTGACTGACTCAGTGTTCTTGTAGTGGGCCCGATACAGAGGAGAGGGAAAGGGCTAAAGGATAGAATTCCCGCAGCCACGGACCTTAGCGAGTGAGAGCTCACGCTGGGCTTTTCTGCGCTTGCAGAGGAATCAATGCGGGGCCATGGCCAGAGAAGAAACCGTCCGAGATGGACTTGAGCTGCCGGACGTGATTCTCAGGACACCTGAAGGGTCCTCAGCGTTCGGCCTTCCATGGCTCTGTGTGAGTAAGAGATCGTGCTGAAATCTTCAACCGTCCTGGCAGTAGGTTTCTTCTGAGGCAGAGAGCTTCCTGCTGGGGCACGGAGCCTGGTGGCTTGGGGACTGGTGAAGGGGCAGTAGTCGGTTCAACAGAGTGTGGATACAGATTCAAGGCCTCCTTTCTCTCCGTGTTCCTGCAGTGGCAGCGGGGCGGGGGTGGCGATGCGGGAGTTATAGGGGGAGAAGGGCGATGCGCGTCCTTGCGGACTGAAGCGCTAAGTTGTTTGTTTGTTTTCCCCCTTTGCTGGGTTCGGTAGCAAGCGATAAGAAGTCAACCGTCCGGTGTCCTGCCGTCTGGGGATGGAGCGAAAACCAGAACAGGAGCTCAGGAGCTTGCTCGAGCGGCGAGAACCGTCCGGCTGGGGGCGGGCAGCCATCGCTGTCACGGAGATAAGTGTCGGGTCTGGAACTCTCTCGGCTTACGGCCCACTCGGTTCTAGGAAGGGAAGTCGCGTTTGCTTGAGAGCGAGTCGAGTCGGCGCAGGTTCCCGAGTGCTGCCTTGGTTGTGGGAGAAACAGGGCTCCCGTTTGTCAGAGTGCGGGTTTCTCTGGAACACGGTGTCCTTCTCAGCAGGCGCTTGGATCGAGGAGTTTAGGCGCAAGGCGGTAAGGTTTCTGGCTGCCTCTCGTATTTCTCTCTTGTTGCTCTCGTATTGGCCAATCGTTCTGTCTGTCTGTTTCCGTCTGTGTCTTTGTCCTTGCTGTGCTTCTGCCGTGTCCTTCTACAGGACACTGGCAGGCATTCAGGTGAGCATCTCCACGGGTTAAGGTCTCAGGAGCCAAGCGGGAATTCTGCAGGTCGCCAGTCGCGCAAAGGGAGAGCGGTGGTGTGTCATGGCTGACTGACTCAGTGTTCTTGTAGTGGGCCCGATACAGAGGAGAGGGGAAAGGGCTAAAGGATAGAATTCCCGCAGCCACGGACCTTAGCAGTGAGAGCTCACGCTGGGCTTTTCTGCGCTTGCAGAGGAATCAATGCGGGGCCATGGCCAGAGAAGAAACCGTCCGAGATGGACTTGAGCTGCCGGACGTGATTCTCGGGACACCTGAAGGGTCCTCAGCGTTCGGCCTTCCCATGGCTCTGTGAGTAAGAGATCGTGCTTTGAAATCTTCAAGCGTCCTGGCAGTAGGTTTCTTCTGAGGCAGAGAGCTTCCTGCTGGGGCACGGAGCCTGGTGGCTTGGGGACTGGTGAAGGGGCAGTAGTCGGTTCAACAGAGTGTGGATACAGATTCAAGGCCTCCTTTCTCTCCGTGTTCCTGCAGTGGCAGCGGGGCGGGTGTGGCGATGGGGAGGCTGCGGTGCGTTATAGGGGAGAAGAGGCGATGCGGCGTCCTTGCGGACTGAAAGCGCTAAGTTGTTTGTTTGTTTCCCCCTTTGCTGGGTTGGTAGCGATAAGAAGTCAACCGTCGGTGTCCTGCCGTCTGGGGATGGAGCGAAATCGAGAACAGGGAGCTCAGGAGCTTGCTCGAAGCGAGGCGAGAACCGTCCGGCTGGGGCGGAGCAGCCATCGCTGTCACGGAGATAAGTGTCGGGTCTGGAACTCTCTCGGCTTACGGCCCCTCGGTTCTAGGAAGGAAGTCGCGTTTGCTTGAGGCGAGTCCGAGCGCAGGTTCAGTGCTGCCTTGGTTGTGGGAGAAACAGGGCTCCCGTTTGTCAGTGCGGGTTTCTCTGGAACCACGGTGTCCTTCTCAGCAGGCGCTTGGATCGAGGAGTTTAGGCGCCAAGGCGGTAAGGTTTCTGGCTGCCTCTCGTGTATTTCTCTCTTGTTGCTCTCTCGTATTGGCCAATACGTTCTGTCTGTCTGTGTCTTTGTCCTTGCTGTGCTTCTGCCGTGTCCTTCTACAGGACACTGGCAGGCATTCAGGTGAGCATCTCCACGGGTTAAGGTCTCAGGAGCCAGCGGGAATTCTGCAGGTGCGCCAGTCGCGCAAGGTAGGCGGTGAGCGGTGGTGTGTCATGGCTGACTGACTCAGTGTTCTTGTAGTGGGCCCGATACAGAGGAGAGGAAAGGGCTAAAGGATAGAATTCCCGCAGCCACGGACCTTAGCGGTGGGAGCTCACGCTGGGCTTTCTGCGCTTGCAGAGGAATCAATGCGGGGCCATGGCCAGAGAAGAAACCGTCCGAGATGGACTTGAGCTGCGGACGTGATTCTCGGGACACCTGAAGGGTCCTCAGCGTTCGGCCTTCCATGGCTCTGTGTGAGTAAGAGATCGTGCTTTGAAATCTTCAACCGTCCTGGCAGTAGGTTTCTTCTGAGGCAGAGAGCTTCCTGCTGGGGCACGGAGCCTGGTGGCAGGGACTGGTGAAGGGGCAGTAGTCGGTTCAACAGAGTGTGGATACAGATTCAAGGCCTCCTTTCTCTCCGTGTTCCTGCAGTGGCAGCGGGAGGGGAGTGGCCGATGGGGAGGCTGCGGAGTTATAGGGAGAAGGAGGCGATGCGCGTCCTTGCGGACTGAAAGCGCTAAGTTGTTTGTTTGTTTTTCCCCCTTTGCTGGGTTGGTAGCAAGCGATAAGAAGTCAACCGTCGGTGTCCTGCCGTCTGGGGATGGAGCGAAATCGAGAACAGGGAGCTCAGGAGCTTGCTCGAGCGGCGAGAACCGTCCGGCTGGGAGCGGAGCAGCCGTCGCTGTCACGGAGATAAGTGTCGGGTCTGGAACTCTGTCGGCTTACGGCCCTCTCGGTTCTAGGAAGGGAAGTCCCGTTTGCTTAGACAGCGAGTCCGAGCGCAGGTTCCCGAGGTGCTGCCTTGGTTGTGGGAGAAACAGGGCTCCCGTTTGTCAGGGGTGCGGGTTTCTCTGGAACACGGTGTCCGTCCTTCTCAGCAGACGCTTGGATCGAGGAGTTTAGACGCCAGGCGGTAAGGTTTCTGGCTGCCTCTCGTGTATTTCTCTCTTGTTGCTCTCTCGTATTGGCCAATACGTTCTGTCTGTCCGTTTCCGTCTGTGTCTTTGTCCTTGCTGTGCTTCTGCGTGTCCTTCTACAGGACACTGGCAGGCATTCAGGTGAGCATGTCCACGGGTTAAGGTCTCAGGAGCCAGCGGGAATTCTGCAGGTCGCCAGTCGCGCAAGGTAGAGCAAGGGAGGCGGTGGTGTGTCATGGCTGACTGACTCAGTGTTCTTGTAGTGGGCCCGATACAGAGGAGAGGGGAAGGGCTAAAGGATAGAATTCCCGCAGCCACGGACCTTAGCAGTGAGAGCTCACGCTGGGCTTTTTCTGCGCGCTTGCAGAGAATCAATGCGGGGCCATGGCCAGAAGAAACCGTCCGAGATGGACTTGAGCTGCCGGACGTGATTCTCGGGACACCTGAAGGGTCCTCAGCGTTCGGCCTTCCCATGGCTCTGTGTGAGTAAGAGCGCGTGCTTTGAAATCTTCAACCGTCCTGGCAGTAGGTTTCTTCTGAGGCAGAGAGCTTCCTGCTGGGGCCACGGAGCCTGGTGGCTTGGGGACTGGTGAAGGGGCAGTAGTCGGTTCAGAGTGTGGATACAGATTCAAGGCCTCCTTTCTCTCCGTGTTCCTGCAGTGGCAGCGGGAGGGGGTGGCCGATGGGGAGGCTGCGGTGCGTTATAGGGAGAAGGAGCGATGCGCGTCCTTGCGGACTGAAAGCGCTAAGTTGTTTGTTTGTTTTCCCCCTTTGCTGGGTTCGGTGGCAAGCGATAAGAAGTCAACCGTCCGGTGTCCTGCCGTCTGGGGATGGAGCGAAATCGAGAACAGGGAGCTCAGGAGCTTGCTCAGCGGCGAGGCGTCGGCTGGGGCGGAGCAGCCGTCGCTGTCACGGAGATAAGTGTCGGGTCTGGAACTCTCTCGGCTTACGGCCCCTCGGTTCTAGGAAGGAAGTCGCGTTTGCTTAGACAGCGAGTCGGGCGCAGGTTCGAGTGCTGCCTTGGTTGTGGGAGAAACAGGGCTCCCGTTTGTCAGGGTGCTGGTTTCTCTGGAACCACGGTGTCCTTCTCAGCAGGCGCTTGGATCGAGGAGTTTAGGCGCAAGGTGGTAAGGTTTCTGGCTGCCTCTGTGTTTCTCTCTTGTTGCTCTCGTGTTGGCCAATACGTTCTGTCTGTCTGTTTCCGTCTGTGTCTTTGTCCTTGCTGTGCTTCTGCGTGTCCTTCTACAGGGCACTGGCAGGCATTCAGTGAGCATCTCCACGGGTTAAGGTCTCAGGAGCCAGCGGGAATTCTGCAGGTCGCCAGTCGCGCAAGGGAGAGCGGAGGCGGTGGTGTGTGATGGCTGACTGACTCAGTGTTCTTGTAGTGGGCCCGATACAGAGGGGAGAGGAGGAAAGGGCTATAGGATAGAATTCCCGCAGCCGCGGACCTTAGCGAGTGAGAGCTCACGCTGGGCTTTTTCTGCGCTTGCAGAGAATCAATGCGGGGCCATGGCCAGAGAAGAAACCGTCCGAGATGGACTTGAGCTGCCCGGACGTGATTCTCGGGACACCTGAAGGGTCCTCAGCGTTCGTCCTTCCCATGGCTCTGTGTGAGTAAGAGATGCGTGCTTTGAAATCGTCAAGCGTCCTGGCAGTAGGTTTCTTCTGAGGCAGAGAGCTTCCTGCTGGGGCACGGAGCCTGGTGGCAGGGACTGGTGAAGGGGCAGTAGTCGGTTCAACAGAGTGTGGATACAGATTCAAGGCCTCCTTTCTCTCCGTGTTCCTGCAGTGGCAGCGGGAGGGGTGGATGGGGAGGCTGGCTGCGGTGCGTTATAGGGAGAAGGAGGCGATGCGCGTCCTTGCGGACTGAAGCGCTAAGTTGTTTGTTGTTTTCCCCCTTTGCTGGGTTCGGTAGCAAGCGATAAGAAGTCAACCGTCCGGTGTCCTGCCGTCTGGGGATGGAGCGAAATCGAGAACAGGCAGCTCAGGAGCTTGCTCGAGCGAGGCGAGAACCGTCCGGCTGGGGCGGAGCAGCCATCGCTGTCACGGAGATAAGTGTCGGGTCTGGAACTCTCGGCTTACGGCCCCTCGGTTCTAGGAAGGGAAGTCGCGTTTGCTTAGACAGCGAGTCCGGGCGCAGGTTCCCGAGGTGCTGCCTTGGTTGTGGGAGAAACAGGGCTCCCGTTTGTCAGGGTGCTGGTTTCTCTGGAACACGGTGTCCTTCTCAGCAGGCGCTTGGATCGAGGAGTTTAGGCGCCAGGCGGTAAGGTTTCTGGCTGCCTCTCGTGTATTTCTCTCTTGTTGCTCTCGTATTGGCCAATCGTTCTGTCTGTCTGTTTCCGTCTGTGTCTTTGTCCTTGCTGTGCTTCTGCCGTGTCCTTCTACAGGACACTGGCAGGCATTCAGGTGAGCATCTCCACGGGTTAAGGTCTCAGGAGCCAGCGGGAATTCTGCAGGTCGCCAGTCGCGCAAGGTAGAGCGGTAGGCGGTGGTGTGTCATGGCTGACTGACTCAGTGTTCTTGTAGTGGGCCCGATACAGAGGGGAGGAAAGGGCTAAAGGATAGAATTCCCGCAGCCACGGACCTTAGCGAGTGAGAGCTCACGCTGGGCTTTTTCTGCGCGCTTGCAGAGGAATCAATGCGGGGCCATGGCCAGAAGAAGAAACCGTCCGAGATGGACTTGAGCTGCCGGACGTGATTCTGGGACACCTGAAGGTCCATCCTCAGCGTTGGAAACGCAGCTTCCCATGGCTCTGTCACTGAGTAAGAGAGCTGCGTGCTTTGGCAGCAAATCTTCAGCGTCCTGTGCTGTGAAGCACCTTCTGAGGCAGAGCCCTCAGCTTCCCCTGCTGGAACCGAGCCTGGCTTGATGAGCAGGCTTGCTGAGTGAATTGCAGTAGTCGGTTCAACGTAGGGAGCTGAGGATACAGATTGAAGGCCTCCGAACATTCTCTCTTGTTCCTGTTCAGTGGCCAGGATAGAAGCGGGCGTTACGAGACGTGGAGAGAGCTGCGGTGCGTTATGGGTGATAAAGGCGTTGCAGCGTCCTTGCGGACATAAGCGCTTCTCAGTTGTTTGTCTTAGCCTTTCCCCCTTTGCTGGCCACTTGGTAGGCCAACAGCGATCAGAAGTCAGGCCGTCTCTGGTCATCCTGCACGTCCAGGATGGTACGAAAGTCGAGAAGAGGGTTGCTGGATCTTGCTGGGAGTCCCCCGAGGCTCCACCGAGCTGGGGCGGAGCAGCCGTGTCAGCATCCTCCAGAGGAGATAAGTGCACCCGGGGTCTGGAACTCTCTCAAAGCACAGCCTCCCAGTTGGCTGAAGGAGTTGGAGAGTGGCGTTTGCATTAGAGAAGGGCGAGTGCGGCTGTAGCATTATTGTCGCTGAGGTTCCCGTGGGTGGCTGGCCTTGGTTGTGGGAGAAACAGGGCTCCCGGGTCAGAGGGCTGGATGGGGAGTTTCTCTGGAACACATCTAGGGTTTCCTTCTCAGCAGGCGCTTGGGTGTGCGGAGCTTAGAAAGCACCAGGTGGATAGGTTTCTGGCTGCACCTCATGGTGAAATTCTCTCTTGTTTGCTCTCTCGTGTTGGCCAATAGCTGTCTATCCGTTTCTGTCCGTGTCTTTGTCTTTGCCTCCCCTTCTGCATGTCCTGCTGGGGCGGCTAAGACACTGAGCAGTCCAGCCATGAGCATGTCCACGGGATTGCTCTACCTTCCAGGAGCCATGAGCTGGGGTGCGGATTCTGCAGGTCGCCCGGTCGCGCGCAGGACCTTCAATGCGGTGGTGTGTCTTTCACCTGGCTGACTGCCTGACTCAGTGTTCTGTAGTGGGCCCGACACACAGAAGGAAGAGGGCTAGAGAACTTAGGCGTAAGGAACGGCCTGATTCCGCTGAGAGAGCCAGGACATCAGCCCAGTGAGGAGCTCCACGCTGCTGGGCACTCCCTGCGAGCCACAGCAGGTGCCCTGCTGAGGGACACCGTGGCCAAACAGAAACCGCACCTGCAATCCGAGATGGACTTAGCAGGCTGCCCGGGCAGCACCTCAGATTCTCGCCCGGAGGCGTACCTCAAGGGGTCCTCGAACGCTAGTGGCATTCCCTTCCCATGAATTTATCTAGTTCTCTGTGTGAGTAAAGCTTGCCTTTGAAATCTTCGGCCTCCTCAGGCAAGGACCCAGTTTCTTCTGGAAGCAGAGCTCCTGTTGACCCAGAGCTAGTGAAGGACCTGTTCGTTTTTCGTTCCGCCCTTTTTATTTATTTTAAACCTTGCAGGACTGTTTTGGAAATAGGGAACGCAGGGGCTTCTTAAGTAGCTGTATTCCTGCAATGGCTCTGCGGAGAAGTGCTGATGGTGAAGGTGGAAAAAGTAAAAACAGTGGCTTTCAACGGAAGAAGACTGATTAGGTTTCACACCACTCAGTAATTTACTGATAGCAAACCTCCTTTCTCTCCCATTTAATTAGCCACCTGCAATTGTCCTCCGTCGTCGTGCCACCGAGTCTCTTTAAGGCTGCCTCATCAACACGGAGAGAAAGACATTCCAGCAGATGTGTGTTTTGAACTGTTTCCTTCCTCGCTATATCTTTTTGAGATGTCTCTTTCATCTGTTGCTGGTATTCTAGCTACCTTGCATCCTACCATGGATTTCGGTAGGAAGCCAATAAGGTCAATGTCCACCGGGTATGTCAGTTGTGAGGGCAGGGCGTGCGAGCAGAGCATTTGCCTCAAAGTACCTGTGGGGGCCAGCAAGGAAAAATTTCCAACAGGTATTGTTCTTCACATGGCGTTTCGATCATTGGAAGGCACACAACCGCTGAGATCTCTTTCCAGGGAAAAGAAGAATTCCCAGGCAATCAGGCAGCCGTCATTTAGTGACAGGGTTGTCCTTGCGCCAGAGCAGTGGGGTTAATACACGCGTGTTGAAGTGAATTCAGTAACCATGGCCATGCCGGTACAGCTTGCCCAGGCCTCATCAAGCTGGGCAGCGTAAGAGCTCAAAAGCAGCCTGGACGATCTTCTAAGGTGACACTGCCGAAGATTCCATGTTAGAAAATGCCCTTTCTTGGAGTGAGGTAACTGGACCATTTAGGGAGAGCACAATCCGTCTTGAGTCTCTGGGTTAGGCCATGGCCTTAAAAACATCTGTACTCCGCTCTACCTTGATTTTTCACTAGAGATCCTGTGCTTACCTCCAGAACTACTCGGGCTGCAGGACCTTGAAAATCGTCGGCACGGACAATAGTCTGCCTGCAAAAGTGACTATGCGTATGCGTGCAAAGGACTCTCAATTCTAGTTAAACACATTTCCGGACAAAGAGACAAACAGAAACAAACTGTGCTGCCAGAACGTGACCTGTGTGGCCGAGTGCAAATGTGAGGAACTTTGTGGGTCACATGACAGGCAGCCAGATGCTTACCTGCATTGGCCCAAACTAAGCTCGGTATCTGCTGAGAAAAAGCTGGCAAGTGTTCCCTGAAGATTTGGCGGATTTAACAAATGAGAGTTGCTACGCCTGTTTCTGGCCCTGAAATCGATTAGAGGCACCTCGAGACCTGGGTCAGCCGGAGTCGCTGAAACTCGTCACTGAGTTCTGAATTCTAAGCCAGCTGGTTGGTGACTTCTTCCTGCCAGAGTGGAGCAGCTAAGCGAGAAGGGTTCCAGACCGACACTTATCTGTGACGAGGGCGGGGTTGAGCAGAGCGAGGCATCAGTGGTTATCGCTGTTGAGCAAGCTCCTGGGCTGCTCCTTCCTTGCGTTTACTGTTCCATCCCGCTGACCTCCCGGGTCACGAGGACGAGTTGACTTCTTATCGCTTGCTACCGAAAGACCCAGCAAAGCGTCCTGTGCGGAAAAACAGCAAACTGTCTTGGGGCGTCTCCTCAACTCCCGCGGACTCAGGGTCGACAACTCCTCTCCTGAGCTTAAGCTCCTCACCGCATCGCCTGAAGCGAGAACCCGCTCCCAAATCTTGAGCTGGAGAAAGGAGGCCTTACCAAAAAGCCACATCCTGGCAATGAGTGACCTGTAACTCTCCTAACATGACATCTTTCGGTTTGCAGGAAGCTCTTAGCTAACCCAGACTCACTGCCAGATCTCTATGTCCTCACCTCACACTCAAGTATTCATTTTTAACATATGTACGCGAGAAGCGCAACTATCTTCTGAGCAACTTTATGCCCTTCTGTGCAAACATTCCCAGTAGTGTTGGAATGCCTGCCAGTGTCCTGTAGAAGGACACGGCAGAAGCACACAAGGACAAAGACACAGACAGAAAGAGACAGACAGAGCGTATTGGCCAATCTGAGAGAGCAACAAAGAAAGCATACGAGAGGCAGCCAGAAACCTTACCTCCTTGCGTCTAAACTCCTCGATCCAAGCGTCTGCTGAGAAGGACACCGTGTTCCAGAGAAACCCGCACCCCTCACTAACGGGAGCCCTGTTTCTCCCACAACCAAGGCAGCACCTCGGGAACCTGCGCCCGGACTCGCTCTCTAAGCAAACGCGACTTCCCTTCCTAGAACCGAGTGGGCCGTAAGCCGAGAGAGTTCCAGACCCGACACGTATCTCCGTGACAGCGATGGCTGCTCCGCTCCCAGCCGGACGGTTCGCCTCGCGCCGAGCAAGCTCCTGAGCTCCCTGTTCTGGTTTCGTTCCATCCCCAGGCGGCAGGACACCGGGGCCAGTTGACTTCTTATCGCTTGCTACCGAACCCAGCAAAGGGGGAAAAACAAACAAACCACTTAGCGTTTCAGTCCGCAAGGACGCGGCATCGCTCCTTCTCCCCTATAACTCACCGCATCCTCCCCCCATCGGCCAGCCCCCCCCAACCCACTCTCCATCGTTGCCACTGCAGGAACACGGAGAGAAAGGAGGCCTTGAATCTGTATCCACACTCTGTTGAACCGACTACTGCCCCTTCACCAGTCCCCAAGCCACCAGGCTCCGTGCCCCAGGAGGAAGCCCCCTGCCTCAGAAGAAACCTACTGCCAGGACGGTTGAAGATTTCAAAGCACGCATCTCTTACTCACACAGAGCCATGGGAAGGCCGAACGCTGAGGACCCTCCAGGTGTCGAGAATCAGCGTCCGGGCAGCTCAAGTCCATCTCGGACGGTTTCTTCTCTGGACATGGCCCCTCATTGATTCCTCTGCAAGCGCGGCAGAAAAACCCCAGCGTGAGCTCTCACTCGCCAAGGTCCGTGGCTGCGGGAATTCTATCCTTTAGCCCTTTCACCCTCTCCCCTCTGTATCGGGCCCACTACAAGAACACTGGGGCACTCAGCCAGGACACACCACGCTCCCTTGACTGGCGTACCTGCGTTGGCTCCTGAGACCTTAACCCGTGGAGATGCTCACCTGGAATGCCTGCCAGTGTCCTGTAGAAGGACACGGCAGAAGCACAGCAAGGACAAAGACACAGACAGAAAGAGACAGACAGAACGTATTGGCCAATACGAGAGAGCAACAAGAGAGAAATGCGGAGAGCCAGCCAGAAACCTTACCTCCTTGCGTCTAAACTCCTCGATCCAAGCGTCTGCTGAGAAGGACACCGTGTTCCAGAGAAACCCGCACCCCTCACTAACGGGAGCCCTGTTTCTCCCACAACCAAGGCAGCACCTCGGGAACCTGCGCCGGACTCGCTCTCTAAGCAAACGCGACTTCCCTTCCTAGAACCGAGTGGGCCGTAGGCCGAGAGAGTTCCAGACCCGACACGTATCTCCGTGACAGCGATGGCTGCTCCGCTCCCAGCCGGACGGTTCGCCTCGCCGAGCAAGCTCCTGAGCTCCCTGTTCTGGTTTCGTTCCATCCCCAGGCGGCAGGACACGGGGACGGTTGACTTCTTATCGCTTGCTGCGAACCCAGCAAAGGGAAAAACAAACAAACCACTTAGCGTTTCAGTCCGCAGGGACGCGGCATCGCTCCTTCTCCCCTATAACTCACCGCAGCCTCCCCATCGGCCAGCCCCCACCCTCCCATCGTTGCCACTGCAGGAACACGGAGAGAAAGGAGGCCTTGAATCTGTATCCACACTCTGTTGAACCGACTACTGCCCCTTCACCAGTCCCCAAGCCACCAGGCTCCGTGCCCCAGCAGGAAGCCCCCTGCCTCAGAAGAAACCTACTGCCAGGGCGGGTGGACAATTCAAAGCAACGCATCTCTTACTCACACAGAGCCATGGGAAGGCGAGCGCTGAGGACCCTCAGGTGTCCCGAGAATGACGTCCGGGCAGCTCAAGTCCATCTCGGACGGTTTCTTCTCTGGACATGGCCCCGCATTGATTCCTCTGCAAGCGCGGCAGAAAAAGCCCAGCGTGAGCTCTCACTCGCCAAGGTCCGTGGCTGCGGGAATTCTATCCTTTAGCCCTTTCACCCTCTCCCCTCTGTATCGGGCCCACTACAAGAACACTGAGGCACTCAGCCAGGACACACCACCGCTCTCCCTTGCCCGACTGGCGTACCTGCAGAATTCCCGTTGGCTCCTGAGACCTTAACCCGTGGAGATGCTCACCTGGAATGCCTGCCAGTGTCCTGTGAAGGACACGGCAGAAGCACAACAAGGACAAAGACACAGACAGAAAGAGACAGACAGAGCGTATTGGCCAATGCGAGAGCAACAAGAGAGAAAGCCGAGAGGCAGCCAGAAACCTTACCTCCTTGCGTCTAAACTCCTCGATCCAGCGTCTGCTGAGAAGGACACCGTGTTCCAGAGAAACCCGCACCCCTCACTAAGCGGGGCCCTGTTTCTCCCACAACCAAGAGCAGCACCTCAGGAACCTGCGCCGGACTCGCTCTCTAAAGCAAGCGCGACTTCCCTTCCTAGAACCGAGTGGGCGTGGCGAGAGGATTCCAGACCGACACGTATCTCCGTGACAGCGATGGCTGCTCCGCTCCCAGCAGACGGTTCGCCTCGCCGAGCAAGCTCCTGAGCTCCCTGTTCTGGTTTCGTTCCATCCCCAGGCGGCAGGACACCGGGACGGTTGACTTCTTATAAACGCTGCCGAACCCAGCAAAGGGAAAAACAAACAAACCACTTAGCGTTTCAGTCCGCAGAGGCGCGGCATCGCTCCTTCTCCCTATAACTCACCGCAGCCTCCCCCATCGGCCAGCCCCCCCCACCCCACTCCCCATCGTTGCCACTGCAGGAACACGGAGAGAAAGGAGGCCTTGAATCTGTATCCACACTCTGTTGAACCGACTACTGCCCCTTCACCAGTCCCCAAGCCACCAGGCTCCGTGCCCCCAGCCCCTGCCTCAGAAGAAACCTACTGCCAGGGCGGTTGAACATTTCAAAGCACGCATCTCTTACTCACACAGAGCCATGGGAAGGCGAGCGCTGAGGACCCTCAGGTGTCGAGAATGGCGTCCGGGCAGCTCAAGTCCATCTCGGGCGGTTTCTTCTCTGGACATGGCCCGCATTGATTCCTCTGCAAAGCGCGGCAGAAAAAGCCAGCGTGAGCTCTCACTCGCCAAGGTCCGTGGCTGCGGGAATTCTATCCTTTAGCCCTTTCACCCTCTCCCCTCTGTATCGGGCCCACTACAAGAACACTGAGGCACTCAGCCAGGACACACCACCGCTCTCCCTTGCCCGACTGGCGTACCTGCAGAATTCCCGTTGGCTCCTGAGACCTTAACCCGTGGAGATGCTCACCTGGAATGCCTGCCAGTGTCCTGTAGAAGGACACGGCAGAAGCACAGCAAGGACAAAGACACAGACAGAAAGAGACAGACAGAACGTATTGGCCAATACGAGAGCAACAAGAGAAAGCGCCAGAGGCAGCCAGAAACCTTACCTCCTTGCGTCTAAACTCCTCGATCAGCGTCTGCTGAGAAGGACACCGTGTTCCAGAGAAACCCGCACCCCTCACTAGGGAGCCCTGTTTCTCCCACAACCAAAGCACCTCGGGAACCTGCGCCGGACTCGCTCTCTCTAAGCAAGCGCGACTTCCCTTCCTAGAACCGAGTGGGCCGTAAGCCGAGAGGTTCCAGACCCGACCACGTATCTCCGTGACAGCGATGGCTGCTCCGCTCCCAGCCGGACGGTTCTCGCCTCGCTTGAAACAAGCTCCTGAGCTCCTGTTCTGGTTTCGTTCCATCCCCAGGCGGCAGGACACCGGGGCGGTTGACTTCTTATAAACGCTACCGAACCCAGCAAAGGGGAAAAACAAACAAACCACAGCGTTTCAGTCGCAGGGCGCGGCATCGCTCCTTCTCCCCTATAACTCCCGCATCCTCCCCACTCACCCCCGCCCCACCTGAGGCCTTGAATCTGTATCCACACTCTGTTGAACCGACTACTGCCCCTTCACAGTCCCCAAGCCACCAGGCTCCGTGCCCCAACAGGAAGCCCCTGCCTCAGAAGAAACCTACTGCCAGGGCGGTTGAAGATTTCAAAGCGCGCATCTCTTACTCACACAGAGCCATGGGAAGGCGAGCGCTGAGGACCCTCCAGGTGTCGAGAATCACGTCCGGGCAGCTCAGTCCATCTCGGACGGTTTCTTCTCTGGACATGGCCCGCATTGATTCCTCTGCAAGCGCGGCGAAAAAGCCCAGCGTGAGCTCTCACTCGCCAAGGTCCGTGGCTGCGGGAATTCTATCCTTTAGCCCTTTCACCTCTCCCCTCTGTATCGGGCCCACTACAAGAACACTGAGGCACTCAGCCAGGACACACCACACGCTCTCCTTGCCCGACTGGCGTACCTGCAGAATTCCGTTGGCTCCTGAGACCTTAACCACGTGGAGATGCTCACCTGGAATGCCTGCCAGTGTCCTGTGAAGGACACGGCAGAAGCACAGCAAGCACAGACAGAAAGAGACAGACAGAGCGTATTGGCCAATGCGAGAGCAACAAGAGAAAGCGCGCGAGGCAGCCAGAAACCTTACCTCCTTGCGTCTAAACTCCTCGATCAGCGTCTGCTGAGAAGGACACCGTGTTCCACAGAAACCCGCACCCCTCACTAACGGGAGCCCTGTTTCTCCCACAACCAAGACAGCACCTCGGGAACCTGCGCCCGGACTCGCTCTCTAAGCAAACGCGACTTCCCTTCCTAGAACCGAGTGGGCCGTAAGCCGAGAGAGTTCCAGACCCGACACGTATCTCCGTGACAGCGATGGCTGCTCCGCTCCCAGCCGGACGGTTCTCGCCTGCGCCGAGCAAGCTCCTGAGCTCCCTGTTCTGGTTTTCGTTCCATCCCCAGACGGCAGGACACCGGGACGGTTGACTTCTTATCGCTTGCTGCAGACCCAGCAAAGGGAAAAACAAACAAACCACTTAGCGTTTCCAGTCCGCAGGGCTATAACTCACGCAGCCTCCCCCCATCGCCCAGCCCCCCACCCCACTCCCCATCGTTGCCACTGCAGGAACACGGAGAGAAAGGAGGCCTTGAATCTGTATCCACACTCTGTTGAACCGACTACTGCCCCTTCACCAGTCCCCAAGCCACCAGGCTCCGTGCCCCAGCAGGAAGCCCCCTGCCTCAGAAGAAACCTACTGCCAGGACGGTTGAACATTTCAAAGCACGCATCTCTTACTCACACAGAGCCATGGGAAGGCCGAACGCTGAGGACCCTCAGGTGTCGAGAATGGCGTCCGGGCAGCTCAAGTCCATCTCGGACGGTTTCTTCTCTGGCCATGGCCCGCATTGATTCCTCTGCAAAGCGCGGCAGAAAAAGCCCAGCGTGAGCTCTCACTCGCCAAGGTCCGTGGCTGCGGGAATTCTATCCTTTAGCCCTTTCCCTCTCCCCTCTGTA
The DNA here is from genome assembly GCA_019425775.1 of Rafetus swinhoei. NCBI lineage: Eukaryota > Metazoa > Chordata > Testudines > Trionychidae > Rafetus > Rafetus swinhoei. Next base: position 138,556,571 of record CM033449.1, read on the forward strand.
TCGGGCCCCTGCAAGAACACTGAGGCACTCAGCCAGGACACACCACCGCTCTCCCTTGCTCTACCTTGCCGTACCTGCAAATTCCGTTGGCTCCTGAGACCTTAACCCGTGGAGATGCTCACCTGGAATGCCTGCCAGTGTCCTGTAGAAGGACACGGCAGAAGCACAGCAAGGACAAAGACACAGACAGAAGAGACAGACAGAGCGTGTTGGCCAATGCGAGAGCAACAAGAGAGAAGCGCACGAGAGCCAGCCAGAAACCTTACCTCCTTGCGTCTAAACTCCTCGATCAGCGTCTGCTGAGAAGGACACCGTGTTCCAGAGAAACCCGCACCCCTGACAACTGGGGCCTGTTTCTCCCACAACCAGGCAGCACCTCGGGAACCTGCGCCCGGACTCGCTCTCTAAGCAAGCGCGACTTCCCTTCCTAGAACCCGAGTGGGCGTGGCGAGAGAGTTCCAGACCCGACACTTATCTCCGTGACAGCGATGGCTGCTCCGCTCCCAGCGGCGGTTCTCGCCTCGCTTCGAGCAAGCTCCTGAAGCTCCCTGTTCTGGTTTCGTTCCATCCCCAGGCGGCAGGACACGGGGCCAGTTGACTTCTTATAAGCTTGCTAGAACCCAGCAAAGGGAAAAACAAACAAACCACTTAGCGTTTCAGTCCGCGGCATCGCTCCTTCTCCTATAACTCACTCCCCATCAGCCCAGCCCCCACCCCCTCTCCCCCATTTGCCACTGCAGGAACAACACCTTTCTGTATCACACTCTGTTGAACCGACTACTGCCCTTCACAGTCCCAAGCCCACCAGGCTCCGTGCCCCAACAGGAAGCCCCCTGCCTCAGAAGAAACCTACTGCCAGGGCGGTTGAAGATTTCAAAGCACGCGTCTCTTACTCACACAGAGCCATGGGAAGGCCGAGCGCTGAGGACCCTTCAGGTGTCGAGAATCACGTCCGGGCAGCTCAAGTCCATCTCGGACGGTTTCTTCTCTGGCCATGGCCCGCATTGATTCCTCTGCAAGCGCGGCAGAAAAAGCCCAGCGTGAGCTCTCCTCGCCCAAGGTCCGTGGCTGCGGAATTCTATCCTTTAGCCCTTTCCCCCTCCCCTCTGTATCGGGCCCACTACAAGAACACTGAGCACTCAGCCAGGACACACCACCGCTCTCCCTTGCCCGACTGGCGTGCCTGCAGAATTCCGTTGGCTCCTGAGACCTTAACCCGTGGAGATGCTCACCTGGAATGCCTGCCAGTGTCCTGTAGAAGGACCACGGCAGAAGCACAGCAAGGACAAAGACACAGACAGAAAGAGACAGACAGAGCGTATTGGCCAATGCGAGAGCAACAAGAGAGAGAGAGCCAGCCAGAAACCTTACCTTGCGTCTAAACTCCTCGATCAGCGTCTGCTGAGAAGGACACCGTGTTCCAGAGAAACCCGCACCCCTGACAAGCAGAGCCTGTTTCTCCCACAACCAAGGCAACACCTCGGGAACCTGCGCCGGACTAGCTCTCTAGCGACTTCCCTTCCTAGAACCAGTGGGCGTGGCGAGAGAGTTCCAGACCGACACGTATCTCCGTGACAGCGATGGCTGCTCCGCTCCCCAGCCGGCGGTTCTCGCCTCGCTTGAGCAAGCTCCTGACTGCCTCTTCTGGTTTCGTTCCATCCCAGGCGGCGGGACACCGGGGCGGTTGACTTCTTATCGCTGCGAACCCAGCAAGGGGAAAAACAAACAAACCAAGCGTTTTTCCAGTCCAATCGCTCCTTCTCTACTGCCCTTCACCAGTCCCAAGCCACCAGGCTCCGTGCCCCAGCAGGAAGCCCCCTGCCTCAGAAGAAACCTACTGCCAGGACGGTTGAAGATTTCAAAGCACGCATCTCTTACTCACACAGAGCCATGGGAAGGCGAGCGCTGAGGACCCTTCCAGGTGTCCGAGAATGGCGTCCGGGCAGCTCAAGTCCATCTCGGGCGGTTTCTTCTCTGGACATGGCCCCGCATTGATTCCTCTGCAAGCGCGGCAGAAAAAGCCAGCGTGAGCTCTCACTCGCCAAGGTCATTGGCTGCGGGAATTCTATCCTTTAGCCCTTTCACCCCTCCCCTCTGTATCGGGCCTACAAGAACACTGAGGCACTCAGCCAGGACACACCACCGCTCTCTACCTTGCCCGACTGGGCGTGCCTGCAGAATTCCCGTTGGCTCCTGAGACCTTAACCCGTGGAGATGCTCACCTGGAATGCCTGCCAGTGTCCTGTGAAGGACACGGCAGAAGCACAACAAGGACAAAGACACAGACAGAAAGAGACAGACAGAGCGTATTGTGCCAATCTGAGAGCAACAAGAGAGAAACGCACGAGAGGCAGCCAGAAACCTTACCTCCTTGCGTCTAAACTCCTCGATCCAAGCGTCTGCTGAGAAGGACACCGTGTTCCAGAGAAACCCGCACCCCTCACTAACGGGAGCCCTGTTTCTCCCACAACCAAGGCAGCACCTCGGGAACCTGCGCCCGGACTCGCTCTCAAAGCAAACGCGACTTCCCTTCCTAGAACCGAGTGGGCCGTGGCGAGAGTTCCAGACCCGACACGTATCTCCGTGACAGCGATGGCTGCTCCGCTCCCAGCGGACGGTTTCGCCTGCGCCGAGCAAGCTCCTGAGCTCCTGTTCTGGTTTTCGTTCCATCCCCAGGCGGCAGGACACCGGGGACGGTTGACTTCTTATAAACGCTTGCTGCGAACCCAGCAAAGGGAAAAACAAACAAACAACTTAGCGTTTCAGTCCGCAGGGCGGCATCGCTCCTTCTCCCCTATAACTCACACGCATCCTCCCCATCGGCCAGCCCCCCCCCCACTCTCCATCGTTGCCACTGCAGGAACACGGAGAAAGGAGGCCTTGAATCTGTATCCACACTCTGTTGAACCGACTACTGCCCCTTCACAGTCCCAAGCCACCAGGCTCCGTGCCCCAGCAGGAAGCTCCCTGCCTCAGAAGAAACCTACTGCCAGGGCGGTTGAAGATTTCAAAGCACGCATCTCTTACTCACACAGAGCCATGGGAAGGCGAGCGCTGAGGACCCTCCAGGTGTCCGAGAATCACGTCCGGGCAGCTCAAGTCCATCTCGGACGGTTTCTTCTCTGGACATGGCCCGCATTGATTCCTCTGCAAGCGCGGCAGAAAAAGCCCAGCGTGAGCTCTCACTCGCCAAGGTCCGTGGCTGCGAAATTCTATCCTTTAGCCCTTTCACCTCTCCCCTCTGTATCGGGCCCACTACAAGAACACTGAGGCACTCAGCCAGGACACACCACCGCTCTCCCTTGCCCGACTGGCGTACCTGCAGAATTCCCGTTGGCTCCTGAGACCTTAACCCGTGGAGATGCTCACCTGGAATGCCTGCCAGTGTCCTGTAGAAGGACACGGCAGAAGCACACCAAGGACAAAGACACAGACAGAAAGAGACAGACAGAACGTATTGGCCAATACGAGAGAGCAACAAGAGAAAGCGCATGCGAGAGCCAGCCAGAAACCTTACCACCTTGCGTCTAAACTCCTCGATCAAGCGTCTGCTGAGAAGGACACGTGTTCCAGAGAAACCGCACCCCTCACAAGCGGGAGCCCTGTTTCTCCCACAACCAAGGCAGCACCTCGGGAACCTGCGCGGACTCGCTCTCTAAGCAAGCGCGACTTCCCTTCCTAGAACCGAGTGGGCGTAAGCCGAGAGTTCCAGACCCGACGTATCTCCGTGACAGCGATGGCTGCTCCGCTCCCAGCGGACGGTTCTCGCCTCGCCGAGCAAGCTCTGAGCTCCTGTTCTGGTTTCGTTCCATCCCCAGGCGGCAGGACACGGGGCGGTTGACTTCTTATCGCTTGCTGCGAACCCAGCAAAGGGGGAAAAACAAACAAACCACTTAGCGTTTCAGTCCGCAAGGACGCGGCATCGCTCCTTCTCCCCTATAACTCACCGCAGCCTCCCCCCATCGGCCAGCCCCCCCACCCCACTCCCCATCGTTGCCACTGCAGGAACACGGAGAGAAAGGAGGCCTTGAATCTGTATCCACACTCTGTTGAACCGACTACTGCCCCTTCACCAGTCCCCAAGCCACCAGGCTCCGTGCCCCAACAAGCCCCCTGCCTCAGAAGAAACCTACTGCCAGGACGGTTGAACATTTCAAAGCACGCATCTCTTACTCACACAGAGCCATGGGAAGGCCGAACGCTGAGGACCCTCCAGGTGTCCCGAGAATGACGTCCGGGCAGCTCAAGTCCATCTCGGACGGTTTCTTCTCTGGACATGGCCCCGCATTGATTCCT